>VZQC01011925.1:3525500-3585372 GCA_009823505.1 Rhizomys pruinosus | reverse complement strand
GACAACATATACGTGGGTTCTGTTCCTAATCCAATATCCCAGTCTATTTCTTTTGCATTGTGGATATTTAGATTCCATTAATATTTAAGGTTTATGACTGACTGATAGTTTGTGTTGCTTCCTTTTGCCTTATTATCATTTTGCAGTTTGGGTTTCGGTTTTTACTTCTGCCAGTTATGCTTTTTTCTTGATTTCTCTTTTAGGTGCCTGGGGTTGGTTTGCTCCTTTCTTCTGTTCTTTTGAATTGCTTCAAGTCTTCCTTTTTCTAAGTGGTTGGGTTTTCCGTTACCTGTTCTTCTTGTATTCTTTCAAGTTGTTTATGTCATGGAAGGTTTTTCTCTCTCCTTCAACTATAATTGACATTTTTGCTGGGTATAGTAACCTGGGTTGGCATCTATTGTCCCTTAACACTGGGAATGCTTTGCTCCAGGTTCTTCTTGCTTTCATAGTTTGCACTGAGAAGTCAGTTGTAATTCTGATAGGTTTCCCCTTATAGGTCACTTGTTGTTTTTCTCTTGTGGCTTTAATGATTTTGTCTTTGTTTTGGGTGTCCAGCATTTTAACTATGATGTGGTGTGGAGAATTTCTTTTCTGATCTTGTCTTTTTGGAGTTCTCTGTGCTTCTTGTATTTGTATTGGTTTGTCCTTTTTAGTTTGGGGAAGTTTTCATCTATTATTCAGCCAAAGTCAGCTGGATCAAAGGATCAACAATCAGCCTTGCTGAGGCACCCAGTCCCTACCTGCTTTCCTGCTCTTCCTTCCACTGGACTCAGGAGAGCTCAGATCTCAAGAGTCACACAACCCCACTTTTAATACCAGCTGGGAGGATAACTCCACCCCCACAGTCACAAAAGCCAATCAAGCCAAAGACAGCTGGATCAAAGGATCAACAATCAGCCTTGCTGAGGCACCCATTCCCTACCTGCTTTCCTACTCTTCCTTCCGCTGGCCTCAGGAGATCTCAGATCTTTATTGAATTTTTGTGTATTTCACACAGAACATCTCAATCAATCTTAATCCCCTTTAAGCCCCTCCTCACACTGGAATTCATACATTCTGGCATTCGTGTCGAGGCATTTTGTGTCAAGTTAGCATCCCCAGATGTTCATCATTGCAAGTTCATCCCCTGAGGTCTAGTCAGCCTATCCAGAGTACTTCACTTTAAGAAGATCAGCTCTTCCTCACCCAGCAGTAATAAGCTGCCAATAGTTCTTCAGCTAAGATTGGGATCTGATGCTCATTTCCTCAGTTCCATGTTGTGTTTTTGTCTACCTGAGTTTGCATGGGTCTTATGCATACTGGCACCGTTGTTGTGGGTTCATTTGAGCAGGGTCCCAGGAGCTTATAGGATTCTTTCTGTATGGTCGTGCACCTCCTCCCTGGCTCTTACAATCTTTCTGCTCCCTCTTTCCCAATGGTCTCTGAGCCTTGGGTGAGTGAAGCTTAATCTAGGAGTCCTGTCCAAGGACCCACACTTTGCAGACTCCTATCTCTATGATTTGGCCATTTGTGATCTTTGTATTCCTGGCTCTCTGTTGCATGAGGGAGCTTCATTAATAAGAATTGAGAGATTAACTAGTATCCTCCTAAACCCGTTGTTCCATGTTGCTGGAGCCTTAGGTGTAGAGGTTTTATTGTAGATGTGCCACTTAGGCTTGCCACAACATCTGTGTGTGACCAGTTGTGGTACTCTGTAATGTTCTCCATCTGGTGCAAAAGAAGTTTTGTTGATGAATGGTGACGAGACTCTTGACTGTAAATATATTTTAAATAAACATATTTTGCAACTAGTAAGAAATTACAATAGTCTAGGGATATGGTAGCCTTGGAGTTTTCTCTAAGATCTATGACCACTCCAGTCCTATGACCTCTCTAGCCACGTGTTTTTAGCTATGTTTACAGTACCACACATGAGTTTCTTGCCATTGAGTGGGCTTTGAGTCCAATTAGGTAGCTGGTGGTTTCTCCCAAGATACAAGCACCGCTATTGCATCAACATTGTATGCTGTGCTGGTCATTGATATGGTTATTTGATCTTAAAGCTGGGGCTGGACCATCGATCCACCATTCTTGTCCCCAGTAATTGATTTTGTGACTGTCACAGAACTTTCTTTTTTTGTTATTTTCTTTTCGACTTTGGGTTCAGCAGCTGAGTACTTCATTTTGTATAGACCCTTTCTGGAATACAAAGCAGACTAAGAGTATCTGACAATTCCTCTAACCAGGACAGAGTTTCAGCTGCAGAGCCTTCCCCTTCTTTTTAAGTTTAAGCTCTCCCGTTTTAGCCTAGTATGCACCACCACCTGTGGTGCCACCATCACCATCCTTCTTGGCTGTGGGTTTCTTCTTCTTTCCATCAGTTTTCTCAGCCTTCTCACCTGTCATCTTGAAAGCTTCTGTTTTTATAAATTTATTTTTTATTTGTTTTTGAGAATTTCATACATGAGTACTGTCTTTGCATTATGTCCATCCTTCCCAGGCTCCTAACAAATGCTTCCCATGTCTCTTGACTTCCTCTCAGTTTCTTGTCCTCTTCTTTGATTATTAGTGTTACATGTACATAAATACAATTTATAAATATAAATACAAGCCGGGTGTGGTGGGTGCATGCCTTTAATCCTAGCACTTGAGAGGTAGAGGCAGGTGAATCTCTGAGAGTTCAAGGCCAGCCTGGTCTACAGAGCGAGTTCCAGGCCAGCTGGGGCTACAGGAAGACCCTGTCTCGAAAAGATATATATAAATATATTCTATGCATATAGGAAATTTTCAAAGAATAAAAAAAAATATATATGTGTGTGTATATTATATATAAATATATATATATATATACACATATCTAATGCACTGAGTCCATTAAGTGGTTCTTATGTACACTGTGTTCAGGGCTGCCCATTTGGGACTAGTTAACCTCTCAGGGAGCTCATCCCTAGAAATGAATGACTCTCCCTCCCTCAGCATCCATTGATTACTTGTAGCTCTTCATCTTGAGGCAGGACTTGTGCTATTTCCCCCATCCGTCTTAACCTGTCAACTGGTTGTGTCATTATGCAGATCAGGTTAGACTACCATGCTGTAGAGATGTCACTGGGGCAGCTTCCCTATCCTATCTAGAATGCATCAACTAGCAGCAGATGTCTTATCCCCTTGGATTTTACATTCTTCCTGTTCTCTGTCTTCCATAATGTTCCATGAGCCTTGGATATAGATGTTACACTGTAGGTGTGTCACTTTGGGTGGGTAACTTCACAGTCACTAGTTCTCTGCATTTGACCAGTTGTGGAACTTTGTAAATGACTCCATCTGTTGAAAGAAGAAACTTCTTTGATGAGTGGTGAGAGGTCCACTTCTCTGTAAATATAAGGATACATGTTTAGAATATAGTAGGAAATTCAGTTGGTCTAGGAAAGTGACAGAAGTAGATTCTTCTCTAGAGTCTATAATCTCTCTAATCACATGTACTATGTTTACAGTACTACACATGTTTTCATTCCCACTGAGCAGGCCTTAAGTCCAATTAGACAGCTGTTGCTAACCCCCAAGATAATAATTGTTATGGTATTACTTACTGCAACTGTAGTTTGCTGGACTGGTCATTACTGTGGTTTGTAGACTTTAAAGCTGGGTAGGATTCTTGATTGATTTTCTCCCTAGGCAACGTACATGCTTTCACCTGATACTATGAGAGCTACTCTCCAGGGAGGAGGCCCAGTTCCAGCTTGATTTCTCTAGGTCCCGTGTCCAAAGTATGTTGTGTCTTCATCAATAGGACCTTACCTTCAAATTCTAAGAGGCAATCAAGGACTCTGGCATTAGCCTATGTTATTTGTGAGTCTCTTGGGCTACCCTGACCAACAACTCGAAAGGAAATTTCCTGTGCCTGGCACTGTGATTTTTTGTTACATAACTATCAGCTGTACACATGCACTCACATTTATATTATATTTGCATTTTCAGTTGGCTTATTAAATACTACATTCCCTCTTGCTTCCAATACCACTTATGTATTATTTATCTCTCTTTCCTCTCTCTGTCCCTGCATCATGGTCCCTCTTCTCTCTCCAATTAAAGTAACCCTTATTTTCCCAAATTAAAAAATAAACAAAAGTAAAAATATTTCTCACCCCTTTGTGCTTCATCTTTCAAGTAACTTTAATTGGTTTGTTCAGGGGTTTTGGTGTCTAGTGTTTTGAGTTCCTTGTATATTCTAAATACTAATCTTCTGTCAGCATGATATTGGCATAAAACCAGACACATTGGTCAAGGGAATAGAGTTGAGGACCCAGATTTAAGTCCATGTACTTATAGCCACTTGATTTTTTTTCAAAGTCAATGTTTTATTGAAATTTGCATTTCATACTAAATTTCAAATCAAATCTAGACCTGTGTCCCCCTCCCTGCCCCCCCACCCCACCAGAGCTCATGCATTCTGCCAAACATGTTTTTCATCTTTTTCTCAGTCTCTCTTAAAATTCTCAATGCAGAAGTTTACTGTTTCGAGCAGAAATTCACTGTTTCAGTCAGTTCTTTGACGCAATCTTTTCTGTTGTTGTTATTGTTGTTGTTGTTCTTTCCAATATCCATCACTCCAAAATATGCACATAGGCATGCCACATATATCATAGGTTTTAGCATCTTCAGCTTATAATTTTTTTCTTTATTAGGCTGAAAGATGTCATGTTTGAAGTCTCCTCCTTGGCAAGCCCTAACCACCATCAGTTCTGGCCTTGTGCTCCACACTGGAGTTTTCCCTTCCCATGGTCAGCCACTTGATTTTTTACAAAGGGGCCAAAAATACAGATATAGCTGGTAAAGATTTCCCCACTCTGTAGGTTGTCTCTTCATTCAGATAATGATGTCTTTTGCCATACAGAAACGTTTTAGTTTCATGAAGTCTCATTTGTTAATTATTGGACTTAATGCTTGCACTGTAGGAGTCCTGTTCAGAAAGTCCTTTCCTGGTCTATAAGTTCCAGTGTATTTCCTGCTTCCCCTCTATTTGATTCAGGGTATCAGGTCTTATGTTGAGGTCCTTGATGCATTGGACTTGAGTTTCGTGAACAGTAAGAGATAGGGACCTAATATCATTCTTCTACATGTAGCTATCCAGCATCATTTGTTGAACATGCTGTCCAATGTGTGGTCTTAGCCCTTTTGTGAAAAATCATGTGGCTGTAAGTACATGGATTTAAATCTGAGTCCTCACATAACTCTATGGGTTTAANTATTGTTCCACAATAATCTTTCAGATTCATCCTCAGTCCATAAAGCTGATGGTGCCTTTGGACAAACACATAACAAATATTTCTAGAAACATTTAAGGTTAAGCATCAAAGTGCAGTGTTACATGGAAAAGAATATCATTAATGCTTAAAAATCAATAAAATTCTGATTTTATGTGACCTAACTAAAAGAATACATCTTTAAAAAATTTAGGTGTCTGAGTATTTTGCCTGCATGTATGCAAGTGAACCACGTGCCTGTAAACTTGCAGAAACCTGAAGAAGGTGTCAGATCTTCTGGAACTGAAATTACTGGCAGTTGTTAGCTATCATGTGTGTGCTGGTAACGGTGCCGAGGTCCTCTGGAAGAGCAACCACTGAACCATCTCTCTAGCCAAAGAATACACTGTTTGCCAATATTTTATTGAAGCCCTGTGCATTTCATAGAAATCAAATTACATTTCAAATCAAATCTAGACCTACGCTCCCCTCCCTACCCCCCCACCCCACCAGAGCTCATGCATTCTGCCAAACATGTTTTTCATCTTTTTCTCAGTCTCTCTTAAAATTCTCAATGCAGAAGTTTACTGTTTCGAGCAGAAATTCACTGTTTCAGTCAGTTCTTTGACGCAATCTTTTCTGTTGTTGTTATTGTTGTTGTTGTTCTTTCCAATATCCATCACTCCAAAATATGCACATAGGCATGCCACATATATCATAGGTTTTAGCATCTTCAGCTTATAATTTTTTTCTTTATTAGGCTGAAAGATGTCATGTTTGAAGTCTCCTCCTTGGCAAGCCCTAACCACCATCAGTTCTGGCCTTGTGCTCCACACTGGAGTTTTCCCTTCCCATGGTCAGCCACTTGATTTTTTACAAAGGGGCCAAAAATACAGATATAGCTGGTAAAGATTTCCCCACTCTGTAGGTTGACTCTTCATTCAGATAATGATGTCTTTTGCCATACAGAAACGTTTTAGTTTCATGAAGTCTCATTTGTTAATTATTGGACTTAATGCTTGCACTATAGGAGTCCTGTTCAGAAAGTCCTTTCCTGGTCTATAAGTTCCAGTGTATTTCCTGCTTCCCCTCTATTTGATTCAGGGTATCAGGTCTTATGTTGAGGTCCTTGATGCATTGGACTTGAGTTTCGTGAACAGTAAGAGATAGGGACCTAATATCATTCTTCTACATGTAGCTATCCAGCATCATTTGTTGAACATGCTGTCCAATGTGTGGTCTTAGCCCTTTTGTGAAAAATCATGTGGCTGTAAGTACATGGATTTAAATCTGAGTCCTCACATAACTCTATGGGTTTAAGTCTGGGTCTTCATATAACTCTATGGGTTTAAATCTGGGTCCTCAAATAACTCTATGGGTTTAAATCTGGGTCCTCATGTAACTCTGCTCCACTGATCAATGTGTCTGTTTTTATGCCACTATCATGTTGTTTTTATTACTATATTCAGTAGTAAAGCTCGATAAATTAAATGTAGCTATCTTAAAAGGGGGACAGTGCTACTACTAGACAGCATAGGTGAGCAAAGAAAAAGCCCAATTCCAGGAATGCAACTCCTCTTTTGAAAATTTTGGCGACGGGTCCCTTAGATGCTCAAACAATATTAGACATTGCTCCTGCTCTTGGTCGTCCAGTAGAACTTGATGGTAAGACCTTATTGCTGAAGATACTACATCACAAGCTGTGGAATAAACAAGGAGAACTCAAGCTGGTATTCAACTCAAAGCCTCATCTCTACTAGCTAGCTTTGATAGTGCATGCTACCAGAAAAGTAATTATCAACCTTGCCCAGCTGAGAATCCTCCAAACTAAAATAGCAATTGGCCTAGCAAGATATGCTTACTGGTACAATAGTGGCACAACTGTTTTGTGAGTAACCAACCCCTTTCTAATCAGACTGAAGTTCCACTCCCCAAGATGGAATCCATACCTGTGATAGAAACCTGTGGCTTAGACATGTCACAAACCATAAAGGAGAACCTACTACTATTACTTTGCTAAATGGAACATAGTATTAAACTGACTCCTAATGACTTACTGTTTTACCCTAAATTGCTCTCAGCTCTCACAAGAGGAGCTGCCTCATGCAGCTGATGATGGTTGTTATAGACCCAGAACTGGTAAACTCAACATGCAGAGAATGAGAGACTGTAGAATGTTTAGCCCTGAATACAACATGTATATCAAATTTTTGTCTCCCAGCATTCATGGATCATTGTATAAGAGGGGGCAGAAACATTGTAAGAGCAGAGGTGGTGGATGACCACAAGGAAACTGATTTCCAGACAGCTGACAGTTATTCATATGAATTCGCAGCAATGGGGTCAGCATGCATAAGTCCCAAATAAGCTCAACCCAGACAAAATAACCCATCATACAGGTGGGTAAGTGGGTAAGAAACCCCAACCCTACCTGAGGAACTATTGGCCAGTGATAGCTGCTGAGAGAGGAACAGGCCCTCTTTTTTTAAGGGTGTGATGCTGAGTAGGTTAACAAGCCTCCAGGGGGTAAAGCTATACCACAGGGCATTTTGAACACAAATTAGACTAGGCAAGTCTTAAAATATATAATAGAGTACATGAAATGAGGCAGGGAATAATAAGGAGGGTGCAGATAAGGGAAAGGTCTGAATATTATAACAACAAATTGTATGAAATTCTCAAAAAATTCAATGAAAATATATTTTAAAAAGAAGGTACTTTGGAAACATGACCATTTAGTAAAACACCAGTAGGTTCCTCCCTAGGGCCTAAAATCTCAGTCATGGATTTTTTACCAGGTTTATAGTAGTAGACATGAAATCCCTCCTGTGGAATAGGCCTCAAATTCAAGCAGAGAGCTGTTGGTACTCGACAACCATCGTATCACAGTCACATCAGTGGTAAAAACTTGCCTCCCAGGTTAGTATTTTAGCAGGCAGTGTCCAGCACTGCACATGATCATAGATGTTTTTTTCTCCCAGCAGTCTGAATAGCACATTCCAGTATTTTAATAGCTAACCCACATAGAGAGAGAGAATTTCCTAGTCAGCTTCAAGTTGATTTCTTAGTGTCCTGCATCCAACATGGATGATGTCATCAGCAATAGGATCTTAACATTTAGTTATAGTGGGAGAATTGTCAATAGCCTGTGTGGCTTGGGGTGCCCCTGGGGGTCTGCCTGGCCAATAACTCATAGGAAGTTTCCTCATCCCTGGCACTGAAGTCTCCATTTAATAATCCATGTCATCTCTATCTGTTTTACACAACACGGACATTACTAGCCATACACATGACTCTTGGGTTTGGGGAATGTGGCTTGTGATCTGAATCTGAAATGCCACATACAGGCTCATGTTTTGAATGATTGCCTAGTTTGTGATGCTGGTTTGAAGGCTGTGGAGCCTTTAGGAGTTAGGACTTGGCTGGTGAAAGCATGTCTTTAGGAGCAGGACTTTTTTTTATTTATTTAATTTTTATTGATGCTTTGTGCATTTCGTACATCATTTTCCAATTCAGATCAGGCATTTTTCCCTTTCCCTTCCCCCCACCCCCACCCCATCCCAGATCATGTATTCTGCCATAACTGTCCTGCATCTTTCAGGTTTTTTTTTTTTCCTTTTTTAGCTATAAGTGATAATCCATGAGTACAAGCATCCTTCGAGCAAAACCTATCTGCAGGCTGTTGTGCCCAACCCCCACAGCCCACCACCATTGGGGGGGTGACAGGTTGTTTGGTCAATCCAAGTTGATCAAATGAGGTGTCCAGACTACATCGCTGTAGTTTCACCATTCACCCCAATCGCGAGCCTTTACAATTCTACCACGCCCCCTCTTCCACAGATTGTTCCCTAGGCTTAGAAAGGGCACAGGTGGATGAGAAGTAAAACATCCACTCTCTCTGAGCTGTTGTTGGACTCTGGGCAATTCTGCTTGTTTCCTTTCATGGGGCTGACAGTTTGTCCAGGAGTAACTTTCGATCCTACGATGAAGCACAAGCAATTAGATATAAGGTATTTAATAAGCAGCACTAATAATTATGGTAGTTTACTTTGGCATAGACACATATGTTTGGATGATATTGTTTAATCCATTGAAATTACATTTTTTCCCCTGTTAAATATGACAGGGTCCTTACTGTGGCTTATAACATCTCCTAAACCTGTAGAGGTGTAAGCTTGTGGCATCACGCCATGGGTTTTCCTCCAAGGAAGAGAAATAGCCAATTAGATTTTGGGATATACAGAGCAATGGCTGCCTCCGCTGCACAGTATTTCCAGCAGGTGAGGTGTAGCTGGTGTTGACGGTGGAGTCGTTGCTGACTCAGGGAGACCCGTATTTGCTTTAATTGGTTTAGTGGCCTTTGGTAACACTCTCTGGCATTCCAGAGGCCATCTGTACACACTGCATGTGTGCGGTCTCATAACATCTCCCCCGTGTTAATGTCAGGTCTTCGGCAGCAGGGCTTTCGCCTCTCCTCCTGCAGGTATCCCAACTTAGGAGGCAAGGAGCCCTTACCCTTTGTGGGGCTTGGATCCCCTGGCCAACATCCACCTGTAGAACAATCCATTGCTGATGTCAAGACTCCTGCATTAATATAACTTTACCTAAGTGCATACCAGGACTTTAGTATTATATTTGGTTCGTGAAGCAGATAATCCTTTTCAAGTTTTTATGTCTATTAGTCAATTAAGAAGGCATTTTTAACCGGTTTTATAAGATATTACCTCTATATAGTGTCTCCAATTTACAGTTTGGAGAACAGACTCATCATCGTCATATTTCTCTTTGTTCTATGGGGGGGAAGGCAAGAAAGTCTCTCATATCAAAACCTTTGTGGCACCTAGAAGTATAAGTTTCATTAGGACTCATTATAATAGTGTGTACATGTAGGATCACACAGAGGGTTCGATGTTTATGGCAATCTAGGCTTTTCTTCCTTTCAATGTTCAACGGGTCAGCCTTTCAGTTGCCACTTTTTGGTACATCTACTCAATGCAAAGCTATCTATCTTTTCTTCTCAGACCATTAATTTGGTGACATTTGTCTGTTGGAACAAACAAATCTTTCCCGTGTTAGTTTTAAGATTTGAAATTGCAAGTTTTTTTGACGAAAAGGTTCATGTCTGTTCTGTCCCCCCCCGTTTTTTTAGCGTATGAGTCCCCAGAAGACAGTTTGTTTATTATATAACCTATGGGTGGAATCAGGCACAGATTTCATCAATTCACCCATGTTGTTTTTGGGATGACTATATATGATTAACTGTGGGAAGCAAACTTAATTTACGTTAAATCATCTTAAAGAGATGCTACAAGGTGATACTGTACAACAGAGAATTATAGGAACATTTGTATGTGCCAATCCAAAGTTATTGCTCTACAGATTTGTGTAAAACAAATGTGACAACAACAGTGAATATATCTACATTTAACTCAGATGATTAACCATTTTTATCAGAGGCATTGCATGACCCGGGTGCACAAAACTGCATGCAGATAGTACATTCATTACACATACAGAAATAAATAAAATTAAAAAAGGGGGGGGCTTGGTTGTTAAAGGGTAATGGCTTAGTCAGTTAAATTCTTGACATACGAGCAAGAGGACCTGAGTTCATATTCCCAACACCCATGTAAAAAGCAGATGGGACCACGTACACCTGCAATCCCAGTGCTGGAGGCAGAGACAAGAGGATCTCTGTGGCTTGAGGGCCAGCTAGTTTAGCCAAATCAGTGAGGTCCAGATTCCATGAGAAACTCTGATGCAAAACATAAGGCAATTAAGGAAGACACTGACACCAGGCACTGGCCTCCACATGCACCCCTGTGTATGGACAGCTCACATACACACAAACATATATGTGCCACCTACATATACATACAGAGGAAAAGGGGAAAGAGAGAAGAAGAGAAAAAGGAAATTTAAAAAGGAGTTAAATTGGGAAAGGTACAGAAATGAGCTGTGAAGGAGGGGTCTGTTTTGTGTGGTGAGAAAAGGGTGTTATTTTCTTGCAAGTCAGATTACTTCTCTCCAAAGAATTACCTGGCAGTCACTAGGGGCCATAGTTGCTAGAAACCTCAATAGCAACAAGGGACATAAATGTTCTCATGGCTAAAATGAGAAAGTATGCTCTTAAGGCAAGTGCAGGAGGGATTCATATCCCAGGAAAGAGAGTAGCGTCTGAGCAGCCTTGACTTGGGTGACCCATGAAACAACAGCAGTGGTCAGAAACACAACATGAGTCCAAATTAAAAACTCCAAATGAATTGTATTCTTAGAACAAAAGGGAAGAATACCCAAAGTCACAGGCAAAGCCCAGAAAGATATGTAACAAAGCAAAGCCAGACACCCCCAGATTAAGAAGAGTGATAAGAAAAGGACGGGACTGCCAGAGAAAGAAGGAGAGGAAGCACCATGGCAGAGAGGAAATGAGATAAACCCTCTGCCTTCCACCATATGGCCAAGGACAGTGTGCAGTAAAGAGAAGATGCTCACGGCCTGTCTGTAAATGAATAGGACCAGCAAGCACACTTAGGATCCTGGCAACAGGTCTTTGTAATTCAGCCAACACTCTAAACTAGTGCTTATCAAACTTTAGTGTACATACAGATCACCGAGGGATCTGGGTGCTATAGCTGGGGTGGAGACTGAAATTGCATTTAATTTATGACATCTATGTGACCACGGAGCTGCCAATTCATGGGTCACACTGATCCATCCCACAACTTAGGCATCCAGGAGCTTGACAGGGCCACCTGTGTGAGCTTTCTGCAGTTACACAAGAGGGAGAACCAAACTGTTAAGATACCTGAAAGGGATTAGAAGGTGATGTGAGGGCAAGGACATGAGCTCAGAAGTAATTTGGGAAATTTTTTGTGGCTGCTGACAGGCCAGACCCCAACAAGGAGAGGCCCAGTGACCAAAATTGTACATGCAGTTTGGAAGTGGAAGAGTTTGTTAAACTGTCATTCATCACAGCTGTCATATCCCATTTTTGTATTTTTAATATCCATTGAGAATATATGTGTGTGGTATAAGTGCCTATTTGTGTGCATTCTCCATGTGCCTGGGTACATGCAGGTGTGTGGCTATGTGTGTGCATTGCATGCGCGTGTAGTAGCCAGAGTTTCACATCAGGTGCTCCTGAAACTGCCCTGCTGTACTGAGGCAGAGGCAGTGTCTCTCACTGAACCCAGAGCACGCAGATTCAGCCAACAGGGCCAGCCAGCTTCTCGAGGACCCCTTCTCTGCCTCCTGAGCACGGTGGGTGCGGGCACGTGGCCACACCTGCCCAGCTTTGATGTGGGTGCTAGGGATTCAAACTCAGGTCCTTCTGCTTGCACGGCAAGCACTTTACCCACTGAGCAATCCTCCAAATCTGCAATCATAACTATTCAAAACCCAAAAAAAAAAACACCATCCAATGATAGATTTCTTTCAGCACACTCCATCTTTCTTATTGCATAAAAATATTTTTTTTTTACTTAAAGTATATTACCATGGTAGTTTGGTGACATAAGCATCAAGTTTTAAAAACAGAGTTGATTATGTAGCAAAAATGTAGAAATAGGTACGCTATAGCTGGGGATGGAGTGTTGTTGAATTAACTTTTCATACTCTCCCATTGAACACCTGGCCCTATCATTGTACCTGTTGGTCTGTGTAAATGGCAGCTCTGGGTTTAGGGGAATCAAGACCATGTTCCTATATCATCTAGACATCTATTAGTGTAGCCCCAGAGCAACAGACTGAGGCAGCAATGGTGACTCAACCCATAGTAAGTTATGCTGAGATTCTGTGTTCTAGGACAACACTCTCCACACCAAGAACAGGACACACTGTGGAAGCAGACCCATTTATTTCAATGTGGGCTTCACAGTTCATCCCCCAGGGGTCACTCACTGTGCAGAATCATTTCTGACCTATCCTGTAAAGTACACACCCTCTCTAGTCAAGTAATCCCCTTTAGTTATGTCATATGCACACAAACCAAGAAACTGTTTTCCATAGGCAAGCATTGCCATGTATATTCCTAAATTAAAGACTCTATATGAAACAAGTTATTCAGGATGCATTGCTGCTTCTGAGACCATTTTGCAGCAGTCCTTCTTTGATCCATCCCTCTTAGCTATTGGTTCTCATCTCACTTCTGCTCATGTCTGTAGGTCTAGGAATAACTTTCATGATGTTTAAATGATACATTTCACAGTACCACCATTGTAAGGGCATGTGGGGGTAATCAGTAGTCTTGGTTATTCATAAACTAAGCAAACTCGAGCTTCTGCTCCTCTGAGTGTGTACAGCAGGTGACTTACCTTCATGGTCAGATGCTGACTACACTCTCTAAAACAAAAAATTATTGAAGGTAAACAAATAAGTTTAAAGGAGAATTTTAAGGGTAATGGAACCGGAGACCCACCCTTCTGCCTTCCCCTTTTATACCTCTCTGTGCCTGCCATCTCTGCACTGTGAGGACCCTTGGGGACCCCCAGATCTGAGAGCTTTCTTAGACCTCAACTCTCAGCAGAGAAGCATCCTTACACAGTGGATGGTGATTAACACAGAGAACCACAACATACAGAGAAGATGCTGCAGACCACTGATCCCTGAATAGGACACCTATATCAACCTTCTGCCTCCCAAGCCTCAAGGATTGTTGCAGAGAGGGGGCAGAATTGTTGTAAGACTCAGAGGGGGTGGATGATCACAATGAAACAGTTTCCCAGACTGTTACTTATATGACAGTTTTCCACCTACTTATATTAACTAACTCACAGCCACCATGATAGAATACACAAGTCCCATGTCCCATGTAAGCTCAAATCAGACAAAGTCCCAGCATAGATATCTAGAAATGGATAAGAAACCTGAGCCCTACCTGAGGAACTACTGGCAACCATGGATGCTGGGAAGGGGAGATTCAGTCTCCCTTGAGGATGAGACTCTTGGTAGGTTGACCAGGCTCCAGTGGATGAACCCACATTGGAGGGCATTTGGGGACACAAACCTGACTTTATAGGGATATATATATATATATGTATATATATATATATATATATATATATATATATATTAGAATACAGAAATTTTGTGGGAGATTAATGTGGATGGAGCATGCCCATAGGGGAGGAGACTCTAAATATGATCAAGATATGTTGTATAAAATTCACAAAAATCTAAACCATGGAACCAGAAGAGAGACTACAACCAAATCAATATCTACAAATTTTAAAAATTCCTTTCTCTGAGGAACAGAGGATCATAATCCATGAGTCTCAGTGTAGGAAGTCAGTTGACTGTCACTAGAGGACAACTGGAGCATGACACATAGATACATGCTATTGAACAGTATGGTTTTTATGAGATATCTATGCTAATTTTCCATATGATCTACATATGAGAACAATCAGTGAAAAGATTCTCTGAAGCTGACCATGAAACCTGCATGGCAGATATTGCAATGCAACATTGTCATTGGCAACTGGCAAAAATATAAATAAATAAAAACCCAGAAACTCCATACTCAAGGGCTTAATGGCTCATCAATCGTTTTAAGTGGAGATGACTATCATTAAAGCCAACCTTGGACATAATCACCCAAGTAAGTTTTCCTAAGGATTCTACTCAGCCACAAAAGCCTTCATATTCAACATAGAAATAGCATAAAATCCACTTGGTGATGATATATTCTTTTCTTGTTGTATCTGTAATAAATTACCACAAAGTTGGTCCTTTAAAACAACACAAATGTGTTACCTTACAATTCTTAAGGTCAGAATCCAAAATTAGTCTAGGCTCCAGTAACTGCCTGCATAGCTGCATTTCTTTTGGAGGTTCTGAGGAAAGATGGCCTGATTTCCCTTTTCCAGATTTTAGAGAATGACTGGATTCCTTCACTTTTGATCCTTGTCCATCATTCTCATTATTTTGACCTCAGCTTCTCTGATTCTAACTCATCTTCCTCCCTTGTCTAAGGATTGTCATGATTACATTAGGCTTACTTGGATAATCCATAATCTTTCTATTGAAATACTTGATCACGGGGCTGGAGAGATGGCCTAGCAGTTAAGAGCACCGACTGCTCTTGCAGAGGACCCGGGTTCAATCCCCAGCACCCACATGGTGGTTTAGAACTGTAATTAATTCCAGGGGATGGAGAGATAGCCTAGCAGTTAAGAGTGCCTACTGCTCTTGCAGAGGACCCAGGTTCAATCCCCAGCACCCACATAGTGGCTAAAAACCATCTGTAACTCCAATTCCAGGAGAACTCTAGTTCCAGGGGAATCCGAGACCCTCTTCTGACACCATGTGGGTGCTGGAGATCAAACCCGGGTCCTCTGCAAGAGCAGTCAGTGCTCTTAACTGCTAGGCCATCTCTCCAGCCCCCTAAGTCCAACATTTTTACAAGCACTAAGGATATAATAATGAATATAATGAGAAAAGTCTTTCTTCCATGGGTTTTAAACCCTACCAACATTGAGAAAATAAATAACTAAAATATATGGCATGTCAGATAGTGATCCTTCTTATCAAGAAATATTAAGCAGACAAGAAAAGCAAAGAGATAGGTGAGGAAAACGATTTCCAGTAGGATGAACATGGCAGGTCTCCTGAGGCAGGAGCATGTTACCCAAGCCAGGAGAAATGGGAGCAAACTGTGCCAAAGTCTGCAGGGAAAAGGTTTTGACAGAGCAAACACAAGCACAAACTTAAGGAAGAATAAATATATGGCATAGAATGAGAGAGGGGAAAGGTAGTGGGTGGTATTGCTAGGCGTTGGTAGCAGACTCTGGGATTTTCCCAGTCCTGATGGGATATTTATTCCAAAGGTCTTCTCTCTGGGCTTCTACACAATCAGACCTTCTCTCTTCCCCAAATTCTTTTTCAAGCACTCCTGATCAAGTAATTTTCCTCCTATTTCTTGGGCGATCACCTCACCTATTTGTTCCCAAAGTTTCTTGCCCCTCAAAGCTCACACCACAACACTTTCCAAATAACATTCCTCAGATCCCCAGACTAACATCCCCATCGATGCGTTGCAACTCTAGTTTATATATCAGCTCTTCGATATGAGTCCCTCTGTATTGTTCTGTCCCTCAGTGGCCATAGTCCAGTGCTGTCTTCCTCTTTGAGGACCAAAACTCCATTGCCATCTCCCACCTACCAACAGTGGAAACTCCATAATCACATGTGGATTTGGTGGCCATTCCAGGCACTGGGAAAAGCCTTCTCAAGCAAATGTTCCACACTTGGACACCTAATTTCTAATTGAAAGTGAACAAGTTTCTACTTGGGGCAAATGTATAAAAAACATGTTTTCTACAGCTACACTTTCTTTCTGAGACCATCTCAGAGATTATCTTAGAATACAGATACTGTAGAGCTTACAGATTAAAAACTGAAGGACTATCACAGTTCTCTAAAGCACATGTGATAATAAGCAAGGAAATGAATGAGGTATGTGTAGTGGCTACAGTTAATGATAGTGCATTGAATATTTTAAGTCATTGAAAAAATGGATTTTTCATTCTTGCCACAGAAAAGCCCTATCCTTAAGTTGATGAATATGCTAATTATATTGATTGGAAATTTTACAATTGATACATAGGTCAAATATCATGTTATATCTTGTGAATTTACAAAATTATGATTTTTCAATCATAAACAACTTTTAGAAAGGAATTAATATACCTCTGTCATCATCAAATACTGCCTCTACACTCCCAAACCACGCCAGTACTTGCTCTCCTGCATTCAAGCTACTTAGCACATCTCCCATTATAGATCCCTTCAGAATGGCTGCCCATCTCCAGTCTCTAACTTCTACCCAGTTCCAGAGTGATATCTTCTGAACTCTGATCTCACTTTCCCATGCATACTGAGAAAAAGGGCCACAACTTATCATTTTTGTATCATATCATTTACCACAGTGTCTGTCACATAGTAGTTACAGAAGAGATGGTGTATGTGTGTGTGTATACATGTGTGTGCATGAAAACATAAATAAGTGAATGGTTGAGAAGCCTTTGAAGAAAGTGGTCACAATAAAACAAAGAATCAGAATCCATGGTTTGATTCGATCCTCTTGTGTGTTTGTGGGGGCGGAGTTGTCCTGCTAGCTGGTATAAAAGGTGGGCCTGCAGGCTAAACAGGCATAACCACCCCCCCAAACTGGAATTTCCCAGAGAGTGTCCAAGTGGATTCTTTGGAGAACCTTCAGAACAGAAAGGGAAGAGTGAGTTAGACTTCCAATAGAAAGCCTAAAACTTAGGCAAGTCAACACTCCATAAGCAAGGAGGAAAATCAATCAAAAAAACAACAAAGGCATCTGAAGGAGGCAAGCAAAGCAAGCCTTCAACACAGTGAAGAGGCATTTGGGATTCGCATTGGAATACAGGAAAAGAGAAACCCACCTGCCAGGGACATGAAGAAGGGATAGCATGGGAAATGTGCAGGATAATTCCACACCAAGTTCTACCAATCCTGTGGGAGATTCCTACAGTGGGATCCCCCTGGGGATGGCCCAGGACACAGATCATGGAAGAACAATCGTGGACATACTCAAAGGAATCAAAGACTATAAAGAACAAGTCAGAGAATTAAGGAGAGAGAATGAAAAACTCAAGAAGGACCTAGAGAGAGAGAATGACAAACACTGGGAGGAAGTGGAAACACTGAAAAGATCCCATGTTGAAAAAGAAAAGGAAACCAACCAGCTAAGCAAAGAGCTACAGAAAGAAGTTCCTGTAGATTGAGAAGCTCCAAAAGGAAGTGGAAATACTAAAGAAATCAGAAGAGGAAATGAAAAAGGAAATCAAACACTCATCCAATCAAGAGGAAAGGAATGAAAAAAGCCTCAGAAGTAAAACAGAGGAAGCAGAACAAAGAATATCAGACCTGGAAGATAACACAGAACAACTAAAAACCTCAAGTAAAGATTATGAAAATTTAAAAATACACGAAAGTGGAACAACCAGGAATTGTGGGACACTAGGAAAAGATAAAACCTCTGCATCATAGGAATAGAGGAAGGAATAGAATCCCAAGAGAATGGTATTGATCAGATTGATCAGATCTTCTACAGAATAATAGATGAAAATTTCCCTAAACTAAAAAAAGACCGCCTTTAATCCCAGCACTAGGGAGGCAGAGATAGGTGGATCTCTGTGGGTTCAAGGCTGGCCTGGTCTACAGAGCGAGCTCCAGGACACCTGGTACTAAAAGGGAGGCCCTGTCTCAAAAATACCAAAAAAAAGGTGTAAAACCAAAAAGAAAAAAAAAAAAGACAAACCAATACAAATACAAGAAGCACATACAACTCCAAACAGACAAGATCAGAAAAGAAACTCTCCATGCCATATCATAGTTAAAACGCTAGATGCCCAAAACAAAGACAAAATTCTGAAAGCCACAAGAGAAAAACAAGTTACATATAAAGGGAAATCTATCAGAATTACAACTGACTTCTCAGTGCAAACTAGGAAAGCAAGAAGAATGTGGAGCAAATTAACCCCAGTGTTAAAGGACTATAGATGCCAACGCAGGTTACTATACCCAGCAAAAATGTTGATTATAGTTGAAGGAGAGAGAAAATTCTTCCATGACATAAACAAGATGAAAGAATACATGTCCAAAAAACCAACCCTTCAGAGAATACTTGAAGAATTCAAAGGACAGAAGAAAGGAGCAACTATCCCCAGGCACCTAGAAAGAGATATTAATAAAAGCATAACTGCAGAAGTAGAAACCTAGACCAAAAATGCAAATGGATAATAAGGTGAATGGAAGCAACACAAACCTATCAGTCATAACCTTAAATATTAATAAGATGAAAGGAAGACTCAATCAAAAGACATAGACTGGAGGATTGGATTAGGAACAGAACCCATCTATACGCTGTCTATAAGAAATGCATCTTACCTTCAATAATAGGCACCACCTTAAAATGAAAGGATGGAAAAAAGTATTCCAAGCAAATGGTACCAAAAAGAAAGCAGGTGTTGTTATTTTAATATCAGACAAAATAGACTTCAAAGTAAAATAAATCAGAAGAAACAAAGAAGGCCATTATGTTTTTATCAAAGGAACAACTGACCATCAAGATTTCACAATTATGAATATATATGCACCAAATTCTGGTGCACCAAACTTTACAAAGACAATTCTCCAGTACCAAAAGGCACAGAACCCCAGTACACTCATAGTAGGGTACTTCAATACCCCACTGATTTCTTTGAACAGGTCAACCAGACAAAGAATAAACAGAGAGACATCTGAACTGAATGATATGATACACCAAACAGACCTCACAGACATCTACCAAAATTTCACCCTAATACCAGAGAATACACTATCTCCTCAGCACCCCACAGAACATTCTCCAAAATCGACCACAGAAGAAACCTCCACAAATTCAAAAAGATTGAAATAATTTCATGCATTCTGTCAAACCACAACTCAATAAAGCTCATTATCAACAGCAAGATAAGCCCTACTGTCTACGAGAACACGTGGAGACTAAACAACACACTCCTAAATAATGAATGGGTCAAGGAAAAGATAAAGAAATAAAAGCATTCCTGGAACTGAATAACAATGATAATACAACACAACAAAACCTATGGGATACTTTAAAAGCAGTCTGAAGAGGTAAGTTTATAACCCCTGGGTGCCTACATTAGAAAAACAGAAAGAGTACAAGTGAACAATATGACACTGCAGCTAAAAACACTTGAGAGACAACAACAGATGAACCCTAAAAGCAACAGACAGGAAGAAATAACAAAAATCAGAACAGAAATCAATGAAGTAGAAACAAAGAAAACAATACAAAAAAAATCAATGAATCCAAAAGTTGGTTCTTTGAGAGAATAAACAAGATAGACAGACTACTAGTCCAGTTAACCAAAAGAAAGAAGGAACAATTCCAAGCAATAGAATCCTGTGATGAAAGGGGAAATATCACATCAGACAATGAAAAGATCCAGACAATCAAAAACCTTACTCTACTAAGTTTGAAAACCTAGAAGAAATGGATGAATATCTGAAATCCTGGGAATCACCAAAACTCAACCAAGAAGAGATGGACAGCTTAAACAGAACCATAATATATGAAGAAATTGAAGTTGTAATAAGAAACCTCCCAACTAAAAAAAAGCTCAGGCCTGGATAGTTTCAAGGCAGAATTCTATAAAACATTTCAAAAAGACTTACAACCATTATTACTCAAATTGTTTAGGAGGATACAAACAGAGGGAATACTCCCAAATTCCTTCTATGAAGCCAGCATCACTCTAATACCAAAACCAGGCAAAGATACAACCAAAAAGGAGAATTATAGACCTATCTCATTAATGAACACAGATGCAAAAATTCTAAAGAAAATACTTGCAAACTGCATACAGACCCACATCAAGAAGATCATCCATCAAGACCAAGTTGGATTCATACCAGAGATGCAGGGATGGTTCAACATATGAAAATCAATAAATATCATCAAACATATAAATGGACTGAAAGACAAAAAAACCCACACTATCATCTCAATTGATGCTGAAAAAGCCTTTGACAAAATCCAGCATCCCTTCATGTTTAAAGTCCTAGAGGGAATTGGATTGCAGGGATCATACCTCAATGGAATCAAAGCCATATACAGGAAAACCCACAGCCAATATCATCCTAAATAGGGCAACGACAGAAACATTCCCTTTAAAGGTAGGAGCTCAACAAGGCTGCCCCCTGTCACCACTCCTCTTCAATATAGTGCTTGAAACATTTGCTAGAGCAATAAGGAAAGAAAAGGGAATTAAAGGAGTACTAATTGGAAAAGAGGAAGTCAAATTATCCCTTTTTGCTGATGATATGATTGTTTCCTTAAGGGATGCTAAAAACTCCACCAGAAAACTCCTAGAAATAATAAAGAGCTTCAGTAAAGTGGCAGGATACAAAATTAACCTAGAAAAATCAGTAGCCTTTCTTTATACCAACAACAAGCAACTGAAGAAGGAATTCAAGAAGACCTTCCAACTTACAATAGCCCCCAAAACAATAAAATACCTAGGAACAAACCTAACCAAAGACACCAAAGATCTTTACAACAAAAATTTTAAACGCCTGAAGAAGGAAATTGAAGAAGACATCAGAAGATGGAAAAACGTGGATTGGGAAAATTAATATAGTAAAAATGTCCATTAAACCCAAACTCTTGTACAGATTTAATGCAATCCCAATTAAAACCCCCAAGAGTTTCTTCACAGGCTTGGAAAAAAAGTCCTTAATTTCATTTGGAAAAACAAAAGACCCCAAATAGCCAAAGCAACCCTGAGTGAAAAGAGCAATACAGGAGGATCTCTATACCAGACTTCAAACTATGCTACAGGGCTATAGTCATAAAAACAGCTTGGTACTGGCACATAAAACAAACCTGTTGACCAATGGAACAAAACTGAAGATCCAAACCTGAGCACATACAATTTCAGCCACCTCATATTTGACAAAGTGGCCAAGAAGACACAATGGAGAAAAGACAGCATCTTCAGCAAGTGGTGTTGGCAAAACTGGATCACCACTTGTAGAAGAATGAAATTAAACCCCTACCTCTCATCCTGTACAAAAGTCAACTCCAGATGGATCAAAGACCTCAACATGAAACCTCAAACTCTAAAGGCGATAAAAGAAAAAGTTGGCAGCAGACTACAAGACATAGGCGTAGGAAAAGACTTCCTAAATCAGACAGCAGCTGTGCAAGAATTAAGGTCGACAATTGACAAATGGGACCTCCTTAAACTCAAAAGCTTCTGTACATCAAAAGAAACAATCAAGAAAGTGAAGAGAAAACCCACAGAGTGGGAGGAAACCTTCAACACAGATACATCTGACAAAGCATTGATTTCCAGAATATATAAACTACTCAAAAAACAAAGAAGAAAGAAAACAAATGAAAAAAAAAATAAAATAAAATAAAATAAAAAAGTAAACAAATGACCCATTCAAAAGATGGAGCAAAGAGCTGAACAGAGACTTCACAAGTGAGGAATTAGAGATGGCTGAGAAACATCTTAAAAAGTGTTCAACATCGCTAATAATTAAGGAAATGCAAATTAAAACCACTTTAAGATATCATCTTACTCCAATAAGACTGGCTAGGATCAAGAAAACAAATGATACCAAGTGCTGGAGAGGTTGTGGGGAAAGGGGAACACTCATCCACTGCTGGTGGGAATGTAAACTGGTACAGTCACTATGGAAAGCAGTGTGGAGAACCCTTTGCAGACTTTGAATGAACTTGCCACCTGAACCAGCCATACTACTCCTGGGTATATACCCACAAGACTCATCTTACTGCAGAGATACATGCACAACCATGTTAATTGCAGCTCTCTTCACAATAGCAAGTACCTGGAACCAATCCAAGTGCCCCTCAATGGATGAGTGGATAGAGAAAATGTGGTACATCTACACAATAGAGTTCTATGCAGTGATAAAGAAAGATGGTGTTATGAACTTTACAGGTAAATGGATGGATCTAGAAGATATCATGCTGAGTGAAGTAACACAGTCCCAGAAAAACAAACGATGAATGGTATCCTTCATCTGTGGATGCTAGCACCAATTGCCTAATTGTATGGCAAACTGAGCAACATCAGTGTGATCTGAGAACAACTGTGCTCTTATATTGTAGAATCCCTTAAAAAGATAAACAAATAAAGAAAAAAATAAAATAAATTTTAAAATGGGGCTGTCTGGAGTACTATCATTTATAAATTGTGAATGAATGAAAATTTATTCCCGGAATCCTTATCTCACTTGACTTCAGCATCTTTGAAGTCTGCTCCCTTATGCAAACACTCTTACAAATCACCCGAGGACATTTGATTCATTTTGTCTTGGGAAATAGTGAAAGTACAAAGGAAAGGGAACTCTATACTAATCTGTAACAGTAGTTCACAAACTGTGTTCTGAGAACTCACACGTCAGCATCATGTCAGAACTTGGTAGAATTGCAGCTCTTTGGGCCTTACCCCTTGCAAAAATATTGTGGGTAGAGCCCAAAAGTCAGTTTTTAAAAACTCTCAGGTCGCCGGGCATGGTGGCGCATGCCTTTAATCCTAGCACTTGGGAGGCAGAGGCAGGCAGATCTTTGTGAGTTCAAGGCCAGCCTGGTCTACAGAGTGAGTTCCAGGACAGCTGGGGCTACAGGGAGACCCTGTCTCGAAAAGACAAGAAAAAATAAAATAAAATAAAATAAAATAAAATAAAATAAAATGAAATAAAATAAAATAAAATAAAAACTCTCAGGTCATCTTTGCATACAGCAGTAATGTTTGAGTACACAGATCTAAAGCATTTGTGTGGGGTTTGAAAACCCAAGGAGTCCCCACTGGCTCCTGAAAACAGAATAGTGTCCCTATAACTTGGTAGAAACAGAACTGGGTTATATTTCTAGTTATTTCAACCTAAGCTCTATAGTTCCTCTCAGATATTCTTCTCTTGGATGCAACTGAACTGATCTAAACCAGTCAAATCCCACACGTTTGCATGCCTGTGAAGGGCAGAGGTCAACGTTGGCATCCTCCTCAACTGTTTCCCACTTTATTTGTTTCAGTCAGGGTCTCTCACTGAGCCTGAAGCTCGCTAACTCAGCTAGAGTGGATGCCCAGCAAGCCCAGGGGTTCTCCTGTCTCTGCCCCACCAGTTCTGGCATTATAGACCTGTTACTATACTTGGCTTTTTATATAGGTGCTTAGAATCCCAACTCAGGTCTCTGTGCCTGAGTAGCAAGTATTTTATTGAATGAACCAACCCGAGCCCCTAAATAGTCTTTTTATTAACTAACCCATAGACATTGTATGTACTTATAAGGTGCATTTCACTTATAAGGTGAGTATATAAGTATATAATGTGTAATGATCAGATCAGGGTTAATGATATGCCAGACATTTATCATGTCTTTGTTAGGAACATTCAAAATTCTCTTTACTGAACATTTTTATATTCAATTAATTGTATCCAGTTAGAGTGGTCCTGCTGTGCTATAGAACATTAGAGGTTATAGACTGTTAAAGGTTATTCCTCTTAGCCAACTGTCTCTTGGCATTTATTACCCATCCTCCTCACCTTTATGGCCTTCCCAGACTCTGCTAACCACTACCTATTCTCTATTTCTTTGAGATCAGCTTTTAGCTTCCTCATGTGAGAGCTTGTGCCATTTGCCTTTCTGTGCTAGATTTACTTCATTTACCATAATGTCCTCTAGTTTCAAACATGTGGCACATGATCGTTTCGTTCGTTTCTTGTGTGTGTGTGTGTGTGTGTGTGTGTGTGTGTGAGAGAGAGAGAGAGAGAGAGAGAGAGAGAGAGAGAGAGAGAAACTCTATGTGTTCACTTTCTGTCTTCATGGAAAACTGCCTGAGAAAATAGGCTTAAAAATAGGAAAAATTTATTTGTGTCCGTGGCTTCATTCCATGGCCGCATGGCCTGCAGGTCAGAGGCAGGCATGCACTTTGGTGGTCACATAACGTGGCTGAAGTTCCTCACCTCGTGCTGGCCAGGAAACAAAGGAAAGCAAATGAGGAAGGTGGGGTCTGAATGTAATTTCCAGGGATTTCCCTCAGTGCTTACTTCCTTCCGTTTACTCCCACCCCGAAAGCTTCTACCGCAAGGCACCAGCATCTGGGGACCAAGCCTTCAACATGTGAACAGCTTTTGAGGAACACTTAAGATCTAGACCATAACCCTATATAATATTTTCTTTATGCATTCATCCACTAATAGACACTTGGGTTGATTCCCTATTTTGGCAATTGTGAGTAATTGTGCAATAAACACCAGGCATGCAGATGTTTCTTAGTATACTAAATTGAATTTCTTTGGCTGTATACCCAACAGTAGAATTGCTGTCATATTTCCAATTAAACATAAGTCTGAAACACTGCGCTTTAGTTGTGATGATGTTGGGGCTTTTAAGAAATATTTAGTGGGGGCTGGAGAGATGGCCTAGCAGTTAAGAGCGCCGACTACTCTTGCAGAGGACCCAGGTTCAATCCCCAGCACCCACATGGCAGCTAAGAACCGTCTGAAACTCCAATTCCAGGAGAACTTCAGTTCCAGGGGAATCTGACACCCTCTTCTGACCTCCGCGGCATTGCACAACATGGGTGCACACACTTGCATGCAGACAGTACATTCATATACATACAGAAATAAATAAATTTTAAAAAAGAAATATTTAGTGGAATCCTAACACAGGGACAAGATCAATTGGATGCTGTCAGTAAGATGACAAAGGACTTGCCAAATGATTTGTACATGACCAAAGAGACCCAGAAGAGCTCAGTGGTCTCTTTAGCCATGACTGTTTGCCTAAACCTTTTGGATGAACTAGATTATTTTCCAAACTAGACTATATTCTCCAAGAGTATCTACCTAGAATTGCTTATAAAGTCCTCCATGACTCACACATCAAAGCAATCAGAGCAGAGCTTAGTTGACAGAACACATGCCAGCCTGTGCAGGTGACTCTTTGCAAACACACACGTCATTCTGTAAGGCTCATGATTTCTGATTTGCTCCTCTTCATAGATGAAAAATCCAATCTGGAGAGCATCTCAAAAAAGCAGAGCTTCTAGTTGGGCATAATGGTGCATGACTGTAGTCCCAACACTTCGGAGGTCAAGCCAGGAGAATCGTGAGTTCAAAGCCTGCCAGGTCTATATAGCAAGACCCTATATCAGAAAATGTTTTTAAATTTCTAAACTTCTTCCCAAAGACAGAAAGAAAAGGCCACAAAATCCCAGTGGAGTTTTAAAGATGCACACAGAGGCAATCACCATCATTTTACCCATGAGAGGCAGAGGTCTTGCATCATCAGAAGCTTGGCATTTGCTTCCTAATCATTTGGTTTTAGTAAAATATAAAACTAGAAAGACTTTCCATGGAAAATGCATGACTTTCTGGGAGTTAAAAAGTGGAAGGAAGAAAGTTGGAATGGGGATTTTGTGAAGAAAGTAGTTTCTTGATATCCCACTGTGAGTCTTGTCAAGAAGCATGAAAGGAAAACTACCTTGTTTAATAAAAGAGCACTCAAGATGACTAAATTTGTCAGTAGGAGAAAGAATGTCAAAATAAGGAAAAGCTGAACTGTGGGACCCAGACTTGCTAGTTAACAGTGTCAGGTGTTCTTCCTCTTCACAGTAACCCAGCTCCCACTCGCCTCTGATGCAGCCATGCACTGCGGCTCCTCTGTGGCTCAGTTATGATAAAGCCCAAACATCAAAACCAAATACAACTAAAATACCAGGGAGAACAGAGACACAAAAAAATCCAAGAGTAATACAATGCTGAAATGATTAGATTTCCCAGATATGGCTCCTCCTTTACCTCTCGAAGTTCTGTCCCAGTGTACAAGGCGTTGACATTCAGGTAGTTCTTTCTCTCCTAGGACCTATTGACTAGCAGCATGTCTAAAATGAGCATCGTCCTGACTTGTCAGCCTTGAGACCAACAAGAGAACATTGGTTTTATCTTTTATTACAACTCTGACCAATTGTCAATAAATGACAAGTATTCTGAATTGAGGAGTTGGAGATTTAATTTATTATTGGGGAAAGGGCATGATTGATTGGTGATATCTGAAATGGATAAAGGTAGAAGGGTAGACAGGAAGAAGTTTGTGAAGGGGGGAGATAATACCTAAGTTAGGCATTCTTACTTTAGAACCAGTACCTACTGAGATGCTGAGAGAAAGATACACAGCATCTTCACAACTCAAAGGACTTCATTTGTCTTTGATGAGAGATAAGTGAAATAATTTCTCTCCACTTTAAAAAACACATACACACATAAACATACACACACACACATGCACACACACACACACACACACACACACACACACACACAAAGGACCTGTTTGTGAGAATGTTAACATCATAGCCTCAAAGAAGAATCTCACACAAATAAAAATTAGCCATTTTTTTCTCTCTCAGATGAATCACAACCATCCCAGTCTTCCTTGCGGTAACACAGAACTTGGCATTTATAAGGTATCTATAGCTGTTCTGGGTAGAGCAGATAATCCTTCTAGGCCACTGTAAGTTTCACAAAACAGTCCAAGAGAGGAAAGGTCTGGCCTGGTCCACCGGCCTTGCTCATAGTGAGCTTCATTAATAAGAATTTATCATTCCTAGTCCACCTAAAAGAGAAGAGCTGCATACTCAAATAAGAGAAAACTATAACAGGGGATTACAGATTGCAACATTAAGATAAATGGCAGAAAGAAAACTAAGTGAAAGCAGGGGCTGGTGGCCAAAGGAAACCTCGTGAATTGCGAAAAACAAAGGGAAAGCCATTCCACACAAAGAACTAGAGATCTCCTTTCGGTCACCCTCTCAAAGGACGTAAGTAAAAGAACCCACTGGACAGCAAGATCAAGCTTAAATCTAGATCTGGAAATAAAGGCTCTATAACTATTGGCCTCACAAAAACTCAGAGCAACAATCTAAGTAGGAAAGTGCTGATACATCTTAAGTCAACTTTGGCATCACACATGTAGCCCAGTGACACATGTTTATACAATATGATTGATTGCCCTGCAGTTTACCTTGTCAGTCAGTCATGGAGTGAATTACATGTTAGCCTTGGACACTATTATACAGAATTGTATAGCAAACAATGCTAACTGTAATGGTCCCTAGCATTTGGCTATTAATTTGACAAAGAGCCACATCAGTATTGGTGAGTGTGGGCCTTCCCCATCAAAAGTAATTCATATCACTGAGCATAAATGGCTATCCCATTCCCCTTCTTGCCAACTCATTATGCACACAGATATATGGGTCTTTACTAACAGACAGCAATGGGCCTGTCAAGAAAAGAGAAATACATATAGTTTGTTTAGTTTTCTTATCTTGATAAAGGCTAATCATGAAGCAATATGGGTTTTTGTATCACTAATATACAGCTTAAAGAGGACGGAAACTCACTATAAAACTTGTCGAAAATGGAAAAATAAGATGGATTGACCACTTGTGACCTGTCCAAAATACTAGATATGCAGCCTGCCCGCCTGCCTGCCTAGAAAACTCCCTGTCCTTCTAACCATTCAGCTGTCAGATGTCTTACCTTCTAAAAAGCTTTCCCTGGCTACTGGATGGGGTGAGATGTTTGCATTAGACTGGATCCTCCTAGAAAATGATGCACATGAAAGTGCTCCAAGGGAATGGAGACTCAGGACCAGAGAAGAGAAGAAGGCAAAAAAATATCCAAAGAGGAATCCGGGCACCAACTTCTCAAGTATATCTGATAACTGTGTACTCACATCTCAGAACTGGACTTTGGGGGAGGGAGGTAAAATAGAGTCTCACTTTGTAGCTGAGACTGACTTCAAAACTTATAGCAGTCGTCCTGCCTTAATCTTGCAAGTACTAGGGAATGTAGGTTTGAGCCACCACATCTAACCAAGAATTGGACATTTAAACACAAGTGTGTGCCAGTTGCTTAATTAAGGGACACTCTAAGCACTTTCAGTGCAACACATTCAGTGAAACAGATCGGGGAGCCTCAGCACAAGTCCTCCAACTGAGATATAGGTGCTGAGTGTTAAGAGAAAAAAACTGCTGTCAGGAGCTGGTGTGTCACCAAACAGCAAAGGTGTCCAATGTGACATGGGAGGGGCACAATGATAGCATCTGATACACTGGCCCTGAAAATTATCCCCTAGCACCTGAAGATTCTGTAAGATAATAATTGTCTTGGGTTATAATTGCTTAGTTAACTGTCTCTCTTTCCTGTAGATTTTAGGCCACATTGTAGCAGAAGCCATGGTTCATTCATCATTTTATCACTAGTGACAATCATGGTACCTGGCCATGGTTAATCTTCAAAAAATACTTGCAAAGGTTCAAACAGGGGGACAGGGGGATCAAAGGGGAAAGACAAGGGGACAGGGTGAAAAGCTTAACCAAAATGAAAGGGGTGTTAAAACCTCTCAGAATCCTACCATCTGGTAACTCAATTAAAAACATAAAAGAGAGTTTGAAAGAGGATCCCCTACACGGTTAAATAACACTGGTCCTAGAAAAAACAAGTCACTAAAGAAAAACCTCAGTGCTAGTCGTGGGATACCATTATAGGAATTGTTGGTCAAGGAGGCCCCAGAGGCTCCCAGAACAATACAGACTCTTAGCACTCTTTGGTTGCCCACCAAAACTAGGTGATAAGGCCCTATTTCTGCGGACTCCTCACATCTTGGGTGCAAGCTATAGAAATATCAAACTATAATGCAGCTGGAAGCTTCCACATTGCTGGATAGCTTTCATAGTGCTGAATGGTCTTCTGCAGGCTTCTGGAGGAGTAAAGTAATCAGCGGTGTTACCTACTCTACAAACTGCAATATCAACCTGCCAGGCAAGATGTGCCCATGGGTGCAATAGTGGTGCAACTCTTATAAGGACAACCAATCTCTAATTGGATTTGACTCCTGCTCCACAAGAGACAATCTATGCCTAATATAAACCTCGTCAAAAAACTGGTCTTAGCCCCTTGGAAAGTACCTACTACTGTTGTTTAGCTAAACTGACATAGTATCAAACCACCTTCTAAATATCTATGTTTATACCCACAGATAAAGGCTACTCTCAGCCTTAATCAGAGAAGCCTCTCTTTGAAATAAATATGGGTGAATGCAGGGACCCATGTCTGACAAGACATTTGTACCACCACACTAAGGCTTAGGAAACATTGTGGAAGGGGGAACAGACCATGTAAGAGTCAGAAAATGGAAAAAAAGGCTACAAAGTGCCATCCTCTAAGCAGAACAGAGCTGTGACAATCATGAATTCATATCAGCTACACCTACAGGGCCCAGCACAAGTCAGACCTGCAGGGATAGTTGAAAGCACTGGGGCCCTATCACTTACTGCTGAAAAATTGGCAACTAACGGATTCTGGGAAAGAGAGAGAAGTATGGTACTTAGTTGTCTCCCCAGTGGTGAGCCAGAATCCATCTACTCCTTTCCCACAATGCTCCACGTTAGTGCTCGTTCTAACATGGCACTTACTAGATTGGATGACTACCTTATTTGGACTAGTTTCCCCTACTGTCCTTCAACATTTTAAATAAAGGGGTGCTTTCATTCTTATATCTTCAGTGCCAAGTCAATTATTTGTTACATAGTAGATACTGTGTAGTATTGATTGAATGAATTTTAAAAGTAAATTTATTCCTCAAAATCCTTTTCACGAGATAGTAATCTCATGGCCAGTCTCACCTAAATGCACATACATACATACATGTTCTTTGGCCAAAGAACTTGGGGAAGATTGTATATTATAACCTAAACTTGAAAATTATTCACAGTGCACATTACTAGGGCCTGGCTAGGGTAGAGCAAGTTGGTGAAGAGGGTGTGAAATTGAAGAAAGTAGTCACCCTGAGCTTCATGCACGTTCCAATTCTTCATACTTACAGTGTCCTAAGAATGATTGTCTCTTTGAGTTATGTGCACTTGCAAGCTGGTCTACCTCTCCCTGGAAATGTGCCCCACACATTCACTGCAAAAGGCTGCAAGAGAGAAAATGGCTTGACTCCTATTATCCCAAAGCAACCCAAACTTATTTGAGGATCCAGTTCTCATTTATTTTTCATTAATACCTATTAACCTCCCATAGAACTAGTGCTCTATGAAATAAACCAGAGAACTTGTACTCTGTGAAATAAACTTTTAAAATGCTTTTGCTGCTGTGTGATTAATAAATTTTTATTGGGTTTTGCTTTTCCCAAATGGCAACTTCATTGGACAGAATGGAATTTTGATGGAAATGTGGGTCCATTTCTCAAAAACCACCCTTGAAAACACACTGAATGTCATGACAGTTAGAATAAATGTCTAATTAAATTCCAGTACTTTTGCTGCCTCCCAAAGTAGAGCTGTTACAAGGGCCATTCCCATGAGTGGATAGATGGGTTTACATTTGTAGCTACAGAAGATCTGTTCCATCTCCTCAAAGACAAATAAAGCTATTGGTGTGTCCAGTAGTGGAAATTGAATGAGAAGAAAAGTTCAATTACTGGGGTAATAGCCTGATGAGATAGGTCAGTGACCCTACTTAACACTGTCAAAATCTTAGCCCTGTGCCTTTCCATCTTGCAAATATGTGTCTGACTTTATCTGGATAGAAAGAATAGGATGTCTTCTTGGCTGATTCATAGAATCAAATCCCTTTAGCTCTTAGGTAAGTGTTCTCTAATGTCTGCCTGCGATAATTATTGTTTAGAGAGAAGAACTGAGTGTTTTTGACAAATAGATTATCACTGGTAACAATTTTAGACTTAATAATTTAGTGTCTCAAAATGAGTCTCCCACCTGACCCAGCCACGCCACTCCTGGGTGTGCACCAACAAGACCCATCCTACCACAGAGGTACATGCACAGCCATGTTTATTGCACCTCTCTTCACAATAGCGAAGACGTGGCACCAACCCAAGTGCCCCTCAACTGATGAGTGGATAGAGAAAATGTGGTACATCTACACAATGGGGTTCTATGCAGTAGTAAAGAAATGAACTTTGCAGGTAAATGGATGGAACTAGAAGATATGTTGAGTGAAGTATCACAGTCCCAGAAAAACAAACAATGAATGGTATCCCTCATCTGTGGATGCTAACACCAAGTACCTAGTTGTAAGGCAAACTGAGCAATGTTACATTCCTTGAGATCTGAAAACAACTGCGCTCTTTTATTATGAATCCCCTTAATAGGTTCTAGAATTAAGCTACCATTTATTTTCAGACTTAGGCATTTTTGGTATATTGGTGGAGGGTATGTATGCACAAAATCAAAATCATGAGGGGAAAAGAAACTAGTTTGTCATGACATTGCATCTAACCACAGTATCTATTATATGGGAGTGCTTCTTAGTATTTCTTATACAAGGCTGCTTGAGATGTTGCCCAAGTCTTTTCTAAAATATTACAGAGTAGTTAAAAGTATCAGGCTGGTATAACTTAGCCTTTCTGGATGCTTAACAACCTGGTATAGCTTAGCCTTTCTGGATGCTTAACAACCATACTTAAGGCCCATACCAATTTGGCCTAGGGACTTAAGGGATAACTTTGTTCCTTGCCCTCAGAGGTCAGCTAAGTCCCAGGAGGCTAAGCATGGGGGCATCTCTTGAAATGTCCTGCAAATGTGAGTCACCAGTCTTCCTGTGCAGGGAGGTCTTGGAAATCCACTAATGGGACTTTAGCCAGTTTCCAGTCTGTAAAGAAGAAAGTCTGTTCACGTTTCAAAAAGGGAAGCCTGATCTAGCAGGATCTGACATTGTTCTCGAGTGGATAGAACTGGTAAGTGAAAATCCAAAAGGAGCCAGGGGCTTCCCCTCAAAAAAAAAAAAAACAAACAAACAAACAACAACAACAACAACAAAAAAAAACCCTGAAGACCAGATCCTCAACTGACCTTGAGAAAACAAAAAACCTGGGTTAATCTGGGCTAACAGTGTGGCCTTAAGCATCCAAAAGGAAAGTATAACCAGAAATAAATAATTAGTAAGGCCTGAGAAATTGCACTTCAGGTATAAAACTTGAGATCTTAGTAAAAAGACAAAAAAAGAGCACAGTTGTTTTGCCTGTCTTACTGGCAAGTGCAGCTACCTGGAGGCTGCCACTGCTTTTGCCATCCTTCAAAGACATGAGACACAGCTTTGCAACCTTCCAATATGGACTGAAGACTCGTGTCTCTCTAAGAATCTTCCATACCTTCAGTGCCAGATAGGGACTACTGAGATATCCAGCTTGTGGACTGAGCTACTACTAGGGTTTCAGCCTCTTCAGAGTATACACTGCCATTGTTGGACTACCCAGGCTGTATCACAGAGACCAGTACAGGAGGATCAAGACAGGATGTGGTACTTACTGGACTTCATTTGGTGACCATGGGAAGAGAAAACCCCAGTGTGGAGCACAAGGGCAGGACTGATGGTGGTTTGGGCTTGCCAAGGAGGAGCCTTCAAACATAACATCTTTCAACCTAATAAAGAAGAAAAAAAGAACTCATAAGCTGAAGATGCTAAAAGATATATTGTGACATGCATATATGCATATTTTGGAATGATGCAGATTGGAAGGAACAACAACAACAAACGACTGGGTAAAAGAACTGATGAAATGGTCAACTGCTCAAAACAGTAAACTTCTGCATCAAAAATTTTAATTTTTTTTATTTCTGTATGTGTATGAATGTGCTGTCTGCATGCAAGTGTGTGCACCCGTGTCATGCAATGCTGCAGAGGTCAGAAGAGGGTGTCAGATTCCCCTGGAACTGGAGTTCTCCCCCAAAAGAGACTGAGGAAAAGGTGAAAAACACGTTTTGCAGAATTCATGAGTTCTGGTGGGTTAGGGGGGCAAGGAAGGGGAAATGGATCTAGATTTGATTGGAAATTTTGTATGAAATGCACAAAGCTTCAATAAAAATTGGCTTTAAAAATAATAATTTAGTGTACTTTTTGGTTTTATCATCTAAGAATTTCCAAACTGTCTCACACATATGAGCCATGGGAAGCATCATAATTCGATGAGGCTGAATGGAGACAGAAAGATTAAGAGTAGAAAAGATAGCATCTCAATAAGTAAGTCATCTTCTTTAAAAAGAATAATAGGACCTGGAAAAATAGTTGAGTTGGTAAAGGGCTTACCTAGCAAATGTGAGGACTGAGTGTGGCCCCTAGAATGCACTTTAAAGAAGATAGTGCTTGGGGGGCTGAGCCAGGCAGATGGATGGGACATGCTGGTTGACCTGACAAGCTTAAAGCACCATAAACTATCCTGTCTCAAAAAAATTTGACAGTGTCTGAGGGACATCAACTGAGGTTGACCTCTGGCCTCCACATGCATGTTCACATATATGCACACGCACCCATATACACAAATTACCTGCACATGAATGACCACATATGTACATATACCCTCCACAGAAAAGAAAAGGGAAAAAAGAATATTGTATTACCCTAGACTTGGTTTTTTAATTATACTTTCTTTGTTGTGTGTATGCCTGGGCCCCACGGTGTGAATATGCAGATAGAGGACAATTTGCAGGACTTGATTCTCTCCATCCACCACGTGGGTGGCAGGGATCAAATTCAGGTTGTCAAGCTTGGTGCAAGCAAGCCCTTTTACCCACTCCCAAACCTGGGTTTTAATTATTTAGAGAATGTCTGGGCTAAGTCTACTAAGTCTCCTAAGTCTCTAGCCCCAGTCAGAAGCAACTTTTCAATAAGGACCCAGAATCCAGAGCTGATAAGATATGACAGCTACCCCCCTAAAAGAGGCACATGCAAGCAGATGCCAAAGGTTAACTGGGCTATAAAAGGCCTGAACATCAGGGTTTAATGCTGTTATCCTCAAGGATGAATTAGATATCTGGCCCAAGCAAGCCAGTGAAACATTATGGACCAGAGCAAGGCAGGCACCAAGATCAATAGCAGTGATAAAGCAAAGTCTGCAACAACTGTTATGAATCTGACTGGAATGCTTGAGTCCCCTTTATATCACTTGATGAATGAAGGGCCAGTCCACCTTAGACAACTACTATTGGTTTGGGCATGGTCCCAGGAAAGCTGTTTGGTTTGGATCATTTTGTGTGATTGGATGGGAGTAGTAAATTTTCCCATGCTTTTAAGATCTGTTTTGTTCCCTTTTTTAAAATCCTCCTGAGTTACAAATATCTATGATAGCTGCATTGACAAAAATTAAACAAGAGACACAAGTAATAAGCTTATTTTAAAAAGACACAGTAATCAAATTGCTGGCTGTGCCAAGATTTTCTCCTGACTGTCATTGCAAGCTTGTGGTTTCCAGACTGATTAAGCCATAACAAATGGAATCATCTGCTCTTTCCCAGGTCTTCAAGGGCCTTTTCCTCCTAAGGGACCCAACAGAAGGTTGTCTCTAGGAGTCAAATTACAGCAATCAGTAAACCTTCAGCAGCATGGCTTATTTAGGAAAAAAAGGCACAGGCATTTTTGCAAGAATAAACAATGATTACCTGTCATGGGATCCAAGAATCGTAGTGTTTACTAAAGGTCATGAGTTCAGGGCTCTCTGTGGCCAGATGCTATTCCATCCGTTCTCAGATGCTATTCCATGTGTTCTCAGATGCTATTCCAGCTGTTCTCAGATGCTATTCCATCCGTTCTCAGATGCTATTCCATCCATTCTCAGATGCTATTGCATCTGTTCTCAGATGCTATTCCATCCGTTCTCAGATGCTATTCCATCCATTCTCAGATGCTATTGCATCTGTTCTCAGATGCTATTCCATCTGTTCTCAGATGCTATTCCATGTGTTCTCAGATGCTATTCCATCCGTTCTCAGATGCTATTCCATGTGTTCTCAGATGCTATTCCATGTGTTCTCAGATGCTATTCCATGTGTTCTCAGATGCTATTCCATGTGTTCTCAGATGCTATTCCATGTGTTCTCAGATGCTATTCCATGTGTTCTCAGATGCTATTCCATGTGTTCTCAGATGCTATTCCATGTGTTCTCAGATGCTATTCCATGTGTTCTCAGATGCTATTCCATGTGTTCTCAGATGCTATTCCATGTGTTCTCAGATGCTATTCCATGTGTTCTCAGATGCTATTCCATGTGTTCTCAGATGCTATTCCATGTGTTCTCAGATGCTATTCCATGTGTTCTCAGATGCTATTCCATGTGTTCTCAGATGCTATTCCATGTGTTCTCAGATGCTATTCCATGTGTTCTCAGATGCTATTCCATGTGTTCTCAGATGCTATTCCATGTGTTCTCAGATGCTATTCCATGTGTTCTCAGATGCTATTCCATGTGTTCTCAGATGCTATTCCATGTGTTCTCAGATGCTATTCCATGTGTTCTCAGATGCTATTCCATGTGTTCTCAGATGCTATTCCATCCGTTCTCAGATGCTATTCCATGTGATCTCAGATGCTATTCCATGTGTTCTCAGATGCTATTCCATCCGTTCTCAGATGCTATTCCATGTGTTCTCAGATGCTATTCCATGTGATCTCAGATGCTATTCCATCCGTTCTCAGATGCTATTCCATCTGTTCTCAAATGCTATTCCATGTGTTCTCAGATGCTATTCCATGTGTTCTCAGATGCTATTCCATCTGTTCCCTGGATTCCCGTCTAGGTGACTGTAGGTACTCTCAGTTATGCAAGCTGGCTGTTGGGGGCAATCCTCAACTTCTTACTTCTTTCTTTTTCCCTCAACCCTGGCACCTACTTAGATATTGAGGCCTCTAGCTTCCACTTCATTGGTCTTTTCATAGTCTTCCCAGGGTCACAGATTTACCTCCACCTCACAATGGACATCTATTCTCTCCAACCCTTCATCCATTCTGCATTTAATAATCACAATTATTTCTCTAAATTGCTATCGAATATGTCATTCATCTGTTTAAATTATTTTACTCTCTAAATTGGCTATCCAACAAGGAATTCTCTAGAATATGCCAGCACATGGCATATACTAGAATGGATAGACTTCATAAAAATACACTGAAATACAGGGCTAGAGAGATGGCTCAGCAGTTAAAGAATGCTTGCTGCTCTTGAGGAAGACCAAAATTTGGTTCTTATAACCTATGTCAGGCAGTTCACCATCCAAGGGAGCTGATACCTTCTTCTGGTCTCTTGGGCACCTGCACACACATACACTCACACATACACATAAATAAAATGAAAGATAAATATATACACATGCATATAGATCATGAAATAGTATCTTGTCACAATTGTTGTATAATCAATGCCCCCAAATTTATGCAAAACATAGAATATTCTCACCAAGAACACATCCTATGATGAACAAGTAGAAAATATGATATAGAGAAAAGTAACCTTGCTTCATCAGATGCTGAACATGATATGCCTTACAACCCAACAGCCAACTAGACTGTCCTGTGTTATTAATAGGGATTGCATTTACACTTACAATTCACATAGGACATTTTCTCAATTGAACCATCTGTCAGACCCCAGATCAAATACCAGGTTGCCAGATAGGCCTTATAAACTTGGTAGAAGACAGTGACACAGTTTGAGCCAGTTCAGAGTGACTGATAGTGACAATGGACTTGATTGGAAGCTTGAAGACAAGCCACTGTTGATCCTGCCTCTTCACTGTGCTCACACAGCCGTGAGCAATTCAATCTTCCTAAAGAGTACTGAGGTGTGAAGTTGCAAAGGTTTGGACAAAGATTCAAGAATCCTTGAAGCTTATCTGAACCAGCTGAGCTTCCCAAGGTCATAAATCTCTAGGAAAGCTTCCAAGAGTGACACTTCATTGTGGAATGTCTCTCTGAGCTTGTCTGCACTCTAGAAAAGCACAGATGTGTGAACAGCAAGATAAAGTAAACAGGGCTGGAGAGCTGTCTCAGTAGTTAAGAGCACATACTGCTACTCCAGAATTCCTGAGTTCAGTTTCCAGTGACCACGTCAGGTGGCCACCACCACCTGTAATTCCAACTCCTAGGGAATCTGACACCTCTAGCTTCTGCAGACAATCAGCATGCATGTATACATACCCACACACAGACACACACATATATAGCGGTTGGAGAGATGGTCTAGCGGTTAAGAGCACCGACCGCTCTTGTAGAGGACCCGGGTTCAATCCCCAGCACCCACATGGCGGTTGAGAACTGTCTGTAACTCCAATTCCAGGAGAACTCCAGTTCCAGGGGAATCTGAGACCCTCTTCTGACCTCCGTGGCATTGCACGACACAGGTGCACAAACCTACATGCAGACAGTACATCCATACACATAATAAATAAATAAATAAATAAATAAATAAATAAATAAATATTTAAAAAAAATAAAATAAAAAGAATAAAAATAAAAAATAATTTAAAAATAAAAAATAAAGCTAACACACCCACAGTCCTTCTCTCTTGGATCTCTCTCAGTCTGGCTCTGATGAGTATAACATTTTAAGATATTGTTTGCCCACTTATAGCAGATTTCCATTGAATGATCATTAAAGACTCTGGATGGACCTTGGATGTTGCTTTCTGTCTGAGGTTTGGATTTCTATTAAATTGAAGATGACTATGTAAGCCAGATTATAGCTGTAACTACTGCCTTCATATCATATATAATAAACTTCTGGATCTCCATCTAGTGTTTCAGAGATCACATGCATCTAAACTGGCAAGTTGTTTACTTTAAGCATAGGTGTCTATAACTCATTCCAGACAACTAAACCAGAGTCTTTGAAGGCAGGAACTAGAAATCTAAAATTTAACAAGCTCTTGTTAGGCCTACCAAATTCCTAAGGGTAAAAAATTATGTTATTCCTACAATGCAAGCTAGTCATTTTACAGATGAAGACAGAGGCCCAGAGAGGTGAAATACCCTTCCTGATCAATACCTCATAGCTAGCTGACATCCAACGCTCCATGAGTACCCATTCCTGATCAATACCTCATAGCTAACTGATATCCAATGCTTCATGAGTACCCATTCCTGATCAATACCTCATAGCTAGCTGACACCCAGTGCTATATGAGTACCCATTCCTGATCAATACCGCATAGCTAGCTGACATCCAACGTCACATGAGTACCCATTCCTGATCAATACCTTATAGCTAACTGACATCCAATGCTTCATGAGTACCCATTCCTGATCAATACCTCATAGCTAGCTGACATCCAATGCTTCATGAGTACCCATTCCTGATCAATACCTCATAGCTAGCTGACATCCAACGTCACATGAGTACCCATTCCTGATCAATACCTCATAGCTAGCTGACATCCAACGCTTCATGAGTACCCATTCCTGATCAATACCTCATAGCTAGCTGACATCCAACGTCACATGAGTACCCATTCCTGATCAATACCTCATAGCTAGCTGACATCCAACGCTTCATGAGTACCCATTCCTGATCAATACCTCATAGCTAGCTGACATCCAACGTCACATGAGTACCCATTCCTGATCAATACCTCATAGCTAGCTGACATCCAATGCTTCATGAGTACCCATTCCTGATCAATACCTCATAGCTAGCTGACATCCAACGCTTCATGAGTACCCATTCCTGATCAATACCTCATAGCTAGCTGACATCCAACGTCACATGAGTACCCATTCCTGATCAATACCTCATAGCTAGCTGACATCCAACGCTCCATGAGTACCCATTCCTGATCAATACCTCATAGCTAGCTGACATCCAACGTCACATGAGTACCCATTCCTGATCAATACCTCATAGCTAGCTGACATCCAACGCTTCATGAGTACCCATTCCTGATCAATACCTCATAGCTAGCTGACATCCAACGTCACATGAGTACCCATTCCTGATCAATACCTCATAGCTAGCTGACATCCAACGCTTCATGAGTACCCATTCCTGATCAATACCTCATAGCTAGCTGACATCCAACGTCACATGAGTACCCATTCCTGATCAATACCTCATAGCTAGCTGACATCCAACGCTTCATGAGTACCCATTCCTGATCAATACCTCATAGCTAGCTGACATCCAACGTCACATGAGTACCCATTCCTGATCAATACCTCATAGCTAGCTGACATCCAATGCTTCATGAGTACCCATTCCTGATCAATACCTCATAGCTAGCTGACATCCAACGCTTCATGAGTACCCATTCCTGATCAATACCTCATAGCTAGCTGACATCCAACGTCACATGAGTACCCATTCCTGATCAATACCTCATAGCTAGCTGACATCCAACGCTTCATGAGTACCCATTCCTGATCAATACCTCATAGCTAGCTGACACCAATGCTACATGAGTACCCATTCCTGATCAATACCTCATAGCTAGCTGACATCCAACACTCCATGAATACCCATTCCTGATCAATACTTCATAGCTAGCTGACACCCAGTGCTACATGAGTTCCCAAGTCTGTGCCTTCACATCATTATCCTCTTTTGAGGCAGTCATTGTGTCTAACACAAGATCCAGCAGAGACTTGCTTCAAGGTGCTCACACTATCCCTGAGGGCAGAGGAGAGACTCAGCTGGACAAACTGCATTCCAGGTCTGTGCAGGCTGACATGGAAGCAAGGAAAAGTGGGTCTGTATAACCCAATTGTCCCTGTAGATACCCAATGCTCTTTTGCTCTGTCCCCTCAGGGAGGGTCTGATATTAGTCATTTGCTCTTCTGTGTAAATAAGATAAATAAATATTTTACTTGCATATGCCATTTACCAGGGGCTATTTTCTTATTTGCTCTTGGAAGCTTTCCCTGACTGGAGCAAACCCTCCTTTGGTACAACCTTCATTTCTGTGTGACTCCAACTTATGCACATATCTCCTGCTCTCTGTTTTAAGCATCTTGATGGAAGGAGCTAAGTCTTCCTTTTCCTAATTCTGATGAGCACAATTCCTAATCTACTGCAGTTGATAAGCTCAGAGGCAGAAGCAGAGAGCTAGGTAGCCCCTGGTGAGTATGCTGTGATCAAATACCTAATAAGCAGCACCTAGAGGGAGGAGAGGTTTATTTTTGGTTCATAGTTAAAAGGATGAGGTGTACTGTGGCTAAGCAGGCGTGGCAGTGGGACCAGCTCCTGTCTGTGGTAGCAAGAGGCTGCTGCTCACTCACGTCTTGTTGGAAATGAAAACAAAGAATTCCAGAGCCTGACTGGATTTCTCCTTTTCCATTTTCATCCAGTCCTGGACCCCAGCCTATGGAATGCTGACACCCACATTCAGACCAAGTCTAGTCTTCCCCTTTTGGTCTCTCTCTCTCTCTCTCTCTCTCTCTCTCTCTCTCTCTCTCTCTCTCATCATCCTCACAGACACACCCAAAGGTGTGTCTTTGCAAGGCTCTGCCCAGGTGTTTCTTAATAAATCAAGTTGACAATCCAAATTAAATATTAGCTCTGGAGAGATGAACCATCAGTTAAGAGCACTCACTGCCCTTGTAGAGGAACCGGGTTTAGTGTCAGCACCCACATGGTGGCTAACAACCATCTGTAACTCCAGTTCCAGAGATACAACGCCCTCTTCTGGCCTCTGTGCCAGAAACAGTGGTGCTTAAACACTAATGCTGTCGGCATGGCTTGTCTGCTATCTTGAGGTTACAACACTTTCTATAGTCAGGGATATATGTTCAGACTGATGGAGCTTTCTCTAGTCCTGAAACTCAGATCATCTGTTCAGTGGGTAGTGTCTTCAAGTATAATCTCTCTTTGCCAGCTGGAGTCAGCAGCAGTATCGTTTACCTTAACCTGTTTCTCCTGTCTACCTAGACTCTTAGGCAGTGGACATTATACCTTTTCCTTTAAAGCTGCTCTCAATTTACATCTTTCATTTTTCCACTAGATTTGTAGTCAAGGGGCACAACTTCCTTTTCCCAAATTAGAGTTGGTTAAAAATATCAGCACCTCCAGGAGAGGGCATATTTGATGGATCAGCAAAAAGGGCAGGGCAGGCAGAGAAAACAGGTGGTAGGGAACTCTGTACAAATTCACTAACAAGGTCTGCCAGGGAACTAAACCATGATGCAATACTAAATGTTTAGAATTGCTCTTGAAACAAATTCTGGTGGTAGAACTCGAATTTTATGTGATTTTGCTCCATCTCCTAAAGCAAGATGTCTGACCACCCCTTAAGGTCAATATCTCATTATTTCTTTGCAAATTGTAAACAGTTTCTTGCACATGTTCGTCTGTACGTCACTTCAGCTGCTCTGTTGCATTGGCCCTGATCTTCATGTTCCTTCTACAGTGTCTCTTGCTTTTATTGTCCCAGGAGCCAGCTAAGGTAGCAGTAGTAAATGGCACTATTCCATAGTCTGGGGTCCAGGAGGCTTCTCCACTTCCACTGTATCTGAAGCTCACATGCAACCCAAAAGAAGTCATGTTACATGGGTTCCAAGGACTTCCGTTCCAGTCTCTCCCTCTCCGCCCTTGTGTATGCACTAAGTTGTATGGGTGTTAATGACCTCAGGGACTGACAAGCATCTCTGATGCTGCCCACCCACCTATCACCTGCAGCTCTGAGCTCCACCTCCTCTGTGTGGAGCCTACAGGCAGGCTCTCTGAGACTCTTGTGCATTGATGCATCTCTCTCTTTCCTTGACTCCTGTAAGACCTGCTATTTTTATTTATTTTTTAACATTTTATTGAAGTTATGTGTGTTTCATATATCATTTCTCAGTCCAATCTAGACTCATCTTATCTTCCATGCCCCGCACCGCACCTCATTTCATGCACCCTGCCATCCCTACCCTGTATCTTTTTCTGACACTTTTCAAGGTTTTTTTTTCAAAGCGGAGGATTATTGTCCTTGGGGGAACTTTACTGTTTCAGTTTGTTCCCTGTCCCTGTTTCTCTACTGTTGTTCCCTCCAATCTGTACTGTTTCAACATATGCATATATGTTTCATATATTTCAACATATGCATATATATGCATACAGGCCTCACACCAATACCAAAATTATATCATCTGTACACAAACTGTTTGTCATTTACATATCATATTTCAGGATTCACATTTTTCCTTTTTAAATTTATCTTACTCTAAAATATGCCTACATATCCTCCACCCATATACCAAGATTACAAAGTCTAAAAATAAGTGGTGGGTTAATTCTAGAGCCTGTTAAGGGATTTATATTATCAAAGCATAGTTGCTTTCAGGGAAAAGGGTATATAACTTTGATGTTGCTCAGTTTGCCTTACAACTCGGTGCTTGGTGTTAGCATCTACAAATGAGGGATACCATTCATCATTTGCTTTTCTGGGACTGTGTTACTTCACTTAGCATAATATCTTCTAGCTCCATCCATTTACCCACAAAGTTCATAATCTTTCTTTACTGGTGCATAGAATTCCATTGTGTAAATGTACTGCATTTTCTCTATCCACTCATTGGCTGAGGGGCATTTGGGTTGGTTCCAGCTCTTTGCTATTGTGAAGAGAGTTGCAATGAACATGGCTGTGCATTTATCTCTGTGGTATGACCAGGCCAGGTGGTAAGCTCATCTTGAGTCTCATCATAGTTCTCCACACTGCTTTCCATAGTGGTTGTATGACTTTGCATTCCCACCAGTAGTGGATGAGTGTTCCCCTTTCCCACAACCTCTCCATCATTTGGTATCATTTGTTTTCTTGATCCTAGCCAGTCTTATTGGAGTATGCCTTCACCAGTGATACATCTGACAGAGCATTGACTTCCAGATTATAAAACCTACTCAAAAAGCAAAGAAGAAAACAAATGACTCACTCAAACGATGAGGTAAAGAGCTGAACAGAGACTTCACAATATGGCTGAGAAACATCTTTAAAAAAATGTTCAACATCTCTAATAATTAAGGAAATGCAAATTAAAACAACTTTAAGATATCAAGACCTGCTATTTTTTAAAAAACAATTCTTTAAGGCCTAGTTATCTACAGCCCACTTTCTAGCACTATCCATGGGTATACAGCCTGGGAACAAAGCTGAGATGTCACAAAAGTCTGCTCAGCTTTATCCTCATCCTCTACTTCATTCTCATCCTCTACTTCATCCTCGTCCTCTACTTCATCCTCGTCCTCTACTTCATCCTTGTCCTCTACTTCATCCTCGTCCTCTACTTCATCCTCATCCTCTACTTCATACTCATCCTCTACTCCATCTTCATCCTCTACTTCATCCTCACCCTCTACTTTTTCCTACTTCATCCTTGTCCTCTACTTCATCCTCTTCCTCTACTTCATCCTCATCCTCTACTTCATCCTAGTCCTCTAGCATCTACTTCTTTATGAGCCTATCACATCAGCCTATGCTTACCTCACCTTGGTTTGAGTCCCTCAGATTAAAAAGCTTTTGTACAAACAGGTTTCCAAACAGAACTGTGTGCCAGTGCACTAAAGGGAAATCCCATAGATGGACATGTCTGATACCCTAGCCTCTCTATCACTTCTTAGGCTATGTCTGTGTAACTTTGATTTAAGAAATTCTCCCACCTGCTCCACTCAGGTCCTGTGCAACATCCTTTTCTATTTATAGATACTTTTCTATTTCTGTAATAAAACTCTATGACTGAGACAATTGACAGAAAGAAGATTTTATTTGCCTTATAGTTCCAGAGACACAAGAGTACATCATGGTAAGGGCATGGCAGAATGCAGCCAGAGCAGAAAGCTAAGCACTCACATCTTCGAGCAGGCACAGGAATCAGAGTAAAACAGGAAATGGGCAAGGCTCGCATCCAGTGACATGCTTCTCCAGCGAGACCACTCCTTCTAAGCCCCCACAAACTGGAAATGAAGAGTTCAAACACTTGAAGCCTTTGGGGAATAGTCTCATTCAAACCACCAAAATAGTATTTCTTATGTAAGACTCTATAGAATATTACAGAGTCTAGCTTCATTCTGCCTTCTCCAGTGAAGATCTCTGTCTTCCCTCCATGTGATATTCTCCCTGCAAACTCAGAAGTCTAAATCAGAGCATTTGTGTTATGAACGGAAGAGCTACATTTAATTCTGATCCCGGCAGCCATGCTGCCATCACCAGGGGCTGAGTACCAAAGTTCACAGTGAGTATGAAATAAAGAGCAAATGATCAAGGAAGCTTGGACTCTCTTCCCATGTACAAAACTAGCCAAGCCCCAGCCTCCAAATGGCCTAACATATAGACTTGATATTCTTTTCAGAGATGTTCACAGTCCCATGCAAGCCACTAATTTTGAGTCAGGGGCTAGTTGTCATTGAAATTTTACAAAATTAAATGAAGTCATCCCAAACACTAGATTATGGATTAAATTCTCACAAACCCCTAGTAATAGTTACCCAGAAATATAATTAAATGCATTTGCCTAAAATCTCCATTAAATAATACTAATACTTCATTTTCCAAAAGCCGCCACCAGAAGGCTGGTCTAGATTGAGTGACATGGAGCCCAGTTTGATTCTCACACTGCCAACCCTGTTACCATTTCACTTTAATGTTCAGGACCACAAGGATGCTCCTCATAATCACTCTTGGCAGTTTTAAAGAGTGCCTATGTATAGAAGTATATGAATAATGTGGTAGGAGTCAGATGTCTTTGAATTAATTGATTATGGGGAAAAAACACTGGAAAAATGGAAAAAGAAAAATTATCTACTGTTAGAAGTATCCTGGCTAAGTAAATTGAATAGCCAGGGGATGAAGCAAAGGGCCCTAGATATGAAGAAATAAAGCCCAGACTAACTCAGTTCTCATGATCTCTGTGTGTTGTAACTTCCAGTCCCTTTATTGCATTTCAGGATGCTCATTTTAAGAACTGGGCTTCCTATCCGATGGAGTTCTCATGAGGATTGCTATAAAACAAACAAGTAATGTCACTGGATACAAAATTCATAAGAAAGGAAGATGAAGGCAGAAGGGAACAATGTACTAATATGGTATTGATATTTAATAGTCTTATTGCTATCGGATCACTTCAGAGTTTGAAAGAAATGAAAGTATTTTTTTACAAGAAAATAAACACCAACTTTATTGGAATAGCAACAGAAAGTTTCCAATTCCCTGCAAGGTAAAGCACATGAGACCTCTAAGCTTTGCAAGACCAAATGCTCACCCTACTTTACTGTTCTGACGGCCCCTGCCATACTGAGGGTCATCAAGGACAACTGCCATCAGCGCTGCTGCAAGAACATACTTTTCACTGGGGTGGCTCTGTAGTCAACCCTCAGACAGAGAGGCCTGGAGGATTATTCCTATTTTGAAGCTCTTGGTGTAGAAAGAACACACCAGTGTGGCAAGCACAGCCTTGGTTCTCTAATTAAAATAAACTATAGGGGCTGGAGAGATGGCCTAGCGGTTAGGAGCGCCGACTGCTCTTACAGAGGACCCGGGTTCGATCCCCAGCACCCACATGGCGGCCGAGAGCCGTCTGAAACTCCAATTCCAGGAGAACTCCAGCTCCAGGGGAATCCAAGACCCTCTTCTGACCTCCGCGGCATTGCACGACACGGGTGCACAGACTTGCATGCAGGCAGTACATTCACACACATACAGAACTAAATAAAATTAATTAAAAAAAATAAACTATAAACTAGCTATCAATTCTTGGGTAGTCTGCCAGGGTGCTCTGTGAAGAATCCTTTTCAACTCTCACTCAGCAAGCAGAGGGAAAGAAAGGGTAGCAAGGGGCCAGGGCACTGGCAGGGGTTCTGGCCATAATTGGGGCTTGGCCCCTTTCTGCTGGTAGTGGTAGGCATCTTTTCTGGCAGTTGCAGCAGCTTGGTGGGGAGGAAGGAGCCACCCAACAATCACCTTTTCTTGAAACTGTATTTTTTGCATTCAGAGAACAGGTCTGTCTTAGAGCTCCCCAAATTTACACTCTTTGGGCAACCATCTCTATCTTTCTCCTGAATGGTGCACTCTTTACAATAGTAGGCAGCAGAGACTCCAGGACCTCCACAGATCACACGGCAGCCCCGATAAGATCCATAGTTACATTCATCACATATGCGAACCAGAGCGCAGGGACGCACATAGGAATCACAGATCACACATTTGCCATCACATTTTTCACATCGATAGCGACACCAGCCTGCTTGCAGCAGAAAATCAAATCTTGATGATGCTTGGCCATAACGCTTTCCCAAGCCAGCAGCAGGAAAGTTTTTTTTGTTTGTTTTTTTTTTTTTTAAGAAAATCATTGAGGTACAATGATGTAATGCAACATAACTGAGAAACTTGGGTTTGGAAAGGACTTTATGGAGCATGCATTCCATCTCTCAGTACTTGATACTTAAAGAGAAGAAACCTGAGGCACAAAAAGGCTGAGAAACTTGCCCAGGTCTCACAGCCTTATCCCCAGAGTGGGAACTAGAACCCAGGTCTCTTGCTTCCCAGTTCCAGGCAACTTGTATCTACAGTCAGTAAAGCTAGGCCAAGAATCTCACTTCTGGGTTGGGGAGATGGAACAGTGGGTAAAGTGCCTGCTGGGTTAGCATGAGCTCCTGAGCTCAGATTCCCCAGTGCAGGAATAAGAGCTGGGTGGAACAGCACACATCTGTAACCCTGGGGTGCAAAGACAGGTGGATCACTAGGACCCATTGGCCAGCCAGCCTAGCAGGTTCAGGTCCCCTCTGTCCTACACACACTCACACACAGAATCACATGTTTGCAATCCCAGTTCTACAACTACTAAAGCCTACTGCTGTTAGATTACCCCTTTTAATAGTAACCACATTATAATGGTTCCTTCACTTCCCTTTGAAAGCCACGTACCCAGAGAACTGCCAAAAACTCAACTCAGAGAAAGGCCTTTTCTATTCACACCTCAAACATGTATCTGAGTTTTGACTTGTATCCAAGAACTATGTCAAAACCTGATAAAATCTCAGTACTCAGATATATCTTTTAGGAATAACAGACTAATAAACCAGTGGTTGCCATGTAGCTGGGAATCTGTTGACACAGACTGTAGTGAAAGCTCAGGAGTTGGATGACTAAGGGGACAGGAGAAATCTAATAGAGACTATGACTTTACCCAGACAAGTGGCACAGTGCAGTGCTCAGCAAATAAAAATTATAAAAGCCAAATAAAAAGAATGGCTATTCTTATTTTTAAGATTTTTTTCTCCCTTTTTATTGAATTTTTGTGTATTTCATACATAATTTTTCAATCAGCCTTAATCACCTTATATCCACTTCTCCATTTGGACCCTCCCACAGCCTCCCCCAACCCCATACACAGAGTTCCTACATTCTGTCATTTGTGTTAGGATCTATTGTGCCAAATTACTCTCCCCAGCCATGCCTCAGTACCAGTTCATCCTCTGAGCTCTAGTCAGCCTATCTGGAGACCATCTCTTAAGGAAGGCCAGTTCTTCTTCCCCCAACTGTAATCAGCTGCCAATATTTCTTCAGCTAGATTGGGCTCTGCTACCCATTTCTGCAGTTCTGTGCTGGGTTTTTGTCCGGTTGAGTGTTTATGGATCTCGTGCATGCTGACACCAATGCTGTAGGTTCGTATGAACAGGGTCCCCGGAGCTTGTAGGATTCACTTGATCTTGCACAACTTCCCTGGCTCTTACAATGTTTCCACCCCCTCTTCCTCAATGTTCCCTGAACCCTGAGAGGGTGAAACTGAACATAGGTGACCTGTCCATGGAACCACACTCTGTAGACTCCTTGTATCCATGGTTTGGCCAAGGAATAGCTATCCTTTAACGGTCTTAATTGCTGGATCTACAGCAATGTGTTGTTTTATGATCACTGTTTGGGCACCTCTCATCTCTCCACTATAAGTCAGGATCCAGTTCAGACCCTTCAGATTCTGATGTCAAAACCAGCACTACTTTGGACACCCTGAACGTCCTATGATAATCTCAGACTTTGGAACAAAAGATTTTAAAAGGGATGAACCTCTGTCTCCCACTTCTCTCATCTGTTCAGGGGCGACGATAACAGGAGCTCTTCAGTGAGGTGGGGGCTGTGAAGATTAAGCTAACAGTGCCTAGGACAAAGTGACTGTTCAATAAACACAAGAGAACCAGTGTTCTGTCACTGAAAGCTCAGCATTCTACATCAATACCAGATATGGGGCTCGATAAATCCATTATGGCCGAATATAAGAGAGCTAGCTTCTTTCCCTGATGACCTAGAAGGTTTGTTTCACCCCCAAAACCTAGAAGGCCAGCAGGAAATGGAGGAGCTCCCACTCACCATACTGGACATCAGGCACCTGCGGCCCAGCCCCCAGGGGAGCGTAGTTTGAAGAGTAGCATTCCCAAGCTTATCCCTCCTGAGGCATGTCCGCCAGCTTATCTCAGAGGTGGGGGCAGGGCGCTACAGTTTTCCTGCCATAAAAACTTAGCATTGCAGAATGCACAGAGGCTTCTTCTCTGTCTTGACCCCCTCCTGGTCAAAGAGCCCAACAAAATTATATGTGCTTAAAACCCTGCAATAAATGTGTTTTGCTCACTGACACAACTCCCAGATCTTTCTTCAGATCTGTTCAGGACAATCCTCTGCTCCCTCCCACCTCCCTCCTTGCGCACTCCTCCTCCCTCACAGTTGGCAGGACTGCCATACCTAGGGCTGCAAGGCTGGTGACCTGGGAGGCAGGAGCCTCACAACACCTCACAATCCAGAGGAAAGCAACAACTAGAAAGTAAGGGGAAAGATGAGGGAAATTATCTTCGTCAAGGCTCTTCCCAAGAGACAACTAAGAGGAGTATGTGTCTGTTAAGAAATTTCTTGCCAGGCTTGGGTAATCAGACTGCAGATTCCAGAGCAGGAACAAAAACTGCAATCCAGAAGCAGAACTTCTTCCCATTTAGGGAACCCTCAATACTGCTCTTAAGGTCTTTCGATGTACTGTATCAGGGCCACCCGGATGATTGAAACTGTTTATTTTTACTGTTTTATTGAGATTATATAATTGTTTATCAAATCTGAACTACACACGCTGACAAGTTTAGACAAGTGCAAAGAGCCAACCTTCACCACAATCAAGATCCTGAACATAGTTAACACTTTCTAAAGTTTCTCTGTGTTCTTGTATTTTTCATTTAGTTGGGGGAGTTTATTGTTGGTGTTATTTTGTATATATCTGGGGTAAGGACACTTGACCTGAGATTACCCACTTCAACTTGAAATATACAGTACTGTATTGTTAATAATAAGCCCCCTAGTCTCTCCATTTGACCAGCTGTGGAATTTTGTAATAGTCTCTCTGTTACAAAAAAAAAAAAAAAAAAAAAAAAAAAAAAAAAAAAAAAAAAAAAAACCTTTGATGAGTGGCCAGAGGTACATTTGTCAGTAAATATAAGGATATATATTTAGAATACAGTAAGAAACCCCACTGGTCTAGGGAAGTGACAGAAGTAGGTTCTTCTCTAGAGTCTGTGATTTCTCCAGCCACATGTACTTGGTTATGTTTACAGTATCACACATGAGTTTCTTCCCACTGAGCAGGCCACAGTCCAATTAGACAACTATTGATTCCCACCAAGATAAAAGTGCCACTACTGAACCAACAGAGATAATTTGCTGGGTTCCCCATTGCTGTGGTTCATAAGCTTTACAGTTGGGAGGATCAGTGATTGGGTTTTCTTCCTTGCCATTTTGCATATTGTCCTCTGATGCTATGAGAGCTAGTTTCAGGGAAGAGGTTTCCAGGCCAGGTCCAGCTCCATTGCTCCAAATCTGTGCTATTTCCTGTCTTCAGTAATTGGGTTTTACCTACAAGTTCTGGAGCATAGTCAAGAGCTGTGGCAATGAGCTGTGTTATTTTGTGAGTCTCTTGGACTACTCTGAATCAAAGGGAGACTTCCCTTGCCTGACAATATAGCTTTCCACGACTGGTCCAGTGCAGAGACTGTGTCTGTGAGGTGCCCAGCCCTAAGTGACACATGCGACACATCTATAGTGCAACCTCTCTACCGAAGGTTGAGAACACTTAGGAAGAGGGGGTGGAAAGAATGTAAGAGCCAGAGGGACAAGACACCTGCTGCTAGTCGATGCATTCTCGACGTGACAGGGAAGCTGCACCCGTGACATCTCCATAGTGTGGTAGTCTAACAAGATCTGCATAATGATGAAAACAGCTGAACTGGGGCTGGAGAGATGGCCTAGCAGTTAAGAGCACTGACTGCTCTTGCAGAGGACCCAGGTTTGATCCCCAGCACCCACATGGCAGCTGAGAACCGTCTTTAACTCCAATTCCAGGGGAATCTGACACCCTCTTCTGACTGCCACAGCATTGCACGACACAGGTGCACAGACCTGCATGCAGACAGTACATTCACACACATAAAAAATAAATAAAATTTAAAAAGAAAAGAAAAGAGAAGAAAACAGCTGAACTGCCAAGGTGACTGGGAGAAATGTCATTGGATCCCACCTCAAAATGAAGAGCTACAGGCAATCAATGGATTCTGAGGGAGGGAGAATCAGTTTTTCTCCAGGGTCTAGCTCCCTGAAAGGTTTTCCAATCCCAAGTTGGTACCCCTAAGCACAGTGCTAGAGTATCAAACCCAATCACTGAGGTATACTCTACTCTGCCCTCTTCTCTTTAACATTGGATTTATTTGTGCTCAAAAAAGAAATTAGAATGAATCTGAAATACTGAATATTAATAAAATTAATCGGTTTTCATCATTATTTACATTTATTTATAAAACATTGTACTTATATTTTAAAGCAATATAAATTTGTTCAATCTTTAATTTTTTACTTCCAAAATAATATTTTAAATAAATTGATGTTATGTAAAAATAAAAAAGAATAAGCACAATATTCATCTATCATAACAAAACTTTATACCCACTGAACAACATTTCCCGCTCCCCAATTCCTGATAATCACCTTTAGAGTCATAATTTCTGTGATTTTGTCTATAACCTGTGATTCAGATCAATGGATCTGTATCCTCTTCACCCTATGACCAACTTCATGTCTTCTGGGCTTATTCATGTTGCCAAACATGATAAAATTTCTACATTTTTAAGGCTGAATAATTTTCTTTCATAGATAGCTATGTGATAGATGTATTGACTGATTCATGATGATAGAAAGATGGTTGGTGGATAAATAGCTCGATGATAGATACTATATATATATATATAGTAGGATATATATATATATATATATATATGTATAACATTTTCTTTGTGTATTCATCTCTCAATGGATATTTATATGTTTCCAAATCTTGGATATTGGATATCCCTTCAAGGTCCTGATTTTATTTTTGGAATATATACTCAGTAAGAGAATTGCTGGCTCACATAATTTTATTTTAGTATTTTTGAGGAACCCCTGCATTGTTTTCCATAACTACTGTACCATTTTATGTCCAACCAACAATATGCAAAGGTTTCTAGTTTCCCATGTCCACATCAACACCTGTTATCCTTTTTTGTATATAATGGCCATCCTAACAATTATAAATTGATATTTTATTGTAGACTAGTTTGCATTTCCTTGATACTGATGCCAAGAACCTTTTAATATATTTTTGTCCACTTTCATGTCTTCTTTGGAGAAATTCCTGTTGTAGACTTTGACTATTTTAAAAAGATAAAGTTATTTGATTGTTTTTTGGTCTGTTGCTACTTTTACTTTTGCTATCTTGTTTAAGGAGTTCCTGATGGAGGAAATGAACCACTCATGAGATACAGGGTTAGTAAGTTTTTACTCCTATTCCATAGGTTCCCTTTTCAGGATGTTGATTGTTTCTTGTGCTGTACATGTCATCAGGTTGATGTATTTCTGCCTGTCTACCTTTGCTTTTGCCAAAACCAAAATCATGAAACTTTTCCTGTGTTTCCTTCTGTAGCTGGATAGTTTAAGGTCTTATGTTTCAGTCTCTGATCCACCAGTGACTTCTGCTCTGTGTGAGATAAAGGTCTAGTTTCATTCTTCTACATTAGGATATAGGCTTTGATACATATGAAGTACTCACAACAGTAAATTGCACGTAGTCAGCACTGTGTGTTTTTAACCACCATAACTTTGCTATTGTGTTTATTATATTTTGTTGATGGAATCACTGAGGTTCTAGAAGGCCTGAATTTTGGTCCCCACTGTACTGAGTGAATTTGTTGAAACCAGATCTATACCATGGTGATTGTTAGTGCTAATCTCAACTTAACAAAATCTAGAATCACCTGGGAGATGGGCTTCTGGGCATACCTGTGGGAGATTATCTTGATCGTGTTGACTGGTAGGAAGATCTACCCAGGATGAGTGGCACATTCTCTGGATGGTGCACTGGATCATAAAAGTGATAAAATGACCGGACCAGCAACATGTACTTGTTGCTCTCTGGTTCCCAATTGTGGATGTGACGTGACTATCAGCTTTCCATTCCTTCCACCTTCGTGTCCCCACCATGATGGAGTGGACTCCTCAACTGTGAATGAGCCCTTTCTCCCGTCAGTTTCTTTTCTCAGAGTTTTTTTTTTTTTTTTTGTCTTTTTGAGACAGGGTCTCCCTGTAGCCCCAGCTGTCCTGGAACTCACTTTGTAGACCAGGCTAATCTTGAACTCACAGAGATCTGCCTGCCTCCTGAGTGCTGGGATTAAAGGTGTGCACCACCACGCCCGGCTCTCTTTTCTCAGAGTATTTATTTATCATAGCAACAGAAAACGATACTAACACACAATCATCAATTTCCTTTTCTGTAAAAAAATATTGATCAGACTGTCTGACAAGCTTACACATTTTAAGACACTAGCCCTAAACTCTGGGAACTATAAGAACTTTCTTGCAGTTGGGTTTTTCAGTGATGAACTCCCTCAGATGTGTCAAAGCTTCCCCATAGATTCTTGCCCAGGCCTCTTGCCTCTCTTGTGGGTTTTCTGAGGGTAGTTGATTTGTTTACTTTTCACCAAGATACGTTACCCCGTGGGCTGCAAAAGCTCTATCACAAAGCAGCCCTGTGCTGGGAAGAACTGCAGGACTGCTTTGATTTCTCTGCCTCATCCATGTCTTCCTGTCTTTGGGATCCCGTCTGAGAACATTCAAAACAAAATTCTGCAACTGTCATTGAGAAATGCCAGCCTTAAGAAGCAGGGCTGGAGGCCCAGGCAGTAGGTCTCTCAAGCTTGACTCACCCTCCCCAGGAAGGTTCGGGGGTCCCTCCCTTTTTTCTCCAGCTAGAAAGTACAGTGCAAACATCCCGACTGCTGTGGTTGGCAGGCAAAGGAGGGAAGGGAACTCAAGCATGGTGGGACGCTAAGAAACAGTAAAGCAGTAACATGCAGTTTGTGCCACATCTGAAGCAGGTGATTCCAGCTCTCTTTGCCAGTGTAAGGCAACCTCTGTTTCTTTTCTATGATTTGCATCTGTCATCTGTGCCTTTTCATGTGCTTCTGCCAAAGTAGCAAGTAAGTCTCTTGACTGTCAGATTCGGGCATTAAGTGAGCTGCATTTAGTTACTAAAGGCAAAGTTATGAGCCTTGAGGAGAAGTTCCCAGGAGCCTCCTTCTTTTATGCCCAAGCCCAGTAAACTTCCTCCTGGTTCTTGCTGCATGTAATAAGTGATTGTTAATAAACAGGGACTGGAAAAGAGAGAGGGAGAGATAGAGACAGAGACAGAGACAGAGAGAGACCTTATAACAGATCAATCCATTGTATTCTACAATGGATTGATTGCAATCCATATTCTACTCAGTTTTCCCAAATAACCAGTTCTTTGATTTTTTTTCTCACTGTCTGTTGGAAGAATGAATTAAAAAATGATTTTGGGCTGGAGAGATGGCTCAGCAGTTAAGAGCACCAACTGCTCCTGCAGAGGACCGGGTTGGATTCCCAGCACCCACATGGCAGCTAAGAACCATCTTAGGCTGGGCATAGTGGCACATGCCTTTAATCCCAGCACTTGAGAGGCAGAGGCAGGCAGATCTCTGTGAATTCAAGGCCAGCCTGGTCTACAGAGTGAGTTCCAGGCCAGCTGAGGCTATAAGGAGACCCTGTCTCAAAAAAAAAAAAAAAAGTGATTCTTGTATTTCTTGCTACATTGCTACAAAGCTTTTCATTAACTTTAATTTTTACCCTATACAACTAGAACTAATCTTACCATGTATAAGTTAAATGAAAGTTAAAAGACACCCAGAGTCCTTTCTAACTTGCTCCATTTGGTTTTCCCCAGCAATGTTGTTTACATGTAATCCTCTTGCTTCTGCTTGACCCTCACTAACAATAAAACATACTCTATTGTAAACATATTGTTTGGATTTGGAATTGGTTTAATTGTTGGTATTTGTTTTGCTACCTCCTTTCAAAACCCCCAAAATTCTGTTTTCCCTGATGTTAGAGTATGTTACTGGGACAGAACACTGGCCAAAACTGAACTGGGAGGAAAGGGCCTATTTCATCTTATGCCTTACAGTCCATCTTCAATAGGTGCCAAGGTAGGAAATCAAGGCAGCACCCTGCAAGCAGAAACAGAAGCAGAAGCCCACCACTCCAGGGTCACCACTGTGGCCTGGGCCTTCACACAGCAATCATCAGCCAAGTAAATGGCCCTACAGACATACCTGCAGGCCAAACTGATAGAAGAATATCTTCACTTGAGGTTCATTTGAAGTTGAATGTGGCAGCAGACAAAGTGAATTATAATACCTCTGATCATGATTTTTTTTCCTTTGAAGACATCACAAATCTCAGGAGTTTGAAATGGTTTCCATCATATGCATCTGATCATGTTTTAAGGGACCAATGATTCTCAGTCTGGGTTGGGTTGTGGTAATCTCAGAGGGTGAGAATGGCAGAGGCTTATTGCTTCTGTGTGATTATGACCATCGTTCATCTGGGAACTGCACTGTACTGCCCTCGGTCCCAGCCTCACTTTGACAGAGGAGCTACCATGTTACTGGTCACAGAGGCACAGGAAGAGATAAACTGTGAACATCACATTCCAGTCCTTCGGGCTTCCTTCTGAAAGAGCTCAAATGGCTTTCCAGTCTACTTCAGTACCCAGCACAAGTCCTATGACCACCACCAAACCCAAGGGGACAAAGAGATACAATGATGAGATGGCAAACCTGGTTCAGTCACAGCACCACAGGCTAACTTCAAAAGTGAGAGGGTTTTTTTTAATTAAAATAATTTTTAGACATTCCTTTGATAGTAATTTATTTTGGCATTTGCCAATTCAGAAAACATGTAATGACCAAAATACTAATATAAACCGAGCAGTGATTGTAACAGAATTTTCATAGTAATTGCTCATTTTTCCTTTCTCTTCTTGTTGCTGTAGTTGTTTTTCTACTTGAAGGAGAATTGGGGTTTATTAAAAGTGGGAGAGAAAAGCACTCACCCAAAGAACAAAGCCCATCAGAGAGCCTGAGAATGGGCTTCTCAAAGAAAAGTACTACTTCATTGTCCTTACTGTGTCATGTTTCAGATTTGGGTGACCTTTTAATCTTCTATTAACATGTATTAATTATACATAATTGCGGAATTTATTCTGACGTTTTCTCACATGTGCATGATTTATTTTGATCATAAACACTAAGTAAGGGACACAGAGGGGCTCAGGAGATGACTCAATCAGCAAGTGCTTTCCAGTTGTCTTCATTTGCCTTTCTACTGCTGTGATAAAGCACTGACTAAACCCAATGTGTGGGAGGAAGGGTTATTGCATGTTAGTCTTCCAGGTCCATCAGAGGGAAGCCAAGGCAGGAACTTGAGGAGGGCAGGAGCCTAGAGGCAGGAGCTGAAGCATGGAGGAATACTGCCTACTGGCTTGTTTCTCTGGCTTGTGCTCAGCCTGCTTTCTTACACAACTCAGGACCACCTCCCCACCACCTACCCTGGCCTGGTCCCTCCCACATCACTCAACAATCAAGAAATTTCCAAATATATCACACAAACAGCCCTGACCTCATAATCTTTTCTTCCTTTTGAAGCTTTGCAAGCTAGACCTCCACTATCTGCATTTCTCCAGGTTCCCACGGTATAGCTCACTAAGCTCCAAGTACTCGAAAATCAAGAAGATGCCTCACAGACATGCCCACAGGCCAGTCTGATAGAGGAAGTTCCCCAGTTGAGGCTCCCTCTGCCCAGGCACATCAGGTTGCCAACTGAAGCCGTCCAGCACACTAAGCAAGCATGAGAACCTGAGTTTGATCCTCAGTATGCACATTGAAAAGGCCCAGGGTGGCAGCTTCTGCTTGCAATCCCAGCACTAGGGAGGCAGAAACAGTAGGCTCCTTGGGGCTCATGGGCCAGCCAGTTTGGCTGCATTAGTGAGGTCCAGGTTCAGTGAGAAGTCCTGCCTCAATTAAGGTGAAGAATGAGTGGGATACACCCAATGTTGATCTTTGGCTTACACACACACACACACACACACACACACACACACACACACGCATGCATGCATGCAATGTGCACACATGCACACAATGTGCACACATGCACATGAACATGTTCATACACATACATACATACATACATACACATACACACACACACAGAGTCACACAAAGACCTAGAATCCTAGTTCCAATATCACTACAAGTCAGCGACTCTTCAGGACTTCTGGGAATGCCACTCCTAGGACTCTCCTTCCAGCTCCTGTTTTGCCATCCTGCAATGGGCCATCTCACACTGCTTTCCCACCATCCTGCAATGGGCCATCTCATACTGCTTTCCCATCTGTCCTTAAAATATGTCCATAGTCTTCTCCATTCCACAAGTGACCATCAGAACAGTGCTGCCAGGGGCGTCCAACTGACTGAAGGGTTAATAAGATAGGAGAGGAGGTAGGGACAGTGGGACAATTAGACATCACAGTTTACAAAGTTTCTTACCTCTTCTTGTCCCATGTTGAATCTATACATTAGTCAACATTCTGTCACTGTGACAACAAACCTAAGAGAAAACAGTTGTTTTGGCTCACAGTTCTGGAGGTGTCAATACATGGTCACTTGGCTTATGCCTTTGAGGTTGATGGCAAATCAGAACATTGTGGTAGAAGCACTTGATGGAAGAGACCTGCTGATTTCAAGGTGTCTGTAAAAGAAACAGAGAGGAGGAAGAAGGCCTGGTTCCCATATCTACTTCAAGATCACATTCTCTTCCAGTCTTCTTCTGAAAATTCCTCATTTTTTAATAGTGCCACAGGCTGGAGACCAAGCCATCAACACATGGGCCTCTGAAAGACATTCAAGATCCAAAGTACAGCAGTCCATCTTCAGCCCTTCGATGAAAACTGCCTGATTTTTCTCAGCCTCATTACCAAATAAAAACTCCACTTGCCCTCACCTTTTTCAGCAGTGCAACTCAGTCTCCTTTGTCTTCGCCTCTTCTGTTCTGATTCATTCTAATGCATCCTCACAGAAGGGTTTATTAATGTTTTCTAAGCAAAAGGGTGATCTAACAAATCCTCTATACTTGAAGAGAGAGGAGCTGAGAAATTCATTTTTTCTATATGCTTCAAACAGAAGAAAGGAGAACTCCAGTTCCAGGGGAATCCAACACCCTCTTCTGACCTCCGCGGCATTGCATGACATGGGTGCACACACTCTCATGCAGACAGTACATTCATACACATAACAAAAAATAAATAAATAAAAAAATTTTTAAAAGCCTTTGCAAGACAAATGTTTTCCATGTCTACCAACCTCATTTTTTTCATTTGGGTTTTTATTAAGACAGGGTCTCACTATGTAGCCCCAGCTACCCATAAACTCACAATGTGGACCATCCTAGGCTATCGTTCATCTCACAGAGATCTGCCTGCTTTCATTTCCAGATTGCTGGGCTTAAAAGTATGCACCATCATCACACCTGACCCAACTTTATACTTTAAATTAGAGTGATATAAAATTAAAGAAGGAAAATGTGAATTCCTAAACATATTTTGTTTTTTTTCCTAAACGTATTTTGGAATTAACATACAGTTTATTCCCAGAGGTCATAATTTTGATGCATATGTGACGATTATATAGACATTTGTTGGAGCAATATAAAGGAGAGGGAAAAACAACAACATAAAGACTGGGTTAAAGAACTGAATGATACAGTTGAACTTTGCCCAAAACAGCAAGCCTCTGCAGGGAAAAACTTTGGAAAGACTGAGAGAAAGATGCAAGCCATGTATGGCAGAAGGCATGAACAGGGGTGGGATGGAGGCAGGGGCAGGGTAATGTGTCTAAATTGGACTAAAAGGTAATGAATGAAATGAATAATTCATCAATAAAAGTATTTAAAATGCTGTAAGCATAGATTATAAGAGGTAAATTTGGAGTTACTAGTGGCATCAGATCGTGGAAGGTTTTGAAGACTGATTAGCTGATACTCATTTTTATTCAAAGCTGGTAATTACCATAGTTAGTGGATCCTAAAAGTATGGAAATACAGGTAAGGAGAGGAGATCTGCTGGTGTCAGCAGTAACAAGGGTTAGGAAGGAAGAATAGCAAGTTGAAGTCAGGCTATGTGCAAGAGACAAGATGGAGAGGGCCAGTGGGGGCCCTGGGGAGAGTCAAACACAAATGTTGGGAATGGTACTCAAGTCTCTATAGCAACTGGATGTATGTTGGTACAATGTATTGTGACAGAAAATAAATGAGTAAGGATGTATCTGGAGGGATTGTTTCATTTGGGGCGTATTTCATCCTACACCTGTGGGCATCCCAAATGATCCTAGAACAAATGTGCAATCAAGTTTCTCAGGCAGACTGGACAGTAAGACTCTGAGACCTGAGGGAAGACAAGGACACTACTGATCTCTGCAGAAGAGTTTCCCCTTGCTGTCTTGACTTTATTTAAGGTTTAAGACTTCTTTGCTGTATCTCATTGGCTTAAAATGTAAAAGTGATGTTAAATTACTGAAGACTATAGTCCAGCTTCACTTTAGAAAAATACCAGGCCCAGAGTGTGCAGTGGTTAGATCAGGGACTTGTCAAGACCACCTGAAGAACAGAGTACTGGGGCGTGGACTAAGTCAGGCATATCTCCCCCCCGACCCCTGCCAACTGGAATTGCTGAGTGTACAAGTGGATTTTTTTGGAGAACCTTCAGAACAGAAAGGGAAGAGAGAATTAGACTTCCAATATATAAACAAAATTGAAAGCCTGAAACCTAGACAAGTCAACACTCCATAAACAAGGAGAAAAAAAAAAAAGGCATCTGAAGGAGGCAAGCAAAGCAAGCCTTCAACACAGTGAAA
>VZQC01011925.1:3511021-3521335 GCA_009823505.1 Rhizomys pruinosus | reverse complement strand
AGCATTGATTTCCAGAATATATAAACTACTCAAAAAACAAAGAAAGAGAGAAAACAAATGACCCACTCGATAGACGGAGCAAAGAGCTGAACAGAGACTTCACAAGTAAGGATAGAGATGGCTGAGAAACATCTTAAAAAGTGTTTAAGGAAATGCAAATTAAAACCACCCTAAGGTATCATCTCACTCCAATAAGACTAGCCAAGATAAAGAAAACAAAAGACACCAAATGCTGGAGAGGTTGTGGGGAAAGGGGAACACTCATCCACTGCTGGTGGGAATGTAAACTGGTACAACCACTGTGGAAAGCAGTGTGGAGAACCTTAAAAAACTCAAAATGAGCCTACCACCTGACCCAGCCATACCACTCCTGGGTTCCATTAGACGCATCCTACCACAAATATACATGCACAGCTATGTTTACTGCAGCTCTCTTTACAATAGCAAAGAGATGGAACCAACCCAAATGCCCCTCAACTGATGACTGTATAACAAAAATGTGGTACATCTACACAATGGAGTTCTATGCAGTGGTAAAGAAAGATGACATCATGAGCTTTGCTGCTAAATGGATGGTACTTGGAGCCATTATGCTAAGTGAAGTAACACAGTCCTGGGAAAAATGGGTGAATGGTTTCCTTCATTTGTAGATGCTAACACCAAATCCCCAGTTGGCAGGCAAACTGAGCAACTTTATTATTATATTTCATTGTATCTGAAAGCAACTGTGCTATTCCAATGCGAATCTCCTAATGGGTTCTAGAATTGTCCTACCAGTTGTATTCACATATTGTAATTACCATATATGAGTGGAAGATATGTATTCATATTCTTTTTACCTGCATGCAAATTTACTGTTAAAATGTGAATCTCATCCCGGATCTGGTGGCACATGCCTTTAATCCTAGCACTTGGGAGTCAGAGGCATGCAGATCTTTGTGAGTTCAAGGTCAGCCTAGTCTTCAGAGTGAGTTTCAGGACAGCTGGGGCTACAGGGAGACCCTGTCTGGAAAAGACCCAAAATAATAATAATAATGATAAAATAAATAAATAAATAAAGTGAATCTCTAAATGTGTTTAGGACTTAACCTATAGTTTATTTTCAGAATTTTTAATTTTGGTTTATGTGTGGAGTATATACCTGCATATTTTGGAATAATATAAAATTAAAGGGAACAAAAGAGAGAGAGAAAAACATTTTCAAAAAAACTGACCAAAACAGTAAACTTGTGCATCGAAAAGGTTATAAAACACTGAGAAAAAGATGCAAGACAGAACTTAACATGTATGACAGAATCCATGAGCTCTGGTGGGGGGCGGGGGACATAAGGGGTGGGCATGGATGGGGGAATGAGTCTAAATTTGATTAAGGAATGTTGTATGAAATGCACTCAATAAAAATAAATAAAAAGTAAAGGAAAAAAAAGACTGTTAGAATGAGTTCTCTTGGTAGGCATGAACAGTCACAGCTGCGTGGTGGGTGTATATTTATCAGTGTGGCTTACTGATCACCATCATCTGTCCATTTTTTCATGCAAGGACCACAAAACCTTTCACTTTTTTACCTTTTCATGGCTTCTTTTGGCACTGTACATTGACCATCAAGAAAATAATAGAAAAAGAAAAGTATGAATGTTATGGCCCCATGAAAATCACTAACAAGATGCCATTTTGGAAGATACAAATATTTGAACTTGGGTATCTTTTCCAGCTGTAAACCAAAGAGGCTTTCTATGGTTGTTTTAAAGTGCCAGCATTAGGGAGAAAAAGCATCAGAATTGGAGGTAGGACAACTACTTTCAAGTCTTGGATTATCACTCATGAGTTCCCTTTGGCAAATCACTCTCCTTTGAATCTTCTGGCTTTTCTTGAAGACACTGATAAATCTTTGCTGTTACTGACACATCACAGCAGTGTTTGGAGGCTGTGGATTTAAAAAGCCATGTGAAAGGCTGTAACGACCAAAAGGATATTACACCAAACTGTTGCTCCAGACCAAACATCCTCCGCATATTCTTTCTCATAAGTTCACACTGCCTGTGGCTGCTGTGATAACTGTCTTAACTTAAAGGAAGGGAAAACTATTCTTTTCTCTTGCAGTGCATAGTGTGGGACTGGGACTCCAACGGCAAGCATGACTTTATAGGAGAATTCACCTCCACATTCAAGGAGATGCGAGGAGCAATGGAAGGGAAACAGGTAAGTGGAGAAGCACCAGTAGTATTTCCCCAGGCAGATGGATCCTTGAAGCATCTTTAGTTCCAAATGGAATGGCTAGAAACAAAACTTCAGTGTATGATTAAATCTGATAAAAAGGGAGAGGCTAGGCATTGTAGTATCTGTCTTTAATCCCAGCATTCAGGAGGCAGAGGCAGGCAGATCTCTGTGAGTCAAGGCCAGCCTGGTCTACGTAGAGAGTTTAAGGCAAGCCAGGGCTACTTAGTGATTCCTTAAGGAAGGAAGGAAGGAAGGAAGGAAGGAAGGAAGGAAGGAAGGAAGGAAGGAAGGAAAGAAGGAAGGAAGGAAGGAGAGAAAGAGAGAGAGAGAGAGGAGGAGGCGGAGGCGGAGGAGGAGGAGGAGGAGGAGGAGGAGGAGGAGGAGGAGGAGGAGGATAGAAGTTGCTTCCCAAGCCTAACCCAAAGCTGTTCTGTGACTTTGGTCAGACAGTTCCCATAAATGGTGGTTTCTCCATTGGTAAAACAGATGGATTAAATGAGAAAATATCTAATTTCCTTTAGCTATGTGGGAAAAGCAGCATTACAATTAAAATACACACTAAATTATCATGTCACCCTCTGAATAACGAAAAACATACCAGAGAAATTGTTGCTCTGTTTAATGTACAGAACCTGGCCCCATTGTGCTAATAGTCATTTATGGGTTATCAATACCACCTGCTGGAATTCTAAAGTGCTTATAATAAAGGTTTTATCATGTTTAGTTCTATAAACATAAAAAGCCAGATCAATAAATATGATAAACATTTAATCTTGAGGTTCCTAAGAAGGTATTAAAAGTAGGATAATAACATCTATCATAATTGAAAACCACCAAAGCTTTCAAACCGAGATAAATCTTTAAATCCCACTGAGGACATGAAGCACATGCTACTGTATTTCTGTGTATCAGTGAGATATCGGAAAAATTTAGCTCCACCACAGCCCAGACACATTTGCACAGTGGGGACTGCTATCTTCTTTCTTGATCCTATGATATGTTTGTGCCTGGCTCTAAACACACTGTGCCTAACCATGCCAACACTGTCTCTGCTCTCTGAAGCTAACAGACTGACAGGAGTCAAAGTCAAAGCTAAATATAAATCAAATAAACACAAAATTTAAATGCAATTATAACTTGAGACAAATGTTATTAAAATTTTTAAAAAGATGTAACTGGTAAGACAGCTGATCTAGTAAAGGCACTTGCTGCCAAGTCTGATGACCTGACTTCAATCCCCAAGACCCACATGGTGGAAGGAGTGAACCAACTCCAGTAACTTGTCCTCTGACCTCCCCATGAGTACATGGAACAAAGAAGAACATAAATGTACTTATCCATGCATATGTACTCAAAATTAGTAAATAAATATAACTTTAAATTTTTATTTAAAGATAGAACCACTTTATTAGTAGAGTGTGTCACAATGGATTATCCGGAAAGACAACATTTAACTTGAGGCCATTTAAGGATGGAAAGAAGCCAATTGTATGATAAGTGAGAGAAAAGCATCTCAGGCAGTGGGAAGAGCATGGCAAATATTGAGGCAGGAAAGAGCTTGGAGTGCTTGAGTGCTTGGAAAGAGGTCAGTAAATCTGGTACAGAGAGGGTGAGGTGACCTTGCATGGAAGTGTGGTCAAAGACAGGGAGGAGGCCAGGAAAAGCTGGACGGTAATAGAATCCTCTAAATGTAATGACAGTATTCATAGATGTGCTCTCCAGTATAGTGGCTACCAGCCCCATGTGTTCCTTACATTTTAATTCATTTAAATTAAATTAAAACCCATCCATCAGTCCTATTAGCCACAGTCCATGTGCTCAGCAGCCACATGTGGCTGGTGGCTGTCATACCTGATGATTCAGATACAGCAAACTCACATCATTACAGACAATTTTATTGGGCAATGCTGCAAAAAGTAAAACTGGTTAGAATTTGGTTAAAGGTTGCTATAGCAGACTGGGGAGGTAGCTCACTCCACAAAGTACTTGCATAAAAACTTGAGTTCAATCTCTGGAATCCATGTAAGAAAGCTAGACTGGTGGCATCGCTCAGTACTGGGGAGGTAGGAACAGGAGGGTGGCTGGGACACACTGGTCAGCTAGTTTAGCCTACATGTTTCACAAACAAGGTGGATGTCTCCTGAGATTGACCTCTGGCCTTCACATACACATGCATGTATGAGCACACATACACACACACACACACACACACACACACACAGAGTGGCTGTATAAGTAATCAAAGAGAGAAGAGGGAGGGAGTCCGAGAGATCTATGTGGAGGCTTTCCATGGGACAGGATATGAAAATGATAATAAAATAGCATTGGAGATAAACAGAAGTAGCAACATGTAAGACACTTTAGAAATAGGAGCTGTGAGATGTGTTGAAGGACTGGAGAAAGGGAGAGAGGAAAAGGATGATATCAGGATACACGGATCCTGAGATTGGGAAGTTTTGTGACAGGCAGCAGAGATAGATGAGGTGTCTCTCCATGGGATCCTTTTATCCTCCAGCACATAAAATAAACTCAGAAGCAAAAGAAGACAGCTCCAAACACGGGTGTCTTTCCAGCTTCTGCACTTATACCTCATTTGTTACTGACATATTGGCCAAAACAAGTCACATGATTAATGTGTGGGCACAGAAAACTATGGATCATTAGAAACCATTCAAGTGTCAGTCTAGCCTGTTCACATCTGCCTCAGAAACTGCTTTGTCTTCAGACACTTTGGATGGTCAGGAGTAAAATTTTGTCTCCAGCCAGGCTTGATGGGCATGCCTTTAATCCCAGAACTCAGGAGGCAGTGACAAGCGGATCTCTGTGAGTTCAAGGTCAGCCTGGTCTACAGAACGAGTTCCAGGACAGCTGGGGCTACAGGGAGACCCTGTCTCAAAAAGACAAAAAAAAAAAAAAACTTTGTCTCCCTGAGGAAACCTCACGGTCTGGCCCTCGGTGATTCTTGGATATTCCACTCACAGTTGAATTTTTTCCCCCATGAAATTTTCTTTTTTTTTTTTTAATGTAGGAGAAATATACTACCACTCAACCTCTACTGTAAGGTTGGCAGCCCTGAGAACTCCTTTTTTCACTGTAGCATGTAGGATGTATTCCTGCTCCAAAAGCATGAGAAGAAGGGATTTTCCACATGCAATCCCCATGAAATTTTCTACAGGCTGGAAAGATTGTAAACTGTTCTATACAGCTTCCAGCCAATTCCTCCATTCTCAGCCCTTGCTCAAGCTCTGATCCTACCCTTCAAAAAGACCCCTCTGGAAATCTATTGTGCCACTCTGACAAAAATAAATCAATCCATATTTCAGTTAACAGAAACATTCCGTAATTCCGTGTAAATTCATGAAGACCCTTACTAAGTTGCTGTAGCCACCAGTCAGTGTTCCTTGTTTTTGCTATTATCTTTCAATTGAATTTTTGTGAATTTCAAACAATATATTTTTATTAATGTGTTCATATTTAGAACCTCTCCCCTATCTATCTTTACTCACCATTACTATCCATCACCCAAGTTCATGTACTCATTATAGAGAGCCAAATTTGTGTCCCCAAGTCCCCTTTGGTGTGGATCCATCCACTGGAGCGTGGTCAACCTACCAAGGAGCCCCTCCCTTGAACAGGACTGGCTCTCTCCCCCTCCCAGAAGCCATCAGTTGCCCAAAGTTCCTCAGGTAGAGTTTTCCAGTTGGCTGGGCAGTTTATTCACATGAACTCACAGCAATGGTCACAGCATATATAATCTCACTTAAGCTCAAACCAGATGAAATCGCAGTGTGGGAAAATGGGTAAGAAACCCCAAACCTACCTGTTCTAATTTGCCTCCAATTGCTGTGACAAAACACAGACCAATACCGACTTGGGGAGGAAAGAGTTTATTCATCTTAACATCTCCCTGGTCACAGTTCATCTCTGAGGGAGCCCAAAGTGAGAATTTAGGGCAGGAATCTGGAGACAGGAGCTGAAGTACAGGCCATGGAGGAATGCTGCTTATTGGCTTGCTCTCCTGACCCATGCTCAGCCTGCTTTCTTATACAATACAGAACAACCTGCCCTGGGGCTGGCACCACCCACAGTGGGCTAGACCCTCCCACATCACTCAGCAATCAAGAAAATACTCCAAAGTCATGGCCACAGGCCAGTCCGATGGAGGAAATTCCCCTATTGAGGCTCCCTCAGCCCAGGTGTGTTGACACTAAAGCTATCCAACATACCACCTGAGGTGTTGAAACAATATTTGGTCATTACTCAATACATGTTTGCAGATCACTTCTCTCTCCTATTGAGTGTAGCCCTATGAATAGTATGCATTTCTATGTACCAGGCACTGGTCTAAATTTACTACATCGACTAATCATTTAATTATAACAATAGTCCTATCAAATATATATATATATATATATATATATAATTTTAAGCTTGGTTTTATAGAAGAGAAATCTAAGGCACAGAGGAACTCAGCAATCTACCTAATGTTGCACAAATGCCTAATGAAGGAACAAGAATATACACCAGTGGTCTGCTCATCTCTCTCAGCTCTCCCCACTCTCCTGGATGCATGGTTATCACCTAGAGACCAATTGTGGGCCCTCCTGTTCCATGTGTGTGTCCCCAGCACCAGGGAGATGCTTGACCTCAATGAATGACTCAACTTCTAGAGCAGGCTCTCATTTCCTGACCCTTCCTGCTGCAGGTGCAGTGGGAATGCATCAACCCCAAGTACAAAGCCAAGAAGAAGAATTACAAGAATTCAGGCATGGTGATTCTGAATCAGTGCAAGGTATGTGTGGACCCCTCTCTTCCATGAGAACAAAGCTAAGGTGTCTGAGATAAGGAGTTCACATTGTACGATCAGAGAGAAGAAGTTTTCACAAGGAAGTGACTTTCTCTAAGACAAAAATCAGAAAATCAATGTAACATTGGGCCAATGAGGTGATATAATTAACTGCAAGTAGCTGAAGAGCTGTGGGAACCCAATGCCACTATCCACTTCCCAGGGAGAGTACTGCCCCAAAGACAGGGAAGTCCAGGTCAAGGTCAGGCACAAGACAGATCTAGAGAAATCCTCAGCTGGTATAGGGAAGAAAGACTAAGTGTGATCTGTTACTTATTCTAAAATAGTAGTGACCCTGGAAAATACGGTTTGGGTCTCACCTCAAAGGCAGAAGTTGTTAAACAAACAATGCACAAACCAAAATCTAGAGAACAGGGATACATATTTGCCGCTCTCTCAGGCTCCTTTGTACTGCTGTTGCCTTATTTCCCTCTGTTAATAGAACACAACCAACAACACCCCTGCCCCTCTGACCCCTTTCTGTTCCTTCATCTGCCTTGGCAGCTTATCCCCAAAGCTTTGGCCTGCAGTCTGCTATTAATCCAGGTCTTTTCCCATGCAGATCCACAAGATGCATTCCTTCCTGGACTATATCATGGGTGGCTGCCAAATCCAGTTTACAGTAAGTTGTTTCCATGTTTATTCTTTTTCTAAATTTTTTTACATTTTATTTATTTCTGTATGTGTATGAATGTACTGTCTGCATGCAGGTCTGTGCACCCGTGTTGTGCAATGCAATGGAGGTCAGAAGAGGGTGTAGGATTCCCCTGGAACTGGAGTTCTCCTGGAATTGGAGTTTCAGATGGCTCTCAGCCGCCATGTGGGTGCTGGGGATTGAACCCGGGTCCTCTGTAAGAGCAGTCGGTGCTCTTAACCACTAGGCCATCTCTCCAGCCCTCCATGTTTATTCTTGGTATTGGGTTTGGAAACATGTTTCTTAAAACCATGCATCAGCTTTCAAGTCTTATTTCTGGAATATTATATGAAACCATATTTTTAAAATGAATTCATATTCCTGCTTCTTCTAGTAAGTATGATTTATGCCCCTCAACCTCAGAATGGTTTAGGGAACTCTCCTAAGGCTTCCTACTCTTTTAGTAACTATATGATGCACGGAGTATGAGGCACGGTATGGACTAGAAATCCTATCACTGGGCAAGAAGGATGGAAGGAAGGGAGCCATGCCACTGCACTCTACCTCGCTAAGGCAGATATTTGGCTTCTGTTCTGGTGTGACCAGAACACAAGCACCAGTGTCATTCCCAGGGACCAGAACCAAGGGTAAACTATCTAAATGGCTTCTCAGGCAATAAAAGGGTGAATTTCAAGACTGGAAAACCAGGTAGAAAACATGTTGAGAGAAAGTAGATGCCTATCCTCAGGAGGTGAATTAAGGATCACCTCCTATATGTAATCTGTGCTCCCATGGGATTTAGAAACTGCCGATGCATACTTGGGTGTGATAGCTAGGTCTGTTTGCTTCTCATCCACCTGTACCCCTTGTCTAAGCCTACGGAAAAATCTGCAGAAGAGGGGGCGTGGTAGAATGTAAGGGCTGTGATTGGGGTGAATGGTGAGCCTACAGCAATATAGCCTGGACACTCATTTGATCAACTTGATTGAACATACAAGCCCCCCCCCCTGCTGGATGGTGGGACCAAGGGGCTGTGTGGGTTTGGGCACAACTGCTTGCAAATTGGTTTTACATGAAGGATGCTTGTACTCATAAATTATCACCTATTGCTAAAAAATGGAAAAAAAAACTGAGAGAAAGATGCAGGACAGTCATGGCAGAATGCATGATCTGGGATGGGGTGGGGTGGGATGGGGGGAAGGGAAGGGGAAATATGCCTGAACTGAATTGGATAATGATGTATGAAATACACAAAGCATCAATAAAAACAAATAATAAATGAATTTAAAAAAATTTTTTAAAGTGCTTATGAAGGTCAGGATTGTGTGTCCATCTGCCCAGAACAAGTTGCTTTCACTCACTGATTATTCAAAACCTTCCAAGGTATAATCAGGTGTAATTTTCAGAAGAAAATGGCCTGATGACAAAATACAGATGTGCTGAAACCAATGAGAAAAAGCATGGATGTGAAATAGAGACAAAACTTGGACAGCATTTGTCCCTTATCCTACCGAGCTGTTCTGGTAAAGCTGAGCCTCTTTAGATCAAATCAGCTATGTGAGAGAAAACATAGAAGATGGGTTTAATTTTTTTGTATGGGCTACAGTAAAAAAGACCATTGACAAAACCCATGTATTCTTGGGGCCAGAGATAGAGACAGTCAGAGAACAAAAAAGGGGGTCCCAAGGGGGTGAAACAAATGCTCATTTGATAGGCCAACATCTCCCTTTCTAGCAGCTTCTTCTCTGTTCTAATTCTGGAAAGTCTATCTATGTCCTGCCTACACTTGGGCATTGCTTATTCACTTTTGGATACTTACAGAAGCCAGTCATTGATTTAAATCCTCAGATTCTCCAGGGATACAGGCAGTCTGCCCTCCTGCATGCTCACTGCTACACATAGAAGGCAGCAAGAATGTTTCCTGAGGGCGCAAACAGCCCCAACAGCACCTGTTCAGTGATCTTATTGCTGTTCCTATGTACATGGATCTATATACAGCCCCAATACCACCTGTTCAGTGGTCTTATTGTTGTTTCTATGTACATGGGTCTATATATAGCCCCAACACCACCTGTTCAGTGGTCTTATTGCTGTTCCTATGTACATGGGTCTATATATAGCCCCAACACCACCTGTTCAGTGGTCTTATTGCTGTTCCTATGTACATGGGTCTATATACAGCCCCAATACCACCTGTTCAGTGGTCTTATTGCTGTTCCTATGTACATAGGTCTATATACAGCCCCACCACCACCTGTTCAGTGGTCTTATTGCTGTTCCTATGTACATGGGTCTATATACAGCCCCAACACCACCTGTTCAGTGGTCTTACTGCTGTTCCTATGTACATGGGTCTATATACAGCCCCAACACCACCTGTTCAGTGGTCTTATTGCTGTTCCTATGTACATGGGTCTATATACAGCCCCAACACCACCTGTTCAGTGGTCTTATTGCTGTTCCTATGTACATGGGTCTATATACAGCCCCAACACCACCTGTTCAGTGGTCTTATTGCTGTTCCTATGTACATGGGTCTATATACAGCCCCAACACCACCTGTTCAGTGGTCTTATTGCTGTTCCTATGTACATGGGTCTATATACAGCCCCAACAC
>VZQC01011925.1:3339814-3510187 GCA_009823505.1 Rhizomys pruinosus | reverse complement strand
GGCCTGTGGCCCACATTCTGTGATTATGCTGATGGTCGAGCAGTGTGGCGAGGGCCCCAAGTCCCACAATGATAGAGTGCAATCCTTTCGTGAGGCAGGTTGTTATAAGAAGGCAGGCTGGGCATGAGCCAGGGGAGCAAGCCAGTGAACAGCATTTCTCCATGGCCTGTGCTTCAGCTCCTGCCTCCAGGTTCCTGCCCTGAGTTCTTGCCTTGGGCTCCCTGAGAACTGTGACCCAGGAGATGTAAGCTGAATAAACCCTTTCCTCCCCAAGTTGGTGTTGGTCAGAGTGTTTTGTCACAGCAATGGAAGACAAACTACAACACTGACCTTTCCCAACTGGGTAGGAGCCACCTCAGTGTTTGTCATCAACAGTACCCCAAATCCTAGGTTCTCACCTCTTCCAGTGCCAACTGATAAATCCAGGGTTGGGAGGAGCAGAATGAGGATGGCAGTTGGGAACAAGGAATGAGATGAGAAGAGAATGTGTACTAATGATGAAAAGGGACCAGGTGGTTCCCATCAAAGTGCTTCCTCCTGTAAACCTTGGGTCTACAAAGTTGGCAGAGTATCAACTCAAAGAGGATTGTGAGGAGTTCTGTATATTCTGTTAAAGAAAACATACCAACCACTCCAATCACATTTGCTTCCATAATTAAGTTAACTTTCTCATTATAAATTTCTTATTACTCACATAGTACAACCTAATGTAAAATTTAAGTTTTAATGCAGTTCATTAAAATTAGCATGTCATTTAATTTGGTCTACTAGTGCTTATGGTCTGCCCAGTAATTCCGCTGTAGTGCATGGCAACATGAAAAAGAATGGCAGAGAGGTAAGTGAGGGGTAGAGGGCATGCCAAGGGAAAGGGAATGGGAGGAAGTGTTATATTATTGTAATTGCACCTCTGAATCTTTCAGAGGCAAAAATTCCCACTGCCTCATAATAAAGCTCCTTAACAAGATGAGTAGCTTCAACCATGACAAACTTATATCCTGAAGAAACATAGCAAGGAGCCAGAAGTGACTTAAAGATCTAGATGTTCTCAAGTCACCCAAGTCCACTCTTCCTTCCCCACTTCTCTTCTGGATCCCAGGGAGCTTGCCTAGTCAGGTTCTCTTGCTTTTAACTATTGGTTGTGTTTGTCCAGTGAGCAGTGGAGTCATCTTAGAGCAAACATGAAAAGCCATTTATAGGCCGTGTCCCCTGGATTTCCACCTTCTGGGCTGTGGTTTGCTTTGTTTCCCTACAGAAGGGTACAGTTCCCACCACCAACTATGTTCTTTAGACAGCCCTCTTGCTGAATTCTAGAAACTTCTCTTCCCACCCTTTGTGGTTGGTTTCATAGAACCTTTTGTCTGTGTTTGTAAATTGCTCCTTTATTAAACTCTCTTTGGTCACCTCTTCTGAGTAGACTGTTTCCTGTAGAGATCCTGACCAGCTCACAGGACATGCAGGGGCTCGGAAAAAGCCTTTGTGTCTTCCATAGGGCCCCTGGTCCAAACTAAGAGAATTAAAAGTGAGAGGACCTCTTCCAATACTACTCTGGTTGAAGTAAGTTCCTTTAGCCTTAAACCTTCAAGGAAAAATCAGTTTTAGAGAAAGGGACAAGGAAGATAAATAAGCATGGTACTAAGGGTTTTGTTCTTAAAAAATCCCCCATAAACTTAAGTATTTATGCACCTATATTTTTGAACGATAAATGCCAGCAGCTTACTTGAGTTAATATGAATAGCAGGGTTTACTTAAGAGAGTTGTTGGGAGAGTATTTTGGGGTCAAAATTTGAGGTAGATTTGTGTGTTGAGATAATTTCATCCATAAGGGAATGTGTAAAAGGATTAAGAACAGGGCATAAAACAACAGCTCCATGCTTTAGAGACGTACATCTGGGGGTGTATCAAACACTATTTATCAAAAAGCAATTGACGGTAGTGAGGAACTCTGAAAGACAAGCAAGAGATGAAATCCCACTACAATAGGCCCAAGAATAGGTCACAAGAAGCTAACCTAGTCTGGCAGCAAGAGGAAAAGACTGTGGGAAGACAACAAGCCACAGCCTGTTGTGCAAGGAGGACACTGAAAACAAAGAAGTAGAAGAGGACTCCGATTTTGCCTGACAGATGTCCTGCCTTTGCATGACAGTGTTCTTCAAGATCTGCCAGTCAAGAAGGCTGCAAATGAAAAAGATGGGTTTCAATTTTGTATGAAATGCATAAAGCTTCAATAAAAATTGGCTTCAAAAAAAAGAAAAAAAAAAAAGATGGGTCTCTTTTGGGACCTGTTGGAAGTATGTTTGGGTATCCATGACTAGTACCTACAAGTATAAACCTAGGTTTCAGAGAAGAAGTAAGCATGCCTGTATCCTAATCTGGATGAGATGGACAAAGAAAATGCAGCCGGGTGTGGTGGCGCACGCCTTTAATCCTAGCACTTGGAAGGCAGAGATTAAAGGCATACGCCTTTAATCCTAGCACTTGGGTGGATCTTTGTGAGTTCAAGGCCAGCCTGGTCTACAGAGTAAGTTCCAGGCAGCTGGGGCTACAGGGAGACCCTGTCTCAAAAAAACACAAAAAAAAAAAAAAAAGAAAATGCAGAAAGACCAGGGACCCAATAACAGGAAATCATGGAAGACCTCCACCTAGAAGGAAAAGAAAAGACCAGAGGTCCAGAAGGAAGCAGTCCCTCAAATGACCAGGAAGAAAACGTTACACTACAACAGCAATACTCAATACCACATGCTAAAGAGAAGACAGAAGGTAATAAGCAAGTATTAGGTATGTGATGACCAGCCATCTTCAAAAGAATAGTTTCACCAAAGTAAGATTAAGACCCTGGAGTCAGTGTGCAGGCAAAAGGGAAAGGTAGCGTGACAGATATGAATTCAAGAGCATTAACAATGAAGGGAAGGCAAGGGGAAGGAAACAAGAGAGGCAATCTGAGGATGAAGAGGGGGCAAGTATTAGGTTAGACTCAGATCATGAGCAGAAGAAAAGGGAAGGAGACAAAAGATGCTGAGAGGGTTGTGTGGCTCAGGACTAGCATGCTTTCTAGCATGTGCAAGTTCCAGGGTTCCACTCCAGCATCACAGTACAAAACAAACGATGTTAAAAGGAGCCCTGGTCAATGATTCTTATTCTTTATTTGGTCACTGGAACATGTGAGAATTTGACACATGACCTGTCATGACTAGAAAATAGACACAGCAAATTTTGTACACAATTGAGGAAGGTCAAGAGCATCTGGGAACAAACCTCATCTATACCTCATGAGAATCCCAGAGTCATAAAAGCCTAGATCCATTGCAGTATCACAATCTTGAAAGAGGTGAACGAGGGTGAAACAAATTACAGAGAGGCACTGGACCTAACACATGGTGCTGCAGCTAAAAATAAAGCCAGATACTAAAATTTCACAGGCAAAATAGTTTATAGACAGCACAAAAGAGGCAGATGCTGCAAATGTTTGGAAAGGAGATGGTTGAAGAACTAGAGGCTTCCTTTGAAAGCATAAAAATGTTAATTATAACATGGATTATTTTTTCTTTTTTTCTTTTTTGGTCTTTTTAAGACAGGGTCTCCCTATAGCCCCAGCTGTCCTGGAACTCGCTCTGTAAACCAGGCTGGCCTTGAACTCACAAAGATTCGCCCGCCTCTGCCTCCTAATTGCTAGGATTAAAGGCGTGCCACACCACACCCATGGATTACATGGATTTTTCACAGACAGGGACTTCAACAGCTTAAGGGTCTGACAGTAAAATAACAACTGTGTAAGTTACATTCCTTCATTTAAATGGGCTCTAATAAAGCCATTTTAAGTTATAATTATGAGGATTAGATAATAACATGAAGTCATGTCTATGCTAGTGTTGAGTAAAAAAGAAAAATCGAATGTAAAGCAGAGCCATTCTATGAGTACAACTATGTAATAACTATTACTAATAATATGGAATATATAAGAAGATGATAGATAGATAGATAGATAGATAGATAGATAGATAGATAGATAGATGTATTTTACGGTTAACAGGGAAACTCCCAAAACCATCTATTGGAGACTTGAAATTCAGAGCAACAGTGTTGGGAGGTGAGACCTAGGATGTAGTGGAAGTTTTACCTTCTCAGTGGATCAGTGACAACTATGAAAGGGTATGATCCTGGGCTGTTTTCATTCATGCTTACTCTTCCTTGCTTTTCAGTCTTCCACCATGGGTTGAGGCAGCACAACAGGCCTGTCCAGACCCCAGCACTCTTCTCTTATTCCAGCCTCCATAGGCACGAGAGCCAGTTCAATCTCTATCAACTCTGAATTACCCAGTCTATAGTAGTCTGTTATAGCAGTACAGAATGGATGGAGGCAAAATTGTATAAGCCAACTAGAAAGTAAAATAAAATTACTTACTAGGCTGTAGAATACTGAGTAGTATTCTTGATTAATATATTCACATGGCTGATTATGTCATTTGTAATTCTAATGATCAAAGGCTGGCTGGGTGTGCTGACACACCTTAATGCCAGGACTGGGGAGGCAGAGGCAGGCAGATCTCTGTGAGTTCCATACCAACCCGGTTTAAATATTGAATTCTAGGCCAGACAGGAACCCTGTCTCAAAAAAAAAAAAAAAAAGTTAAAGATAATGATAATACTTTTTCTCATTCCTCTGATTTTATAATCTATGTTTAGTAACATATAATTTCATATAAAAACTGAATATGACATCCCTGAGCCTGACTTTCAAATCCACAACCTAGATTACCTATGAAGGGTCTCTTGGCAGGTCTTTCTAATCCTAGAACACTTAGCATGTCATATGTGGGTGTTCTGGCTTAAATTTCTAAGTCTTTATTTTAAATCCCAGATTAAATGTTGATGAACTCAGGGATGTTAAGAGTGAGGGTTGCCTGTGGAACTCCCAGGTAAACCCAGAGGATGACTGGGCTGACAAAGCAAATGCTTTGCCATTTCCAGGAAATGAATCAAGTGACTTGAGGAAAATAGGAATACTTTCTGCTTTCATGACCCCCTTGTGGAATTTTGTGAAAATAATGAATAAGAGTTTAGTTTATTCCTGAAGAAATGGTCTAGTGCAGGATAAATGGCTTAGCACTTAAGAGCACTAGCTACTCCTGAAGAAGATAAGGATTCAGTTCCCAGCACCCACATGATGGCTCATGATTATCCGTAACTCCACTTCCAAGGGATCAGACACCATCTTCTGGCCTCTGTGGTTATTGCATTCAGGTAGTACACTTTACATATATGCAGGCAAAACACATTTTAGTACACATAAAAATTAAAATAATTGGGCCGAGAGTGGTGGCAAACCCTTTTAATCCCAGCACTCGGGAGGCAGAGGCAGGCGGATCTCTGAGTTCAAGGCCAGCCTGATCTACACAGTAAGTTCCAGGCCAACTGGGGCTACAGGGACACCCTGTCTCAAAAAAAGACAAAAAGAAAAGAACTTTTTTTCTTTAAAAAAAAAATAGAAATGGTCCAGAGTCAACATCTCCTCTCTCAAGACTCATTGGATAAGTCCAAAATTAAAAAAAAAAAAATTCTCAGCAGCCCCCCTATGATATTATAGAGGTGGCCTACAGATAAAGAGGTTCAGTAACTAACCAGTTTCTGCTTCCCGGCAGCTAGCTTTAGAGCCTTTGGTAGATTCCCAAATGATCACTAGTCTCATGAAGGGGCAGATGTGGAGAGTAGGGTTGTTTGGTGTAAGAAACTAAAAATGTCCAAAGATGTGTTTATCGTCGGCTTCTAGCTTTTTCCCGGAAGCAGCTCCATGTGCTGGAGACCCTGCAGCATCCGGAAGGAAGCCCTGAGCACGCCGCTCTGCAGCTCTGCTTCTAAATGAGAGCGGCCTCCTGGGCACCTGCTCTCAGCGAGCTGCCCGCTGAGAAGATTGGAGACATACCAGAACCCTGGGTTTTCGTAAGTGCTTTCTACCTGCTGCTCTACTGGCTTGCTGGCACTCAGGAGTCCGCTGTCTGCAGCCACCTCCACAGACTGGCGTTTCCAGCCACTCTTGCTTTTATTTCTCAACTTAATCCCATCTTTCACTGCCTCCCTATTGCTTCCTAAAATAAGTCTAACCTTTCACTCTGTTCCCTTCCCACCGAGGCTAACTTTAAAGAGCACAGAGAGCTGCTGGTGGAAGGCATCCTCCAGAAGATGGATGTTTTATCTCCAGCTTCACCAGAGACACTTTAGAAGCTGTCACTTGGCAGACAGAAAAAAGATATATAGAAAGATATAGATATAGATGATGATATAGATGATGGTATAGATATAGATATAGATATAGATATAGATATAGATATAGATATAGATATAGATATAGATATAGATATAGATATAGATATAGATATGGATATAGATTTCCCCTAGCTGCCCTAGCTGCCATGTACTTGAGCTTGTCTGTTGCTATTTAGGCAAATGAGAAAATGTTCTTTATGAGAACCGCAGGGAGGACTAGATGCTGTAGGGATGAGGATGATCAACATCTAGGATTCATTTTTCTCAGCAAGTTAAAAGAGGTGAAAGGCAAGAAAAATCTCCCTCCACCAGAAAGCACCAACAAGCAAATGTATTCAAAGATGAAGACTCTGAAAACGTGCATCCCCACAGAGAAAAGCTCTCCGCAAGGAAGGGGAATTCCAAACCAAAGATCCAGGAGTCCTCCCACTCCCCAGGGCCTACTTTTTAAAGGTTTTAGTGGTTTCCCCCTTCTCTGATTTTGGAATGGTCAGCTTAAACAGAGAAGAGAAGGCTGGTCAGTTGATGACTTCAAATGATCAGGTGTCCAGGTCTGGCCTTAGTCTTATGTGAACTGGTTTGACCTAGTCATCCAGAAAGAGAACTCTTCCAGCTAGAGTGGGAGGACCCCAGGCCTCCATCTGAGGCCAAGAAGAAGATGGAACTATGCTGCTCCAGTTAGCATTCTCTTGCTCTGTTGAAACACTGACCAAAACCAACTCGAGGAGGAAAGGGTTTATTTCATCTTACTCTTCAAGTGACAGACCATCACTGACTATTCGGGGTTGGGTGGAACTCTGGGCAGGAGCCTGGAGTCAGGAGCTGAAGCACAGACCACAGAGGAACGCTGTTTACTGGCTTGTTCCTATGATCTGTGTTTAGCCCAGGACCATCTGCCCAGGGGTGGCACCACCCACGGTGGGCTGGGCCCTCCCACATCACTCAAGATCAAGAAGACGCCTCATGGACCAGCTGAGGCTCCCTCTTCCCAGGTGTGTCATTGCCAGCTGCAGCCATCCAGCAATAAGCCATCTTTACTATTTATCAATGGCCCTTTCCTTACCTATATACCTGTCCAAAAATATTGACAGCTTCTAGTCCCTCAATTGGTTAATTTCCTTTTTCATCAGTTATTTTTTTAAGGCCTGCCTCAGTCTCTACTGAGCTAGAATAGCTCTTCTGGTTGTCATAGAGAGACACAAGTGCCAATCCAGTGGAAAAAGTAGAAGCCCCAAAAGCTAACCTGCAGGAAAAAGAAGTTCCTACCAGGTATGCTGGTCTATCACAAGGCCATCAAAAATAGGCAGCTCAGCCTTTAAGAGCACTGTTTGCTCTTCTAGAGGTCCTGGGTTCAGTCCATAGCAGCTCACTTAGCAGCTAACAATCATCTGTCACTCCAGTTCCCAGGGGATCCGACGTGCCTCCGTGGACATTGCACACATGTGGCACACTTATATACATGCAAAAGAAATCCATAAATAAATAAATAAATAAATAAATAAATAAATAAATAAGACAGAACAGGTCTGTGGGTTTGATAACCTAGGTGCCTCTTTTGCTTCATCACAGTCTCAGCAATAAAATGTCTTGAAAGTTATTTTTAAATGTATGGCTGCTAAGATTTATGTCTGCTCATTCAGTTTCAGCACACACACATCTCTGCATAGTATGACAACCATCTAAATGATACACTCAGGCACAGATACCAGGTTTTGGTGACTGCATGCTTAGAGGATCTTACCAGGCCTGGCGAAATATGGGGAGCCACTTAGGTTTCTTTGGTTGCTGTTTCTCTTTGTGGATTTTTTTTCTCTGCTTGTATTACTTGATTTTATTCTCCAGTTTCCTATCAAGCCACCAGCATGTCCTTGTCATTCCATAATGCTCTTGACGAGTCAAGATTCTCAGTCAAGTAATGAGAACCTGGGATGCTTGTCAACCTAAGTATCAGGAAGCACAGATAGAATGTCTTCAGTGGTAGGGTACAATGATCTGCCATGAGCCAGAGGACAAATGTTGTATGAGCTACTTTTCTGCTGCTGTGAATAAATGCCATGACCAGAAGCCACATATGGAAGAGTTGATTTTGCCTTATGTTTCCAGAGAGTCCATAGTGGCTAGGGGAGACAGGGCAATATGGCTAGAGCTGAGCACTCGCCTCTTTAACCACAAACAGGATAGGATGCAGAGAGAACAAATTGGGTAAGGCTCTAAACTGTCAAAGTTCACCACATGTCCTCTAGCAAGGCCATACCTCCAAAAGGCTCCATGACCTCTCAAGCAGCAGCACCAACTGGGGACCAAGTGTTGAAATACTCTAATCTGCAAGGACATCTCTCCTTCAAACCACCACAGACATGGAACAAAGAACTAGCTGGTGGTATAGTTCCATGGCTGAGCACTAGCTCAGAATTGACCCTGGGTTCAATCTCCAGGACCCCCCCCCAAAAAAAAACTTTTAGCATTTCCCAGTGATTTATTTTCTTAGATAAAGTAAAATCTAGGTGAGTACATTTTTGCTTGTTTCATTTTGGTTTTGGTTTGACAGGGTCTCAGTACATGCTGGCCTGGAACTCCCTCATAATCTCCCTGCCTCTGTCTCCCAGGTTCTGAGATTACAGGTGTATATCATCACAACCAACTTAGCATTTCCCAGAAATTTTAAATGTTTCAGTAAGATGAATGTGGAACATCACACTTGACCTTCCTAGGACTATTTTAGTTTTTAATATTATAATATGTAATATAATATATGTATATGTATAGCATATAATATGCATATATTATATAAATATGTGTATATCTTATATAATATATACACTTGGATTTAAAAAGTAAAATAGTCTTGGGAAGGTCAAGTGTGATGTTCCACATATAAATATATGTAAGGGGCTGCTCTCTTCCACAGGAGATTCTTCAGAAGAAAAGGTTGATAATGGCCGCTTTGTGAGTTGAACTTTGTATGAAGCTAATAGAGTATGATGATATCTTCAAATGCCATCTTTTACTCTGTAGCCCAGGCCAGCTCCACCCCTGCAATCCTTACTCTTCAGCCTGCCTTTCCAAATGCAAGAATTAAAGGTGTCCACCATCACACCCAGTCTAAACACTGCTTGTATGTTTCTCTCAGAAATACTTTTCTGGAATCACCCAAACACACTGGGGACATATTTTCCTGACCAGGGCCTCGTGAGTGGATCCCTGGGTGCGTTGACCTCCTTCTCCCTTCTCAGGGTTCGTAAGGGCTTTTCTATCACTAGCTTTCATCCCAGTACTTGAGTGAAACAATCCTCACCCATTGTCTTCCTTTTCATTTCCAAAGATTGGCCATCATGTTCAGGATGAAGCCCATCCCAGACGGTCCTGCATTTGGAGGCCATTGGGCCACCTCCAGCCATCCTTAGTAAACATCTTTCCACTGTTGTCCATGCAGTGAACATGTTGGTCTTTCTCTTAGCCTTAACACCTGTTTTAGTCACAAAAGCAATTTGATTCAAGACCATTTTTCCCTAAATTATTACTGTTGCTAGGCTCTCTACCTCCAGGCCAGATCCCCTCCATTTTTTATGGGAACTATTACACCCAATAAGAGGTATCAATTTTTTTTAATTTTATTGATGTATATTCATTTTACACAGTGTTAGGTTTCATAAAGACATTTTCATTCAAGGATGGTGTGTACTTTGATATTTTCACCTTTACAGCTCTCTCTCTCTCCATTTTCCTTCTCCCAGACAATCCCACTTCTATTTTTATGTCAAACATATATAAATAATTGTATGTATCTATGTAAAACCTAAGATCCACAGATAAGAGAAAATATGCAGATTTTGGCTTTCTGAATCTGAGTTATTCTTTGTAATATGATGGATTCCAGTTCCATACATTTTCTTGCAAACAATCTAATATTTTTCTTCTTTATGGGTAACTAAGACTTCATTGTATATGTATATATACATATATACATATATACTACATTTCCTTTAGCAGTAATTTTCTGATGGATTTTGATGACAGAATTACATATTCTTTTAGGTGTATAATGGTATAACAATGAATCATTGTCTTTAGAGGCATTTAGACTTCAAGTCCAGCTTTGCCCCCTTATTAACTATAAGAACTTCAATGCTGTTATCAACAAAAAGGAATAGCAATCTCTAAACAAAGTTTTATCCAAATGAAATTGCGTAATGACATAAAGGCGTCTGCACAGGTCTGGCACAAAGAAAAGCTTTAGCAAAAGTTACTCTTTCCAACAATTACTCAAAGTCAGGCAGTTTCAAAAAGGCTTTCCTTCTTACCACACATTACGTACTTATATCTTCACAGTAGAAACCCCTTGTCAAAAACTGAGCAGGTATTCTGAAAACAGAGTTGGGTCTTCCTAAATTAGTTTCCAACCTAGTGCTATGGAGAGGTAAGAAGGAAATGGAAACAGGAACAAGTGATGAAACAAATAACTCAACGAAAGACAGAAAAAGAGGTTGTGAATAATTACAATTAGCTTATTATTTTCATTTTGATCTGCTTGTGGAACTATAGTACCAGACAAACCAATATTTTCCCCCATCCACATCACTCTTTAATGGCATCTTTCTCTGTCCTTCCAGAAGTGATATCCCTTTTTTGAAAGCCTAGTGGAGCATCCCAGTCATATTTTGTAATAGAGTTTGCCAAGTATACTGCAAACATTTCCCCTCTGACAGTCTTCAGGCGCATATGAGAAAAGTGGGGCTTTTCTGGTGTTGGGAAGCAGAGTGTGTCCTATCTGCTGCAGATGGAAAGAAAAGGCACATGAACATCCCATTCCAGCTCTATGGTTCCACACTGTAACCCACCCCACCCCTGCCCGCCAAGCTAAACTGGCTGCCGAGAGATTCGTGCTAAGTTGACTTTGTTTAAATGGTGATCCTGGTGGAAATCTAAAGAAATGTTTCTTCTTGTTTTAATATCCTTGTGATTAAGCATTTGTCGCTGGTGCTTGTTGCCAAGATTTGATAAAACAATAATATGTAGATTCAATAAAAATCTGGCTCTAAAAAATAAATGAGATTGACAAAACCTTAGCCAAACTAAGAGAAAGGCCAAGTCAATAAAATTAGAGATCAAAATGGTGAGAGTACTACAGATTCCAATGAAATCCAGAGGAAAAGAAAGGAAAGGAAAATCTAAAAGAAGTGGGTAAATCCACACATACAACATGAAAATATTAAATCAAAAGACATCTTTAATCCCAGCACTCAGGAAACAAAGTCAGCCTGGGACACATGGTGCATTCTAGAGACCCTGCTTTTTCTCAAAAAGACACACACAAAAAAAATGTTAAATAAGGTCTCCCAACAAAGAAAGAAAAGCCCAGGACCAGATGAATTCACTGCCAAATTCTACCAAATTATTAAAGAAGAGCTAGCATGAATGCTTCTCAGATGTCCATGAAATAGAAAGGGAAGAAGCGCTACCAAACTCATCCTATAAAGCCAGCGTTCATTACCCTAATGCCAAACTCATGCACATGGAAAGAAAGAAAACTATAAGCCAACTACCTTGTTGAACATTGCTGCCAAAATTCTCAATACAATTTTTGCAAATTTAATTCAAGAACACATTCAGAAGACCACATACCACATACCATGACTCAGTTGGTTTCATCCTAAGAATTCAATGTTGGTTCAACATACACGAAAGACTAAGTATAAATCACGCACATAAATCAACTTAAAGACAGAATTCACATGATCATCTCGATGGATGAAAAAGAGCCTTGACAAATCCACCATCCATTCAATATAAAAATACTGAATATTTTTGAATACTGAAGGAGTAGAAAGTTCAGCATAATTAATACTATATAGAGTAGGCCTACGCCCAACATTGCACTAAATGGGGATAAACTGAGATCATTTCCTCTGAAATCTGGACTGAGATAAGGGTCCAATAAGATAAAAGAATGAAACAGAAGAGATACAGATAGGAAATGCAAAGGCCAGATCTTCCTATTTGTAGATGTCATGACCTTCCACTTATAGAACCTAACTACTCTGCCAGAACCATAAACCTGATGAACACTTTTAACAAGGTAGCAGGATACAAAACCCACAAACAAAAATCAATAACTCTTTTAATCTACCAATAATGAACTTGCTAAGAAAGAAATCCCATTCACAATAGGTTCAAAATGAGTAAAATACCAAGGAATAAACTAATCAAGACTTCTACAATGGAAACTTAAAGAAAGTGAAAACCCTGGAAAACGGAAAGACCTTCCATGCTAACGGAATGACAGAATTAGTTATGAACTTGAGCATGATGCTGAAAGAAATCTATGGATTCATGTAATTAAAAAAAAATCCCAAAGACTAACTGTGATGGTGGTGCATGCCTTTAATCCCAGCACTCAGGAGGCAGAGGCAGGTGGACTTCTGTGAGTTCAAGGCCAACATGGTCTACATAGTTAGTTCCTGGACAGCTGGGGATTCAGGGAAGTCCTGTATCAAAAAAAAATAAAAAAGCCAAAGACTCTTTGAACTGAGATAAGCAATCAAATTCATATGGGCACAACACCTTGGAAGTGGGTTGTTTTATCTGATTGACCACTGCGACTGTGTATTGGAGGGAGGAGCCTAGGCAATGCTCAGCCCACAGGTTCCTACACATGTGCGATGGTCTGCGGAAGGTGCATGAGATTTTGGAATCTGACTTGGGGGGAGTAATATTAAAAAGGGTCCACCATGTGAGTCTGGCTCTCTCCATTTTGTGACCAGGTTGAAGAGCAGACGGCACAGGGTTCACTAGGGAACTTTGGACCGTTGGACCATGAGATCTGGCTGCGGCTTAAGTGAGTGTGTGTTTCTTTGTAAGCAAGCCCATTAAAAGGTTCTAGTTTTAACTGAGATTGGAGAACTCTCTACTTGCATTGCCTTAAGTACTAGGAAAAACCTGAAAGCAGCAAAGAAGGCAGGCTTTGGGGTGCTGCAGGTGTAGGTGCGTTCTGTGAGTGCCCCACCATAGAAGGAAAGTTTCTCTGTGACACACCTGGACTAGAGAAGGCAGTCCTTTCAGAAAGAGCAATTCTAGAAGTATCAAAATACTTGGTCTCAAATTACATTCCAGCGCTATAGTGGGGGTGGGGAAGTATGGCAATGGCACAAAATAAACAAGTGACCAGTGGAATAGAAGAGAGGACCAAGAAATAGGCAAGTAGACCAGTGGAATAGAATAGAGGACCAAGAAATAGGCAAGTAGACCAGTGGAATAGAATAGAGGACCAAGAAATAAACAAGTAGACCAGTGGAATAGAATAGAGGACTAAGAAACAAGCAAGTAGACCAGTGGAATAGAATAGAGGACCAAGAAATAAGTAGACCAGTGGAATAGAATAGAAGACATTTCTTAAAGCAAGTAGACCAGTAGAGTATAATAGAGGACCAAGAAATAAACAAGTAGACCAGGGAATAGTATATAGGACCAAGAAATAAACAAATAGGCCAGTGGAATATAATAGAGGACCAAGAAATGAACCCACAGTTAGAGCAACCATTTTTACAACTTCTTTTCAAAGTTGTAAAAAATAACATGCATTGGAGAAAAGACAGCTTCTTTAACAAATGGTGCTAGGAAAGCTGGACTTTCACATGCAGAAGAATGAACATGCCTTGCCATACACAAAAACAAATTCCGAGCCAGCATGGTGGTGCTTGCCTTTAATCTCAGCATTCAGGAGGCAGGAAGACCTCTGTGATATGGAGGCCAGTGTGGTCTACATAGTAAATTCCAGGCCAGCTGTGGCTAAGAAAGACTCTGTCTTGAAGCAAACAAACAAACAACCAAAAAGAATTCCAAAAAAGAATTCCAAATGAATCAAAGACTTTTATTTTATTTTATTTTATTTTTGTATGTGTATGAATGTACTGTCTGCATGTAGGTTTGTGCACCCGTGTCGTGCAATGCCGCGGAGGTCAGAAGAGGATCTCAGATTGCCCTGGAACTGGAGTTCTCCTGGAATTGGAGTTACAGACAGTTCTTATCCGCTATGTGGGTGCTGGGGATCGAATCCATGTCCTCTGCAAGAGCAGTCGGTGCTCTTAACCGCTAGGCTATCTCTCCAGCCCCATGAATCAAAGACTTTAATGCAAGATCTGAAACTTCAAAGTGCTAGAGAAAAACATGAACTTCAGGCCTGTGAGCACACACACACACACATACACACACACACACACACACGCACACACACACATACACACACGTAAACATGCACACACATATACCATACATATGGACATATGGAAAAAATAATACAAATAGGCACTAAATACTTGAAAAGCTATTCAAAACTGTTTTGAGATGTTATCTCATCCCAGTAGTGACAACAAATGTTGATGCCGATGTGGGTTGTGGGGAAAGGAAAGCTCTGTTTGCTATTGGTGGGACTGTAAGCTTGAGCAGCCACTACGGAAATCAGTGTGGAGACACATCAGATTTGTAATAGAACTACCATGTGACCCAGCTATACTACACTTGGGAGTGTACCCAAAAGACCCTAAGTCAACACACACAGAGACACATGCACATCCATGGCTTTTTGTTGTTGTTGTTGTTGTTGTGTTTTTGTTGTTGTTGTTGTTGTTGTTTTTGTTTTTTGTTTTTTTAGCCTACAGCACCAGGTATTCCCCGGCAGTCTCCCATCCAAGTACTAACCAGGTCCCACCCTGCTTAGCTTCCGAGATGGGGTGCAATCAGGATGGTATGGCCATAGACCCATGTTTATTACTACTTTATTCACAGTAGCTAGGGAATAAAGCCAGCCTAGATGTTCCTCAGCAGAGAAGTAGATAATAAAATATATACATAATGGAGTTTTATTCAGCTATAAAATGTGAAATCATAGGATGCAAACTGGAAATCATTATGTGAAGTGAAATAAGCCAGATTCAAAAAGACAAATAACACATTTTCTCTTGTGTGTGGACTCTAGATTTAAAAGTATATGCATACATATGTGTGTGTGTGCATGTGTGTGTGTGTGTGTGTGTGTGTCTTTACAGATGTGGGTGTGTCACAAAACTAGAAAAGGGATCATGGGTGAAAAAGCAGAAATCTTCAGGGATGGGAGAAGGATGGGAATCATCCAGAAGGGGGCACAAGGCACAGAAGAGCACAGTGATAGTAAGGAATAATTGAGAATAAAGTATATGATATTATGTATAAAAATGCCATAAAGAAATCCATGGATAAGCAAAAATATTAATTTAAAAAAAGTATTTGCTGAATCATCTTTTATTCGGATGGTTGAAATTTGGAAGTTGGAAAAAATTTAAGAAGTTGAAGGATAAGGACTTTTTGGTGGCAAGGCAGAAGCTTTCCTCCCCTGTTTCCCACTCTCGATGACAAAATTTCCAAGCACCATCTTTGCTATAGGCAAGAGCTCCTGCATGAATGGTAATTGGAAAACCTGAGTGCCTTACAGACAGCTGCTCCTGGCAGAAAGTTTGTTATAAGCAATCCAACACATTTCTCTGCTAGTGGCCACACATGGAAATATCACAGTGGCTTTCTCAGGAAGACTGAAATGGTTTTAAGGGATCTTTCCTATGCCTTGTAGATGGAGTTGTTCCACCCAGGGAGCACAGAAGCCTTTTCTTAGTGGATTGTAAAATGGGAAGCAGATATTCTATCTTTACCCTCACTGCCTGGTAACATCGCTCAACAGAGAAAGCTCAACAGCTTTCTCACCTACACATCAATCTCAAGTCTCATTTTGGATGGGGGTGGGATAGGCTAGTAGGGTTTGCAGAACTGGCTTCAATCAAATTAGTGACTTTTCAGGAAACTAACTTCTCCTTTTCTTAGCAGCCAAGTGTAACATGTGCTGCATTTATCTTCCGGAGGGCATGAAGGGTCTCCCATGGTCAATCATAGTTCCTAAATGATGCATTCTGCTTAATACCACCTGATCTATTTTTCCTCTTTCAGGTAGCTATAGATTTCACTGCCTCTAATGGAGACCCCAGGAATAGCTGTTCCCTGCACTATATCCACCCTTACCAGCCCAATGAGTACCTAAAGGCTTTGGTGGCTGTGGGCGAGATTTGCCAAGACTATGACAGGTAAGAGCCTTCAGGTTGGATGAAGCTTGGACTTTCAAGTGGGTTCCTATGGTCCTTGTCTGACCCTCAGCAGAAAAAAATAGAGATTATGTCATGGAGAAGCTCATGAAGAACAGAATAAAACCCTGTATCAAGCATTTCATCCTCCCTGCACCTAGGAAACTGAGCTTTGGCCATCACTTCAGTGACAAAATTCCTTCTCAGCTTTCTATTCTCAGCTTGTTAAGCCCCCTGGGTAGCGGTGTTAGCGTTCACTGTGTGAAGCTGATGTGCACCTTGGAGCTCACAGTTTTTTTCTAGACTGACTCAGAATTTGCATGTTCACAAGATTCCCAGATGAATTCTAAATTTTTAGAGGCATGGGCTCTATGTAATCTCTTCACATCTTATATAACAGTTTCAATTTTTTAAAAGGCATAAAACTATAGAAAAACTAAGTAATTTATACATTGTGACATAGGTAGAGATGGTAGCTAGCTGAACCAGCATCTATCTCATACCATACACTAAATCCCAAATCACTGTGTTTCACTGAGCTTGGAAGCTACCAGTAACTTTAGTAGAGGGGTGTGTGTGTGCGCGCGCGTGCGCACGCGCGCGCACTCAGGTGCACATCTATGTGATCAGGCAAGGATAATTCCCTATAAGAAGTGATCTACAGGAGGTGAAGAGATGGCTTGGTGGTTATGAGTGCTGGCTGCTCTTGCAGAGGATCCAGGCTTGGTTCCCAGCACCCACAGGGTGGCTAACAACCATCTGTAACTCCAGTTCTGGAGGATCTGATGCTCTCTTCTGGCTTCTGTAGGCATTGCACACACATGAACGCAAAACACTCATACATATAAAAAATAAAAAAGCACTGACCTACATAAACCTTACTAAACTGGACTTATACTATGATTCCAGGATTATCAGATAAAGGGGAAGGAGCTCAACTGTTTAAGGCAGCTTTTTGAGATGAAACCAATGTAAATATAAACCTGAGAATCCCTGTGGACTTTGTGGTGTGATTGTGAAACAAAGCTAGTTTGTAATGAGCTGCAAGTAATTGCCCTTTTACTCCAAGGAAACAAACAGAACAACTCCATCCTCTAGACTTACAGAGACTTTTATCAGATAGCCAGATTTCTGTTCTTTCTAGTGTCACCATTAGTAATACCCACACTAAAACCTCACTGCCTGCTTACCATAGGAAAGCACACAACCTTGTGACCAGCAGCATGCACAGAGAAACCCACAGCACAGGCTATGGAAAAGGATCAATAATCAGTCCATCTCCTGCCTGCCGGTGTCTCTGAATTCAGCCTGGTCACCACAAATAACCCAACAGGGCTTGAAGACATTGAAGACTGAATCACCAGGTCCTGAAAAATCAAAGAGCAGACCTTGCTGTTCATCTAAAGCAGACCTCAGTGACCATTTTAAATGACCTTGCTGAAGAAACACTTCTTATATTTAACCTTGAGGTACTGGCAGTGAAGATAACGAATTTCAGCTCTGGCTCTAATTTCTTCTGGCTCTAATTCAAGGAAGATTCCTAAAGAGATTTCTATCAGATGGAGATTTCTACCACAGAGAAAAGAATCTGACAAACTACATCTACACTGTGTCAGAAACTCCTTCAAACTTCCCCCAAGACACAGGATCAGTAATTGTCTCCTTCCTTCACTTTTACACAGACACATTCATATTAAAAATCTAATGTAATCTTATGTGAACACATTAAGAGATAAGAAGGGTAAGAATGGTTTCAGGATTCCTCATGTTGAATCTTGAAATACACAGAATATAGTTTTCCCATACACCTGTCTCAGCTACTCTGGGAGCTAACTCAGGAGATATTTTAAAAATTACATTCATATTTTAAAAATTACATTTGTGTCTCTGTGTGTGTCTGTGTATTGTGTCTGTGTTTTGTGTCTGTGTGTGTCTGTCTCTGTGTGTATCTGTGTATGTGTACATACATGCCCACAGTGCACATGTAGACATAAGTAGACAACTTGCAGGAGTAGTGTCTTCCACCATGTAGGTTCCAGGGATCAAACTCAAGACCTCAGGCTCAGCAGCAGACACATTTATCTCCTGAGCCACCTCACCAGCACCTAAATTAATTACATTTTACTTAACTATACTTATTTTGTACACACACACACACACACACACACACACACCACAGCACACATGTAGATCTACCATGTAGATTCTGAGGATCAAATCCAGATCGTCAGGTTTGATGGCAAGCTTCTTTATTAACTGAGCCATTTCGAGGACCCTTACAGAAGGATTTTTTTGAGTTTGGGTGCTCAAACCCAGGCTAGACAAATAGTAAGACCTCATCTCAAGAATAAAAAGAGGAGGAGCAGGAGAAGGAACAAGAGGAGGAGAAATAGGAGGAAGAGAAGGAAGAGGAGGAAGAAGAGGAAGAGGAGGAGAAAGAGATATGTCATGTACTAGATGCTCATGAAGCCTATGAGCCCCGAAGGAAGGCAGCCCTATCAGGAATTCCAAGGAGAAGAATAGTGAGCTGTTCAGAAATTAAAATGCTGAGGCCCTGAGCTCTCATCAACATGGTCCTGTCTCTGCTTTATTGACCCTGTCTCACCTTTATTGGCAGATCTAGATACTCATCCCTCAGCAGGAAGCACTTACAGGAGAATCCCTGTGGGGAGTCTCCATTTCCTGGTAGCCTCATATGTGAGATGCAGATGCTGCAGTCAGAGGGACTTGTACATCTTTTAAAGCTTTCATCACTTTGAATGCAAACCAGACAAAATCTGAGACATATTTTGTATTTCCTAAAAATGAAAATTCAATATAAAAATAAGATATGACACCTTAGGAGTTATATGAAGAATCACCATAAATGATTCCTTTTAAAATTGTAATGAGGTAAGTTTGACGTTATCATCCCCAGCTGGCCGAGAAAACCAACTTTGTGCATCTTGGTAGAGCAGTATTTTATTGTTGTCTAAAGAAGGCAGCTCAACATTAAAATGGGCAAATGCTAAAGAAGAAAAGGTTTGAAAACCCTCAGTGCTCTTTGAAGCGACTCCCTGGGAGAGTGTGAAATGCAAGCTGGCTTGAAAGCTGACAAGGTTCCCAGTTTCTCCTTTGTGTGGGTGGATAGACAATAGACAGGCAAAGTCAGGAAATTTCAAGTCAGGGCTCTGGAATTAATTTATTCTTGCATCAAAGTCAGTGAGGTTGATGCTTAAAAAGAAACACTTGAATAAAAACTGACAGAAGACATCATCCCCCTCTCCTGCAGCAACACAGAGGTTTTCAATCCCCCTGAGCCTTAGAAATACCTCTCCCCTTCTGACAGCCAAGGGTTTTCTTTCTGCCTTGTATAGTCAGTCACTGCTACCGGGTCGGGTCGTTACCAGGTGATGCATGAAGTGGAACAGCTTGTGAGATGCGTAAAGCCCTCCTCAGGATGGCCTTGAAGGGAGGCGCCCCTCCCACAAGATGGCTGGTGCTCAAACCCAGAAGACAATCCTGTCAGCCCGCTCTGTCCCTTAGCCCCTGGCCACCTGCCACACAAATGAGTGGTGTGTGTGTGTGTGTGTGTGTGTGTGTGTGTGTGTCTGGTGGGGGTGTACATGTACATACACATAAATGTGCGCGCATGCACACACACACACACACACACACACACACAAGCCTACACATCCTGATATAGACCCTGCTGCTTAAAGTACTTCCCTAGTAAACATCTGGTCTACTTACAGACCTCAAGGCCAAGGTGACACCTTGTCCTTGGGCTCAGCATGGACAAACTGAAATTGTCTGAATCTTGAACTGTCCTCTGATGAATAGGCTGGACTGCACCTGTTGGCCTATAATCTCAGCTACTCGGGAGACTGCGGCAGGAAGACTGCAAGTTAAGGCCAGCCTAGGCTACAAAGTGAGTCTAAGGCCAGCCTGGGAAACTTAGTGAGGCTCTGTGTCAATTTATTTTTTTTAATGTAAAAAGAGGGTTTGGCCTATAGTTTGGGTAGAGTGCGTGCTTGGCTTGCAGGAGGTCCTAGTACAAAAGACAAGGAAAGGGGGGAGGGAGAGAAAGGGGAAAGGAAGGGGTGCCTATCAAGACTGTATAAAAACAAAATGCATAGCTTGGAAGCACAGACTACTGGTCTCTAGAAGTGTTCACCTCAGAATGAACCAGTAATCCCAGAAAGCAAGACTTCCTCCACAGTGTGCTGAGCCCTGTGTTAGGAGACAGGTTAGAATCAAAACCATTCGGACAGGTTCTTGGAAGCTGTAGAGTGTTGGGTTAGTCACTGGAGGATGGGGGGTGGGGTTCCTATCACACTGCAGCTTTTCCCACCAGAGTCTCAGCTTTGGCTGCATACCAAAACCACATAGGAAGCCTCAGATATGCTGATACCGGTCTCTCCCTTCTCCACCCCAGAGCTTTGAGTTCATTGTCTGCTGTGCACCTGGACCCTGGATTTTTTTTTTTTCCTAATAGGTCTTCAGACTCAAAATCCACCATTAAGTCAGGAGTACTGGTTCAGGTAAAAGGCCAAGGACTTCTGGGGCTTCTAAGGTACCCACTATTAAGTATAAAAAAGCACGAAACCAGGTCACTCTAGGAACATGCTTTACTTCCATGTGGGGCTGCCAGCGTGAGCCGCCTGCAGACACGTGGTGGGACCGGATAGCATGGCAGTGGGCAAAGGGGGTGGGGGGGGGAACGGGGACAGAGAGAGGGACACAGAGAGAGAAGCACAGAGAGAGTTATGGCTGCTGGGGTCCACCCTTTATACCCATGGGGCAGGGCCTCGGATAAGTGGGAAGGGGTCAGAGGATTGGCAGCTTCTGGAGGAAGTGGGCACCTGTGTGCCCCTTAGGATTCTGGGAAGCCTGGACCTAACACCCACCTCTTGTATAGGGCTGCAAAGACAGAAAGCTTAATGTGGCCCAGTTTTCCTTGTGTATGTGAGACAGAGGCTTTTGTAAATAAGTCACAGTGAATCAAATGTGGTGCCTCCCACCTGTAATCTCCTCACCAATAAAGCTGAAGACAGAGGAGCCCAAGGGTTCAAAGCTATGTGGAGTACAAAGTGAGAACTTATCTCAGGAAGCAAAAACAAATAAATTCCCAGCTCAGCATAGCCCAGAAAGCCTTAGTGTGTCTGCAGAGTACAAAGGAAGGAAGGGCCGGCTTGCTCTGCTGCTACAAGGATGGACAAGGCATCTTGTCAGTGGCTACTGTGCTCCTCTGAATTCTGACAATTCCGCCCCTTTCTGTTATTAGAACACAGATAGACTCACTATTCTGAATCATTAGACTATACTAGCCTCCCATGGAGGACAGAGCCAGCAAAGATGATAGGAAAAAAGTATGGGGTCCTAATGGCAGGTAGACCTGGGTTCAGATCCGAGCTCTGACCCTCTCCTCACTATATTTGCAGTCACAGGATGCTTATTTCTGTGACTGCAAATTGAACAGGCATCTAATTTCCTCTGCAGAGCAATTGGAAGTATTAGATATAAAGGAACTAGCTCATACAGTTCTGTCTGTGGTAAATAATAAATGGTGGAAGATATTATCCTTAATACCCTAAATTTATTCCTTAAAAATAAACTGAACACAAAAGGAGAAAGGATTATAGTGTCATATCTAAAGATTATCTTGAATCAATGACTTTTATTTATTTATTTGCTTATTTACCTCAGAAAAAGTTTTCGCAAAAGTGTGTTGCCCTCATATATTCTTTCATTGACATCCAACATTTTTCATGTTGAGGAATGAAAATTCTGGAATATTATAAGTACAGACATTTTAAAATAAACTCTTATGTACTTTTGTAATATCTAAATACTGTGCATGTTAGATACCAAACATCATCCATCAAAAAATAACTGAACAGGGACTGGAGAGATGGCTCAGTGATTAAAAGCACTGGCTGCTCTTGCAGAGGACCTGGGTTGGATTCCCAACACCCGCATGGCAGCTGACAACTGCCCCTAATTCCAGTTCCAGGGGCTCCAACACCCCACTCTGGCCTCTGCAGACCATTGCATGCATGTGGTGTGCTTACATTTATGTGGACAAAACACTCATACACATAAAAGAAAAATAATTTAAAAACTTCTAATACCTATACAAACTTTGCAGTTTCAATGAGAACTTTGTTTCTTTACCAATTCATTTTCTATTTCCTTCCTCTGTAGAATTTCATTCCAGTGTGTCTTTTTTTCAAAACATTCTTTTGATATATTTATTTGCTTAGTTATTTTTGTGGTGCTAAAGGAATTAACCCAGGGCCTAGAGCATGCTGAACAAGCACTCTAGCCACTAGCTACATCTCCAGCCCTTAATGTATCAAAATAATTTTTTTTGGAAATCTTATTGATCATTGTATCATACATGTCTATAAGGAAAACAAGAATACTGTATAGATTCCATTTTTTAATTTATAAAATGTCTTATGAGTAAGTGATCAAAAATATTTTTAAATGTGGGGCTACATTTTTATTGCAGTAATTATTTTTTTAATTTTTTAAATTTTATTTATTTATTTTCTATGTGTATGAATGTACTGTCTGCATGTAGGTTTGTGCACCCGTGTCATGCAATGCTGCGGAGGTCAGAAGGTCAGAAGAGGGTCTCGGATTCCCCTGGAACTGGAGTTCTCCTGGAATTGGAGTTACAGATGGTTCTCAGCTTCCATGTGGGTGCTGGGGATTGAACCCAGGTCCTCTGCAAGAGCAGTCGACACTCTTAACCGCTAGGCTATCTCTCCAGCCCCTATTGCAGTAATTATTAATGTATTATTGATCTAAAAGTCATTCATATCTTGGGAATTTTAAGTATTTAATTGCTGCCTATAAGAAGCAAAAAGATTTCAGAAATCATCTCTTGATGAAACAGTGTGTGGATGTAACAGAGGGCCAAGAACACAAAAGGTCACAAATGGCCAAAGCATAAAGATTAAGAGTCTGTAGAGTGTGAAGACAGGACTCCTGTATTAAACTTCACCCACCAAGGGCTGATGGACCATTTCCGAAGAGGGAGCAGAAAGATTGTAAGAGCCAGGGAGGAAGTGCATGATCATATGGAAACAGAGTCCTAATGGGCTCCTGGGACCCTGCTCATAATGAACCTACAGCAATGGTGTCAGCATGCACAAGACCCATGCAAACTCAAGCAGATGAAAACCCAGCACAGAACTGGGGAAATGGTAGCAGACCCCAATCTTAGCTGAAGAACTATTGGTAGCTGATTACTCCTGGGTAAGGAAGAGCCAGTCTCCTTAACATGAGGGATTCTAGATAGGCTGACTAGACCTCAGTAGATGAACTGGCTCTGAGGAACATCTGGGGACACTAACTTGACATTGTAGGCCTTAACACAAATGGCAGAGTGTAACCACACCCCGGGGGGGGGGTGCCATTGGGAAGGAGGTGTAGACATGGTTAAGATTGGTGGAGATGTCCTGAAATACGCAAACATTCAATTAAAATTTACAAAAAGGGCTGGAGGGATGGCCTAGCGGTTAAGAGCGCCGACCGCTCTTGCAGAGGACCCGGGTTCGATCCCTAGCACCCACATGGCGGCTGAAAACCGTCTGAAGCTCCAATTCCAGGAGAACTCCAGTTCCAGGGGAATCCGACACCCTCTTCTGACCTCCGCGGCACTGCGCGACACGGGTGCACAGACCTGCATGCAGACAGTACATTCATACACATACAGAAATAAAATTTAAAAAAAAATTACAAAAAATAAATTCATAACTAAATATTTTAATTTTTTTATTAATTTTATTTATTTCTGTATGTGTATGAATGTACTGTCTGCATGCAGGTCTGTGCACCCGTGTCGTGCAATGCCGCGGAGGTCAGAAGAGGGTCTTGGATTCCCCTGGAACTGGAGTTCTCCTGGAATTGGAGTCTCAGACGGTTCTAATGAAAAGAAACTGTGGAGGAAGTTCCCATTTAATTTATATATCTGTGAATGAGAACAACTTATTACTCAGAAGAGTGGAATCTAGCATCAATTCTAACCAATTTTTTGCCTTTGTCAATATAAATACCAAGAAAACTTGTTCTTATAAACAAATATGTGGAGATAGATTTTGACCTGCAGTATTACTCAGTTCTTTTTATAACAAATCTCCCAAATTGCATGATAACTGATAATCCAAAAATGTTACATTTATTCATGTCTGTGTGTGTGCATGTGTGCGCATGTGTGTGCATTTAACTTGTGTGGGTGTAGGGACAAGTCAATTCTCTGCCCCCACTATGTGGGTCTTGGGGATCAAACTCAGGTTGGCAGCACCCTCACCGAATGAATCAGGTTATAATATAAAGATTTTATGTATTGGGGCTGGAGAGATTGCCTAGTGGTTAAGAGCCCCGACTGCTCTTGCAGAGGACCCGGGTTCTAGTCCCAGCACCCACATGGTGGCTGAGAACCGTTTTTAACTCCAGTTCCAGGGGAATCTGACACTCTCTTCTGACATCTTGTGCACGACTTGGGTGCACAAACCTACATACAGACAGTACATTCATACACATAAAAATAAATAATAAAAAAGACAAAAAATGATTTTATATATTATTATTTATATATGTGTGCGCCTGTATGAGTTTATGTGCACCATGTGCATGGCCCATAGAGACCAGAAAAGATTGCCAGATCCTCTGGAACTGGAGTTAGTTACAGGTGGTTGTGAGCTAATTGATTTGAGTGCTGGAAACTGAGCCCATGTCCTGTGCAAGAGCAATATGGTATCTACTCTTGACCACTTAGTTATCTCTCCAGTTTCCTCAAAATATATTATAAATTAATAAAACTAATCAGTTTTCATCATTATTACATTTATTTATAAAACATTGTACTTATATTTTAAAGCAATATAAATTTGTTCAATCTTTTAATTTTTTACTTCCAAAATAATATTTAAATAAATTGATGTTATGTAAAAATAAAAAAGAATAAGCACAATATTCATCTATCATAACAAAACTTTATACCCACTGAACAACATTTCCCACTCTGACTGATTTTATTTTTTTTTAAAAGGAAACCTCACTTTTTTTTTTAATTTTATTTATTTCTGTATGTGTATCAATGTACTGTCTGCATGCAGGTTTGTGCACCCGTGTCGTGCAATGTCGCGGAGGTCAGAAGAGGGTCTCGGATTCCCCTGGAACTGGAGTTCTCCTGGAATTGGAGTTTCAGACGGTTTTCGGCCGCCATGTGGGTGCTGGGGATCGAACCCGGGTCCTCTGTAAGAGNGTACATTCACACACATAAAAAATAAATAAAATTTAAAAAGAAAAGAAAAGAGAAGAAAACAGCTGAACTGCCAAGGTGACTGGGAGAAATGTCATTGGATCCCACCTCAAAATGAAGAGCTACAGGCAATCAATGGATTCTGAGGGAGGGAGAATCAGTTTTTCTCCAGGGTCTAGCTCCCTGAAAGGTTTTCCAATCCCAAGTTGGTACCCCTAAGCACAGTGCTAGAGTATCAAACCCAATCACTGAGGTATACTCTACTCTGCCCTCTTCTCTTTAACATTGGATTTATTTGTGCTCAAAAAAGAAATTAGAATGAATCTGAAATACTGAATATTAATAAAATTAATCGGTTTTCATCATTATTTACATTTATTTATAAAACATTGTACTTATATTTTAAAGCAATATAAATTTGTTCAATCTTTAATTTTTTACTTCCAAAATAATATTTTAAATAAATTGATGTTATGTAAAAATAAAAAAGAATAAGCACAATATTCATCTATCATAACAAAACTTTATACCCACTGAACAACATTTCCCGCTCCCCAATTCCTGATAATCACCTTTAGAGTCATAATTTCTGTGAGTTTGTCTATAACCTGTGATTCAGATCAATGGATCTGTATCCTCTTCACCCTATGACCAGCTTCATGTCTTCTGGGCTTATTCATGTTGCCAAACATGATAAAATTTCTACATTTTTAAGGCTGAATAATTTTCTTTCATAGATAGCTATGTGATAGATGTATTGACTGATTCATGATGATAGAAAGATGGTTGGTGGATAAATAGCTCGATGATAGATACTATATATATATATATATATATATATATATATATAGTATTTCTATATGCCTCCATTTCAAGATGACTGTTGGGTGAATCATCTTTATTGAAGACCCAAGTTCTCTGAAAGGCTTCTTGCTCTGAGTTGATTTCCATTGGTGTATAGATCCTGTAATTTGCCTTGACTTTTATTAACCTCTTGTTGTAGCTCAATGTTTTCCTTAATGACAAAAATGCACTTAAAAATAAAATTTCCATCTGAAGACATGTGGCCACTGCCCTTTAACCATGAAGTGGCCTTGCCGCCACTGAAAGACATGAGCCTCTTACTGTGACTTAAGCTGTTTTATTCTAACAGTAAGAAATATTGACTTTACCAATGTGGTAATATATCTCTGGAATTACCAGATTGGCAGTGTTTGCCCATCTTTTTCCCAATAGTTGTTAAATAGTCCTTTTGCTCAGTGCCCAGTAGATCCAGTGCTGACTTCTTTATTTGAAGCACTGGCACACTGAAGCTTTCTTTGGGGTTAAACTTCTCAATCCTTGCATAAGACTCCTTTCTGACTGATTTTATTTTTAAACAGAAAGAATGGACTTTAACTCTATTGTGTTAGGCTTGGAATTTTTCTTAGTATGTTTATTAGTTAGACGCTTTATGGTAGTTAGCTTCAGAGACTTCAGCTCTCCTAGCTCATTAATTATTCTCCTTTAGGTGAGGCATTTCCCCTACCATCCCACTCTTATGTAATAGCGCATGAAGCTCTGCAAACTTCAGATTCCCCAAGGGTGGCTTAGCAGGTATAAAAGGAATATCATTAAAGTTGGGACACAGGTTTAGTGATTATAAATGGACACAATATTATATTTCACCCCTCCTAACCCCATCCAAGAAGAAAATAAGAAAGTACAGCTTCCCAGCTTCTTGGCTCTGACCCCTGAAGCATCTGTGAAGTGGAAGACTCACATCCTGCTCTGCCCTTGGGGATGATCAGGATTCCAGAGCCCCATTACCAGGCTTCCCTGATGGTGCACACTTTGCTTAAGAAAGGTCTTGTGCCAGCCTGGTCTACAGAGTGAGTTTCAGGACAGCTGGGGCCACAGGGAGACCCTGTCTCAAAAAGACAAAAAAAAAAAAAGAAAGGTCTTGTTTGTTGCCTAGTCAAGGACCTAGGTACTGGAATTACCAGTAGGAAATGACATACTACGTGTAGTTATTACAACACAGTAGTAATTAGAAAATGCATGGGCTTTGGAATCCCATAATCCTCTCTGATAATCATTTTTAGGTTTCTCACTCAGCCCTTCTAAGAAGAATAAGTGGAAATTCCAGGGTTGTGTAAGAGTTAAATGAGTCCATACAGCATTTAGGCTACAGCTGGTGTATTGTGTGTGTCAATCAATGTTAGCTCTTCCTTTCCCCCTCCTTTTTAGCTATAGCCCAGTACTGTTACAGTTAAGATACGACATACATGAATATATAAGAGAGAACTTCCAGAGATCTTAAGAGAAACCAAGCCAAACTTGAGATGCAACTCTCAGAATTCTGCTTTATATAGCCATGTCTCAATGATGTAACTGCATGGATTACCTAACCATTGATCTCTTACTGAGCACACGTTCCATGCCAGGTACAAAGATCAAGATGTGGGGAGAGGACAGTTGTAGTCAGAGAGCAATAATATTCTAAAGATATTAATAATACAGCTGGGCCCAGGGGCATATGTATGTAATCCCAGCACTAGGAAGGCTGAGGCAGGAGGATTGCCATGACTTCAGAGATAGTCTATGCTACAGAGGAGATTCTACAGCAGTCTATGCTAAGAGTAAGACCTTATCTAAAATACATATAAACCAAAAAGACAGAGTTGGGAATTCAGGAAACACAAAAATGCATTCAAATAAAAAAATTTGTGAATGTTTAGGTGGTGGACCTGATGAATTCTATAGCTGAAACTGTGCTTAGCTGGGTAGTGTTTGCCCATCTTTTTCCCAGTAGTTGTTAAACTGTCCTTTTACTCAGTGCCCAGTGGATCCAGTGCTGACTTCTTTCTTTGAAGCACTGGCACATTGAAGCTTTCTTTTGGGTTAAACTTGCAAATACTGCCAAACTGTGCTTAGCAGCCTAATAAGCTTCCACTGCTTTGTACAATCCCTTTGGACCCTGGTTTGTCTGTATTTGAACCGTGGCTCTAATTGCAGCATGGTGCAGAGGAATCGATGCTGTTTCTCAAGGTGTCTTGCCTACATGAAAAATGGGAATAATAATCTCTTTCTTTAATGAGTATTTTAAAAAATATGTATATTAAAGATCCTAATGCAACCAATGTTTGAAGTTACCAAATTCCTGATCACTTTTCCAAGGAGACAGAATGTCAAGATAAGTGTTGGGATGCATGTATGAATTCTGGGGCCATTTTATTCTTGACTATCAAATTTAAAAAAGAAAATTAAGGGAAGATGGTATATACTAATGAATTTTACAAACTTAAGAGATTGTTTCTTAATTTTAATTATCCATGCTATTGCTATTCAGGAAGTACAAGTCAGTGCTCTGTTTAACAGTGTCTGCAGAAGATACGCTGGTTCACGCTTTTCTTCTTAGATGAATGAATGAATGGAGCAATTTCTTTCTTTCTCTCTCTCATTGGCTTTTTTTCTTACTTCAATTCCAGTGACAAAATGTTCCCAGCTTTTGGGTTTGGTGCCAGGATACCCCCAGAGTACACGGTGAGTAGAAGCAGTGGTACAAGTATCCAGGGAAACTGGACCTCTTCTCAACAGTCTCACTCTTACTCTCCATGTAAATGATGGCAGTTGAACCCAGAGTAGGAAATGCTTTTCAGAACAGTGAGATTGGCTCCTGTGCCTGCCTTTGACGAGATCCTGGTATTCTGGATAGGTCTTCTAAAGGTTCCAGGAACAGAATTCTTTGGTTTAACTTGCTGGCATTATGGTCAGAGACTGAGAAAACACTTTAAAAAGTTGATCTCCAGGGTCTCAAAACATATCCATTCAGCTATTACTAGGGGAAAATCCTACTGCCAATTCCAGTCTGTTTTATAAATGACTTGGGCAGACAAAGTAAGCTCTGTATTCCAGAGAAAACTCTAAGGTAAACAAAGCAATCAGGGTGGGTGGAAGTCAATTGACATGCCTGGAACAACTGCCTAAGGTAAAGGAGTACTCCAACTGCATCACCTGTGACCTCCCACTAAGAAAAATTGCCTGTTTTATTAGCACCCAAGAGAGTCAGCAGTCAGAAATTGTCTTTGAAATGGAATTTTCCATGGTATTCTACATGTTTTGATAAAAACGTACTGATACCAGAATATCCCATTTCCCTTATCAGAATTTTCTGGAGAAGGAAATACTAATTAGTACATTATCTAACCTTATGCAGAGGCCTTGCCAGGCAAGAGATTTATGTTGGAAGATTATAATGTATATCACTCTATTTGTTTTTCAAAAAGAAAATGCATTCTCTTTTACCTGTGTATGTGAAAATCTTCCTGCTTTGTATTCTGTGTATCTGTTAAAATTATCCCTAAATGTCAACAGCTTAGTGGAGCCTCTATAAGCAATATCATGTCCAGTAGACAGCTTCAGCGATTAAATTAGTATTTCTTAAGCCCATTGGGTCCAAATAAGAGCTCCCCCAAATCTAAGGCTTCAGTAAGTGACCACTTTGTATCTAGAAATTATTTAGAGTTATGATTTTCTGAAATCTTTTCTCCTTTTTTCAATACATGTTTTACTTTCTTCTCCTGCTGGCATTTATCTGATTCTAGAAAATCTTCTTGTCATCTCAGGGGGCTGAGAGCTCACCCTCCATCTCAGACTGATTGTATAATGGCTTATAATGTTTCCCACTGCTTAACACATAATGAATGTAACTATGTTTGTTTGCAAACCCTAAACCTCAGTGCTTCCTTGCTGGATTAAAGTTGTAATTCTCCTTTCTTCCTTTTTTAAAATTTTAATTGGTGTCTAGGTCTCTCATGACTTTGCAATCAACTTTAATGAAGATAACCCAGAGTGTGCAGGTAAATTGCAACGGGAGAGAAAGCCTGCCCATTATGCCTTTCAGTTTAGTTTCTCTCCGGTGATGGAGTAGATCAGTTATGACTGTCCACAGCAGAGAAGAAATAGGCTCTGTGGATCCAAAGAGAGCTTGAGCTTACAGCACCATTTTGAATTCTTCTGGTGAAAATATTTTTGTTTTGTTTTTTGAGACAGCGTCTTTCTGTATCCCCAGCTGGCTTGGAACTCCCTACGAAGACCAGGCTGGCCTTGAACTCACAGAGATTTACCTGTTTCTGCCTCCTGAGTGCTGGAATCAAAGCCAAAATAAATTTAATTAAGTTTTAAATTGGGAGAATTCTCCCCTAATAAATGATCATGAGATATCCCTCTGCTTTGTAATTTTTTGTTTTCTAATAATTTTTCTGTGTTTTCTAAGTAAAAATAGAGCCGTGTGCCTTTGCCACTGTGGGGCTAAGACATTTTTAGAGGAGGAAGTGTGTTGCTCCCGAGTTAATTCAGATGTTGCACAGAGTACAACATGCTGTACTTTCACCGATTTGACCCTTGGTGCCCAAGTCTACGATATTAATATTATTGGGTTAAACACAGTATCCTGTAAGACCTTGTCCTTGTTCACCTAGTATTCCCCTCCCCTGTCTCTCATCCCCAGATCACTGTGGCTCAGGCTTCTCTCCTCTCCAGACATGTAAACACACCCCATTCTTTACTATCTCACACTCTCAGAATTCATCAAAACTTGATATTTTAGGAAAGGAAATCAAACTTACCCTTAGGCAAAAAACTCAGAACCCAAATTCTCAAAAGCTACCAAACTCCACTGCAAAATGGTTTGCACCTGCCTATGGAATGGCAAGCGTCTGTGTTTTGGGCAGTGCAAGGTGGGTGGAGCATTTCTAATAAGCTTGGAAATGTGGACACAGCACAGCAGAACAGAACTTTTTCATCCAAATTGACCACATGATGATTTGCCATTTGTGGTGGCTATGGGGTGACTCATGTAATTCCTGTGGTCAAAATCAAGAGCAGGCCTGTTTGGATGTGAAGAGAATAGAAGGAAGGGAAAGCAGGAACAACACAGGCACAAACATCAAGAGCATCCATCTTAGTAAAATGGATTTCTAATTAGAGGCAATTTATTTATAATGGTCTTCTCTGAGACCAGACTGTAGCATGAAAATGTGGCCGAGACCCATCACATCTGGATAAGCACGCAGAGAGAACTGCCTCTCCCAGCAGAGTCCTAGCCTTTTCTATTCCCTAGGATCACATGATCCTAGGATGACTGCCCCCCCCTTTAAATGAAAGATTGATATCAATGAATGTACTAACTGTTTGTTCATTCATTACATATTTGGTGTGTTCTCAACAATTCTATAGTGTCCTTGAGGGAATAAAGAAATAAAGAAATTGTAATTGTTGCCCTCAGGGAGTATTGTATCTAGAAAGATGATCACATGTACACATAACAGTCACAGGCAGCTCAAGAGGTATATATTATCAAATCAACAGCATGATATGGGAACAGACTATTGGCACTAGCTTGCTTAGTGGTTCTTAGAGCCAGAAGACTTGGGTCTATATCCTGAGTCTGTAACTCACTTGCTCTGTGACCTAGACCAGACCATGTAACCCTAAGCCTTTGCTTCTTTGCCTATAAAATATATTTAAGATCTGCTTCATTAGACTCTGAGGATCTAATAAACTCTTACATGTAGGAAGTTCTGTGGAGGTGGTTGCTATTGACTTCACTTGTTGAGGAGATTGATTTCAGTGGAGCAGCGACATAACCAGTGTAGTATTCCTTTTTATTGCCAGAGCATAAGTATGGTATTGATAAGGGCTCTCTGGAGAAAGCTAATGTTTTATTTTTGTGTGTTTGATAACAAATATATTTGAAGGGAGTATATGGAACTATTGATCTCTACCAATTCCACCTTAGGAATTCAAGGAGTTGTGGAAGCCTACCAGAGCTGTCTTCCTAAGCTCCAACTCTATGGACCCACCAACATCGCCCCCATCATTCAGAAGGTTGCTAAGTCAGCATCAGAGGAGACTAACACCAAGGAAGCCTCGGTAAGGACAGGGACAAGTCACCTACCACTGGAGATTTACACTGCCTCACCTGGATACTGGTCATAATAACCATCCCAGTCTGATAGCAAATTCCAATTTTTCTACATGACATAATCTTCTTCTATCTTCAGTCTCTTCATCTAAAAAGAAAGTGAGGATAATCAAACGCAGCTCTTCTGGGCGATGAAGCTCAGGGGTGCACACCTTTTATCCAAGCACTCAGGAGGTAGAGGCAGGAGGATCTCTGTGAGTTCAAGGCCAGTGTGATCTATATAGCCTACCTAGTGAGTTCCAGGCCATTCAGGGCTATATAGTGAGTCCCTGTATATAAAAATAGAGTTTGCTTTCCAGTATACCTATATGAAAGTAATAGAGCACATAATAAAATAATAGTTGAAGGACTCAGGAGATGGCTCAGTGGATAAGAGCTGAATTAGAATCCCCAGCACCAGGCTGGAGAGATGGCCTAGCGGTTAAGAGCGCCGACCACTCTTACAGAGGACCCGGGTTCGATCCCCACCACCCACATGGCGGCCGTCTGAAACTCCAATTCCAGGAGAACTCCAGTTCCAGGGGAGTCCGACGCCCTCTTCTGACCTCTGCAGCATTGCACGACACGGGTGCACAGACTTGCGTGCAGGCAGTACATTCATACACATACAGAAATAAATAAAATTAAAAAAAAAAAGAATCCCCAGCACCCACATAAAAAGCCAGGCACGGCTGTCCATGCCTGTAACCATACTCACAGCGTCGCAGGATGGAGAAAGGCTGATACCTAGAATTCCTCCTAGGTCAGCCTTGAAACCTGGAGCTTCCAAATCAGTGAAGACCCTGTCTCAAGGAAATAAGATGGAGTGTCCTTCTCTGGCCTCCACGTGTATGCACTCATGTGCATACACACACACACACACACACACACACACACACACACTGCAGCACACAATACATAACACAGCAAACTAAAAGTATGATTGTACCTCATGGTGATGAAGAACAGGAATACAAAATATCACAACCAAGATTTGTTTCATATTGTCTGAGGAAAATGCAAATTAAGGCTACAAGGCCACAAAAGAGTTGGAACCTTTTCCCCTAATATTTTAGAAGCAACTGTGTCACCATAATACCTTTCCTGTTGTGTTATTTTTAATGACATCAATACATTCCCATATGGCTTTATGTTGTTTTTCAGATGTAGCAGACATTACTGGTGTGTGAAATTCTCTGTGTAATTTGATCTGGGTTCCAAGACACTACTTTGCATAAAGAAAATCCCATCCCATTCCCTCCTCTCCCTGCGTTGCCTCTTCTAACTTGCGTGTACTCTGCTCATGCTCCCTTATGTCAGAATGCGCTGGGAACCACATTTCTACCAGATTTCAGACTCTGCTGCAGTATGCACTGAAGTATATCCGCGCTCAGTAGTCCAAGGACCTCCGGTCAGAAGTGGCCCCACTCTGTCCTTTAGCTACAGTGCCTAAACCTTATACCACTGGAGAGCAGGTTCATTGAAAGCAAGCTGCGATGCTTGTTTCCGTCTTCTCACATCAGCTCCTCTGCACAAGCCTGCCAGGTTCCCTCCCCAGATTCTCACTGAAGACCACACTTGTCAAGTTAAAGTCCCTCTTTGTTGCCAAACCCAGGGAGCAGACATGTCTTCATCTTGACCTTTCAGTGTTTTTGATCCAGGTAATGACAGTCCTCTTCACTCAAAATACCAGCTACCACCAATGTTCCTCCCTGACCACTCTACCAGTCTCTATTTCTGTGATTCTCAAATATGTAACATTTGCCCAGCTCACATCTTTGAAATTCAAATTCATGCATTCAACTATTTATTCAATGTCTCCATCTGGATATCTAATAACACAAATGCAGCCTATCCAAATCAGAATACTCAGTTGTCCCCCTCAAACCAGCCAACTTCCTGTCTTTCCATCTCTATGGTACCATCACACCACCAGTTGCTTGGGCTATAACACTGAAGTAGTTGGAAGTTCCTTGCTTTCCCTTTCATCATTTCATTTCTTTTTGCTGCATGACAGAGAGCCTCAACATCAGCAATTTAAAATCTCAATGAACATTTATTACCTCAAGCATTTTCTGCGGGTTGGGGATTGACACATAACTAGCTCTGACTACGGTCTCTTTAAAGTTGCAGTCAAGATGTTAGCCAGGGATGCCTGGGAATGAGAGGACTGCTAAAAAGACAGCTTACTCACATGCCTGCTATGTGGCCGCCAATTTCTGGTCAGAGACTTTACTGCTGGAAGGAGCCGCTAAAGAATACCAAGGCTCTCCACGCCATCCGTTTCTCCACAAAGCAAGCGACTCAAGGCATGTGGAAGCAAAGCAGAAGTAACACTGTCTTACAGCTAAGACACAGAAGGCACCTCTACCATTTCCATAATGCTCTATTGATCACACAGGCCATTTCAATTCAGTGTAGGCAAAGACTTCACAAGGACATTAACCTGGAAGTGAGGGTGGATGAAACCTAGTTACCACACCCCTGTCTAATCTATCAGCAGGTTATAACATTAGTCTATCTACAAACTATATCCCAAAAGCTACCACTGTTTACTGCCTTCATGCTACTATCTGGGCCAGGTCACCAACTTTTCTCACCTAGACTAAGGCAGGTCCTAAGTGGAATCTGTGCTTCATCTTTTCCCCACCACATCTGTACTTCATATAGAAACCAGACCAGTCTTTTGAAAAAAAAAGTTTAGGGCCTTACCTAAGTTGGTAGAGTGCTTGTCTATCATGCGAAAAGCCCTGGGCTCAATTCTCACACCCATAATCCCAGCACTCTGGAAGTAGAGGCAGAGGGATTAAAAATTCAAGGTCATCCTGATCAAGTGGGAGACTAGCCAGGGATACATAGGGTTCCCCTAATCTTTAGAATAAAATCTAAATTCCCTAACATTAGGAGGTTTTATTCTCTCTGAGCTTCCTCCTGCTTACTTCTCTGAACCTAAAATCAATCAAACTCTCTGTCTGTCTGTCTCTATTTCTCTCTCTCTCTCTCTCTCTCTCTCTCTCTCTCTCTCTCTCTCTCTCTCTCTCTCTCTCTTTCCGCCAAGCCGACCTTCCTGCTGTTCTTTAAACACACCAAACACCCAGTCTGTTTTCTTGCTGTTCCCTGCTAAAGTTTCTCTGGCCCTAAATTTCCATGTGATCCATCCTGGGCCTTCACTAGATCCACTCAGCTATCAGCTCCTGCCTGTTACCTTATTTAGAACAGCCAGCCCACCCACCCCACCATGTCTCAGCTTTACTTAAGTTCATAGCATTTATCTCCACCTGAGACACTTCAGGAACCTTTGCTTATATGTGCATTTTATACCTCCTCTATTTTTCTATAGAAACTCTACAATGAAAAGATTTCCTTCCCTAATATAAACCCACCCAAGCAATCAATGCTGAACACAGTATGTATTGAATAAACGGGAAAACAATGTAAAATTGCTTTCCTTGTTTACGATGAAAAAGTGCTTTAAATTTTCTTTTGTAAAATTAGTTTATATCTTAAATTTTCCATATCATGAATATGTTAGAAAATACGGTATGGTATTCAAAGTCTCTTCTACTTGAAAAAGCCAGGGCTCCCAAGTCCCTAGAGAGAACGATAGTCCCTATATACCTTTGGTACCATCCACTCTTCTGTTCTAACATCACATTAGCATCTTCAGTCTCCTCTAGGCTTCTGTCAATTAGTGACATAGTAATTACTACAAGGAATGGGAATAGTATGAAACTTTTTTTTCTTTTGGACTAACACTTTAAATGTCCTTCTATTTACATAGTTCACATGTTTTATTCTCATACCCCTCACCTATGAGGAGATCAGTCTTGTCCCTCAGAAACAGCTGGGCCTGTCTGTACATCCCTTCGCTGTTCATTACGGTCCTGTTCTTAAAACCATTAACAAGTCAAATAACAACAAAGGGACCAGGAGACCCTGCATAGCTAATTCCTGACCCCTGTGAAGTTGAAGGTGTGTTTCCTTGGATAATGTGTTCAGAATGGGAAGTGACCATGAACATGTTGGCCTTTAACTGGGAAGAGCCGCTCCAGGCAGGGGTTCATGCAGTGGAAATGCTGAGAGCTTGGTGCGAGCCAAGCTTCTCCAGCTGTAAATGCTAAGAAAATCATCCCTCCTCTCTTCTCTGCTTGAGAAGCTGCCAGCACTTAACATACAGCCCAACAACTATCTCCCCGGGGTCACGGACCCTGCCAGCACTTCTCAGCACCACAGCTCAACATCTCTAGTGCATGGACCCTGCAAGACTTCCGTTAACATAGTGCCCTCTGATCACTGAGGCCTTGGGATAAACTGAATCCTCATAAGTAAAGATTTAGAGCCAAGATTGGAAGAACATCAATTTTTTTCATTTTATTTAAAATGTTTTTGCACAAAACCAATTCTTTAAAAAAAAAACTGATTCTTTAAATAATACTTTGCACAGAAACACAGGATATAAAATAGAGTATTTTTTAAAACAAATACATTCTTGCCAAATCTGGGCCAGGGAAAAGATGAAAAATTGTCTCTTCTCCTTCTCTGCGTTTATTCACAAAAATATCCAAGATCTCCTTGGAATTCCCCAGTTTGTACATATATTTTGGGAAGCAACTGTCTTATTTTTTAAATAAGTTTTATTCACTATGTTTACAAATCAAATAATAACATTAAAACTATATACACATAGTTGTCATTTAAGCTAATTATGATTTCTAAAGTTTCCTTAAACATTATATTATCAAATATCAACTATTGTTCCTTAAAGAATTACAGAGGTAAATTCTGAGGTCTCTGGTCACAAAATCTTATTAATCAATCACTATGTAACTTTGCTACTATTTTCTTTCTTTTTGGTGAAAGCATTTAAAAATCAACCCTCTTGGAGCCGGGCGTGGTGGTGCACGCCTTTGACCCTAGCACTTGGGAGGCAGAGGCAGGCGGATCTTTGTGAGTTCAAGGCCAGCCTGGTCTGCAGAGTGAGTTCCAGGACAGCTGGGAATACAGGGAGACCCTGTCTTGAAAAGACCAAAAATAATAATAATAATAATAATAATAATAATAAATAAAATAAATAAAAATCAACCCTCTTAAAATAATTCAACCCTACACTAAAAAATTATTCATTATGACTCTCATGTTGTACATTAGCTTCTCAGGGTTTACTCATTTTGTGTAACTAAAAGTTTGTAGCTTTTATCAATAATTTCTCATTTCCTGCTTTTACCGCATAAAGCCATCCCCATGTAGGCCTGTTTTATGTAAGCTTTGTTATAAAAACACCATATCTTTATTCAGTACATTGTTACTTCATTAGCATCAAATATAAGAGTACAAGCTCTTAGTTGTGAATTTGAACAAACAATGTGTTTTCTACCTGAAACATGTTACAGCCTTCTTACACTCCAGTACTCTAAGCAACACTTCAACTCTGTGTTTTGGGAACATCTATCCCAGCCTTTGATGTTCATGATTCTACTCTTAGCTTTTTTTTTTTACACTCCTTACATATATTAAACTTACAAAATCTGAAATTAAACTATAGGTTAATTGAAAAATATATTTAAGGATTCACAGTTTAACCATAAGCTTGTATATAGGTAAAAAAATTGCATTCCTAAATTACATAGCAAATACATATATTTTAATGTACTTAAAAAAGATTTGTTCATTCTCATAAATCTTAGAACTGAGGAAAATAGAGACTTACACTTCAAGCTATATCTATAGTGATAGCAATCAATGTGATATCATCTTTACTGACCAGTTACTTTGTCTTACATATAAGGATTTGGTATTAGAAACCACTAATGTATTACAAAACACAAACCACACATGTTGTTTGTTTTTTCTGACACTGTGTTAACTCACTTAGCATAACAACTTCCAGTTCCATCCATTTGCCTACAATTTTCATTCTCCAGGATAGTTTTCCTCTCTTCACACTGCTAGGCATCAGAACATCCATGTGGATAAATCACCACACTTCATTGTCCCACTAACATCAGGTCAGTGATAGGGACACCTAGGCGTGCTTCCAGCTCTTCACTATTGTGAAAAGAGCTGTACACGTTATCTCTCTTATAGGATGATCATGCCGGGTATATACGCTAAGAGTGGTATAATTGGGTCAAAGGGTAGGTCATTTACAGTCTTTAAGAGTTCTCCCCTCTGCTTTCCAAGGGGTTGCCATAGAGTTTGCAATCCACCAAGAGTGAATGAGTTCGTCCCTTTCCCTAAATCTTCCTTCTCTACACCACATCTCCAGTATTTGGTGTGTCATTTGTTTTGTTTGATCATAGCCAATCTTACAAGGGTAAGATGAAATCTATAGAGTGGTTTTTATTTTGCATTTCCTTAATTACTAACAATGTTGAACACTTTTAAGATGTTTCTTTCTAGTCGTACATCTCTTTAAATATCGTGTACTTCTCTTGAGAAGGAAACGATCTCTTCTCTTAGATCATTACTTAGAGCCATCTTTAATTGGGGCATTGGGTTTTCTTGGTGTCTTTTGTTTTTGGAGTAATTTTTTTTTATTTACTTTTTACCTCGTGCAGTGTTTGACTGGTTAGAAAGTATTTTCCCCCACTCTGTGGGTTTTTTTTTTTTTTTTTTTTTTTCACTTTTTTGTTTTTTCATTTGCTTTTGGTTGTTTGTTTGTTTCTATACAGAAGCTTTTTAGAATTAATTGAGGTCCACCTTTTGATGTTCATAACCTTTATTTCCTGCTCAACTGCTACTGACGGATTAAAATCCTGATTAGACTCAAGCCTCATGTCTTCTATTTCAGTGCCTCCAGTTCATTTTGATCGTTACTTTTTCATGAACCTGTTCTTACATTTCTAACCTTAGAGTCCAATTGGTCTTAATCTATAGAAATATTGAAAGGACGTAGGGGTTTTATTTCATTATTTCTAACAGGATGTGGTCCAAGTTTGCCAGCCACCATTTGCTAAACAATTCTAAAACCTTTCTCTCCACTGAGTGTTTTTGGCTCCTTTGTCAAATATCAGGTAGCTGAAATTATATGTATTCAATTTTGGGGTTTTCATTTTATTTACATTTATCTACTTAGTCTATTTTTTGTGCCAATACCATGGCTGTTTTTAACTACACCTGTAATAGAAATTGAAATCTGGCTAATGTCCAGTGCTGTCCCCGCACTGCTCTTGTGACGGCCTCTATGTCCTATTCCTGTGCCTTTCTTTTAATTATTAAGATTGTTTTCTGGAACTGGTCCTGTGTGTTCTAAAGTAAATATTTGGGGGTTTTCTACTGGTGAAATCTTGGGGGGTGCATACTGCAATCTATGTATTACTTTAGGTAGGATGGCCTTTTCGACTTGTAAATTTTTCCATCCATGAGCAGAGAAACTGTCTATCTATTTCTGGTGTCACTCCCAATACTCTTTCTTCAAAGATTTAATTTTAATTTATCTTTTTTTTTAACATTTTTTATTATTTTTTTTTTTTTTTTTTTTTTTTTTATACTTTTTAGCATTGTTCTAGGCATTCCATTTCCAATTCCATCCCAGCAACTTTCCCTTTTCCAAAAGCCTCTCCCCCCCCACCCCACCCCATCCGTCCCAGAATCCTCCCACGCCCACCCACTCCAACTGCTTTCTGGCCATAACATCGATATTTCTCGCATTCTTTTCTTTCTTCATTGTTTTTTTTTTTTTTTTTTTTTTTTTTTTTTTTTATTTCATTTTTCAGCTATATAGTGATAATCCATAGAGTACAAGCATTCCTTCATCTAAACCCATCTGTGCAGAGCTGTTTGGTGCCCAACCACGACGCACACGCCAAGCCCCCCTTCCCAACCACTTCCAGCGGGGTGAGGGGTTTTTATGTTCAAGTCAAGTTGAGCATGTTCCAGACTACAATTGCTGTAGTTTATCACCATTCACCACCCAATCGGCAGCGCTACATTCAATCTCTTTCTAGGCTCACTCTATAACAGTATCTACCATGTATCCCCGCCCCCCCTCTTCCACAGATTGTTCCCTAGGTTTGAAAAAGGGGGCACAGGTGGATGATAAGCAAAACAGTCCGTACCACTCTCTCTGGAGCTGTTGTCTTGGACTCTGGTCAATTCTGGCGTCTTGCTTTCCTTTCATGGGCTGGACAGTTTGTCCGGAATAACCTTCAATCCTACTAAAGAAGCACAAAGCAATTAGATGTATGGGTATTTAAAACAGCACTAATAGTTATGGTAGGTTACTTTGGTATAGACACATATGTGTTTGGATGATATGTTATAATCCATGAATTACATTTTTTCCCTGTAAATATTATGACAAGGTCTTACTGTGGCTTATAACATCTCCTAACCTATAAAGGATGGTCAGGTTTATTGCCAAGATATGATTGAGGCTATCATAAAATAGCAGGGTTTCCATGTAACTCCTTTCTCCAATTGCTTGGTTATTGGCATATAGACAGGCTACTGATTTTCTAGAATTTTGTAACCTGCACTTTAACTGAAACTGGTAATCATTTCTGGAAGTTTTTCTGGTGAAATTTTTGCATCCAATCCCTTAGGTAAACTATCTATGTCATCTTCAAAAAGGGATAGTCTGATCTCTTCCTAAACTAGTACTCCTCCTTTAATTTCTCTTCCTTCTTTTAATTGCTGTAGCAAGAGTTTCAGGCACTATATTGAAGAGGACTGGAGATAGTGAACAGTCTTACTGGGTTCCTGCCTTCAAGGAGAATGCTTCTAATTTTTCTCCGTTTACGATGATGTTGGCTGTGGGTTTGTTGTATACAGTGCATATTTTTAAAAGTGGATGCTCTCAACACCTTTGGAGCACCAGGGCCTATAAGAGTAAAAAGAGAGGGATGAAGAGATGGCTCAGCAATCAAGAGCACCGACTGCTCTTGCAGAGGACCCGGGTTCAATTCCCAGCACCCACATGAGGGCTAAGAACCATCTTTAACTCTAGTTCCAGGGGAACACTCTCTTCTGACCTCCGCAGCATTGCATGACACGGGGGCACCAACCTACATGCAGACAGTACATTCATATAAATAAATAAATAAATAATAATAATAAATAAATAAATAAATAAATAAATGTAAAAAGAGATGAGGTCAGATACCGCTGTGGATTTTGAGCTAATACGATGTGAGTTTGTGGCCATCATTCACTCCTCCAGGATCAGGTAGATTTGTTCCTGAAGAGGATAGGACCACATGCAAGAAACATCCAAACTATACACAGATCACCAGATAAACCAGCCCTCTAGGCCAGATGGGTAATTTATGTCCTCCCTAAGGATTTCTCCTGTCCATTGAACTTTTTAACATTAGCATTGATTACTAAGGGGCTTAAACTTAAGCCCTATTAAGTAAACCATGCCAGGCGATCTTGCTATAGGATTTTTCTCTTTGATACTTTAGACCTCTTCCAGGAAGAAAAGCCCCTCTAACATATTAATAGGACCTTGGATATATTCATAGGCTATATCCATGTATAATTTTCAAACCCGGCTTGCTTTATTGGAAATTTCCATCAACTTTGATCCAGCAGTCTGCAATTTATTAACTTAAGTCACATTAAACCTGAAAGAATCAGATTCTAGAATATTGACAATCTCTTGAGACCCTTTATGTTCCACAAATTTCTTTAGCAGTTGGGTAAGTCCATAGACTCCTTCAATGAACGGTTTCTTACTGCACAAAACAAAACATAAAGTAAAACAATTCTATTGAAATATAGTTAGTAAAACATTTTAATATTGGACATGGAAGCATTACAAATATAGTAATAAAATGCTTCCTTTACTTACTTGTTAAGTTTCAGGAATCAGTAGTTAATCTGATAATTGTATAATTTCTGAGTGGCACTAACTATAAATGATATGTAGAAATATCTGTGGCCACTATAATATAGTCAAAAATAACTCTGATATCTTTTGACAATGAAGCCATAAGTACAGCTAATTCTAGTTTTTATTTCCTGGCTACATTTATAACTGAGAAAATTACAAATTTTAGGTTAGAGATTAGTGAAAATAAGGATGTAATTTATCCCAAGTTCACAGACTGCCTGAAATCTTTTAACAGCTTTCTTAACATTCAGTTAAGAAACCTAGCTGTAGAGACTGGGCCAATCCTTCAGTGGCCAAAGTGCTTGCTATGCAAGCATAAGAAGCTGAGTTTGGATCCCCCAGTACCCACATAAAGCTAGATAATGTAGAACATATCTATAATCCTGGGCTCCTACAGTGAGATGGGAAGTGGACAGGAGACTCTCTGAAGTTCATGGGCCAGCTAGCCTGGCAGTGAACAATAAGAGAGCCTCAAGAAAGACAGAAGGAGACAACCTGAGGTTATCTTCTGGTACACACACACACAACACACACACACACAACACACATACACACACAACACACACATACACACATGACACACACATACACACACAACACACACATACACACACACAACATACATATACACACATTTTTTTAAAAAGGAAAGAAACTCTGCCTTAAAATCCAGGGTCAACAAACTATAAACCACAGCCTGTTTTTCAATCTTTTACACACTAAAAATGGCTTCTATGTTTTCCTATGGTTAAAAAACAACGAAAAATATTTTGTGAGATACGAAAATTATATAGTATTCAATGCCTTAAAATCCAGGGTCAACAAACTATAAACCACAGCCTGTTTTTCAATCTTTTACACACTAAAAATGGCTTCTATGTTTTCCTATGGTTAAAAAACAATGAAAAATATTTTGTGAGATACGAAAATTATATAGTATTCAAATTTCAATGTCTACAAAAAGTTTTATTGGAACACAGACACTTCGATTCACTTCAATCAGTCCATGGCTGTCTACACATGACTACACCAATATTAGCTAGTTTGCATCAGGCATCATATGGCCTAAAAAACTAAAATATTTATTAGCATCCCTTTATGGAGGATGGTTTATCAACCCTAACTCTAGGCCCTCACAATTCCTAGTTTCTCCCTGTGTGCTGTGCTTATTGCATGCTTTGTTTGTCTGGTCAGTTGTTGTTGTTTTTCTTTGAGGCATTGATTAGATAGTGGAGATCCATTTCTGGAAACCTAAAGATCAGATAAGACAGGAATTGAAGGGCTGATGCGATGGGTCAGTGGTCAGAGGACTTGCTGCTCCCGTAGAGAACTGGAATTGAGTTCCCAATACCCATATCAGGCAGCTCACAACTGTTCATAACTCCAGCTCCAGGGGCTCTGATGCCCTCTTCTGGCCTTTATGGGCACCTGCACGCACATGCACATATATACACATGCACACACAAATAATAAAATTAATCATACAAGAAAAAAAGACAGGAGTTAAGGGAGGGTATATGAAGAGGACATCAAAGTGATCCACTCAAAGGTCTACTTTGAGTCTCTTTTCAGATGTGTGGCATCTACCCTAATCTGCCAAATGGCACCCCAGAAGAATGCACTGATTCCACCATATTCCAAAACCATTTTCCTCATCCCCAAGCCACTAAAATTGCCTCCTTCTACCCCTTCTCTGTGCATTTCCAAAGTTCCCTAACATCCTCATGTGGAAACTCGCCTCTAAACTCCCAGGCCAGCTTCCTTCAAAACATAATAGACTCAGTATCAATTTTGGTAAAAATATGTAACTCACGTGAATTTGCAAGCTGAGGAGTTAGTTACGCCCAGTGGGTGAGTTCCTGTATTTGGAATGGAATGAGATTTTACATCAAACCATGGAAGTCTTCAGAATGTGTGGCTGTCTTATTGCAGTATATTTCAGCTATGTCTCCAGTTCATACTCTTTTGTTTAAAAACATACTTGGGGCATTAAGAGAAAAACAGAACATTTTGGCACTGCCAGTTTATTTGCAACTTTTAAAGTATCTGACTCTCTTGGGGCTGGAGAGATGGCCTGTGGTTAAGAGCGCCGACCACTCTTACAGAGGACCTGGGTTCGATCTCCAGCACCCACATGGCAGCCGAGAACCATCTGAAACTCCAATTCCAGGAGAAATCCAGTTCCAGGGGAATCCGAGACCCTCTTCTGACCTCTACGGCCTTGCACGACACAGGTGCACAAACCTGCATGCAGACAGTACATTCATACACATACAGAAATAAATTTAAAAAAAAATTAAAAAAAATAAAGTATCTGACTCTCAAATGGGAGTGTTTCAAAGTGGAGCTCTGGCCTTTCTCCTGTGAAATACAGCAAGTTAGACTATTTAAATTTATTTTTATTTATGTACTAAGCTTCATAATGCTGAGGATCCAACCCAAGACCTCCCACAATTGACAAGTGCTCTCCTAGCAAGCTGTAATATCTCCTCCTAGAGTGTTTTCACCTCCCCACATTTACTTCCTGCAAATAGCAGGAATATTGTAGGGACTGAGGAAGAACGTCTCCTGAGCGTGACCTGACATACATCTCCCTGAGCCTCTTCTCTCCCCTTTCCCAGTAAAGAAGCTAGCATAGTGCTCCTCATGATGGACACATCAGTGTTCACCTTCAGTAAGTCTTCCTGAACTGATGGGTCCAGAGTCTTTCCTCTGACCCCATCTCAGCTGAGTCACATGGCAACCTCTCCAGGTGGGGAAATGTCAGGGAAGCTCCAGTCCAGGAGCCAAAACTTAGAGAAGGACCTAGAAGCACAGGAGCCCAGCATATGACACCCCTGCCCCTCTCCTTGCAGGGCTTCCCAGTCCAAAAGAAATGCAAGGCAAGCCGTGAGGACAAACATCTTTAATCCACATAGTGAGTTCCAGGATAATTGTGGCTACAGGGAGACCCTGTCTCAAAAAGACCAAAGAAAAAGCACAATTTTAAATTTGTAGTAAACATGTTTAAAAAGTAAAATAAACAGGAAAATCCATTTTATTAGCATGTTTTATTTATAATAAAACCCCAAATAGCCAACATATTGTCATTTTAGCATCTATTCCATATATAAAATTTACTAATGAAGTAGTTTGTTCTTTTTTGCACTCAGACTTTAAAATATTTGTATATTTTACATTTGTGGCATCTCATTTGGGTGCTAGGTTTTATTGTAAGTACTTGATCATTTTAGATATTCTAAATTGATGGTTAGAAAAGATAAATCCATGTATTGGAATTGTTCTTCTTTAAAAAATGTTCAATAACTGAATTGGACATCTATTTTTTAAAAGTTAAATTTAAAGTTAAGCTTCTCCCTTGCTCTGGACACATTTGAAAGGCTCAATATTTTCATGAAGCTAGTGACTGTTATACTGGATGGCACAGCTTAGATTTTTTAAAAGTCTTCTACTTGAAGATCATATAATAATCTTGTCCCACTCACCTCTGAAAAATTAAGAAGCTAAGACCAAGGCATTAAAGGATCTTCCCAGGCCCCACAGAATGTGGCTTGGAAGTCAGTTCTGACTTCCAGTCTCCTGCTTTCTACTATATTGAGAGTTGTAACTGTCAGTAAAATGATTATTATAATTGAGCTATAATTGCTGTGCCTGCCTTTAAGCTGCCTTCATTGTAACCTTAAGCTTTTAGGGCTACCCAGCAGAGGCACTCAAAAAATGTTGTGGTTGTACCTGAAGCTGAGATCTAGTAGAAGCTGGAAAGAAATGGAGGTGACAAGAAAAAGATCTCTCTAGAGTCAGTGGTTTATAGGTGAACAGTTAGGATTGAGTGTGTCTAAAAGGTGGGCACTAGAGGTCATGAGGTCCAGAAAGGGGTAGTGAGGAATGATGACCAGATCTGAGTTGTCCATGAGTTGAGTGGACTCAACATGGAGGTTAATGATGACCAGCCCTGGGTTGTCCGCAAGTTGAGTGGACTCAACATGGAGGTTAATGATGACCAGCCCTGGGTTGTCCATGAGTTGAGTGGACTCAACATGGAGGTTAATGATGACCAGCCCTGGGTTGTCCGCAAGTTGAGTGGACTCAACATGGAGGTTAATGATGACCAGCCCTGGGTTGTCCATGAGTTGAGTGGACTCAACATGGAGGTTAATAATGACCAGCCCTGGGTTGTCCATGAGTTGAGTGGACTCAACATGGAGGTTAATAATGGCCAGCCCTGGGTTGTCCACGAGTTGAGTGGACTCAACATGGAGGTTAATGATGACCAGCCCTGGGTTGTCCATGACTTGAGTGGACTCAACATGGAGGTTAATAATGGCCAGCCCTGGATTGTCCATGAGTTGAGTGGACTCAACATGGAGGTTAATGATGACCAGCCCTGGGTTGTCCATGAGTTGAGTGGACTCAACATGGAGGTTAATGGCATGGTGAAATTGAGGAGCTGACGGGCCAGGAGTAGAGACCTAACTGCTATCCAGGAGCCAAAAATCAGCCCTTTGGGGATAGTCAAGTCAGTGGATAGAGTGAGCAAGGAACAACTGGGCGATAGGAGCAGTAAAGGAGCCAGAGCTTTTTGCATGAGTGGGCAATAGCCTCGAATCTACTTTAGGGAGTGTATTAATTACTTTTCGTTGCTGTGATAAAACACCATGACCAAAAGCAACTTATGGAAGAGTTGATTGTGGCTTATGGTTCCAGAGGAATAAGAGCCCGTCATGGGGGAAGCACAGCCCCAAGAAGAAGGCAGCCATGGTGGCAGGAGCGGGGACCTGAGAGCTCACATCTTTACCCACAAACAGGAAGTGGAGAAAGTAAACTAAAATTGGGGCAAGGCTATGACCTCTCAAAGCCCACTCCAGTGACACTGCTCCTCCACAAAGAGACCAAGTGTTCAAATACTTGAGCCTGGGGCCAGGGGACATTTCTCATTCAAATCCCCAGAAGGAGCCTTGGAAGAAAATATCCTGCATTTTTAAGTATGGGGTCATCAGAGAATGATATTTTTGAGACCATAAAGGTTTTTCTTTTTGGTATTTTTGAGACAGGGTCGTCTCCCTGTAGCCCCAGCTGGCCTGGAACTTGCTTTGTAGACCAGGCTGGCCTTGAACTCATAGAGTTCCACCTGCCTCTGCCTCCCAAGTCCTGAGATCAAAGGCATGAGCCACTACACCAGGCAAGACCATAAGGTTCTAATTTAAGTAAGAACTTGAAATCAAATGAAGAAGCTTTGTACATGGCAAAGTACAAATGCCACCATTTCTGTCCAGTGGTTATAAATTTTGTAAAATGCTATAATGTATGGAATATGCTCCAAAATAATACAAGGTAGGTGAACAAGGGCAATCAGGAAAGTGAGAGTGACCAGTTTGATAATTTTGGACGCCTAGTAATGAATGCGGCCACAGAACTGCCTTCCTTTTCTGGTTTTGCAATAGAGTTTCCTTAATAAAACCTTAAAGGAACACCAAAAATGGCTGTGGTCACTGTATAAGGAATCCATGCAGATGTGTCTAACTTATACTATATGGTCCTTTTCTCTCCCATCTCCTGGTCCCTCACCTTCACCTGACATCTGACTATAGCAATACTTCATCCTGCTGATCCTGACAGATGGTGTCATCACAGACATGGCTGACACTCGGGAGGCCATCGTCCATGCCTCTCACCTCCCCATGTCAGTCATCATCGTGGGAGTTGGCAATGCAGACTTCAGTGACATGCAGATGCTGGATGGTGATGATGGGATTCTGAGGTCACCCAAGGGAGAGCCGGTCCTTCGTGACATCGTCCAGTTTGTGCCCTTCAGGAACTTCAAACATGTAAGATATGCCTCCTGTGGGCACACTTAGCCCCTTGCACATGCCCACAATGTTTGTAGTGACCTACTATTCTTGAAGCAGTATCAACTGTCTCTATGTAGGCTGGCCGAATACCACAGCAAGGACAGATAGAACATCACTGTTAGGGGAAAGAAGCATAATTTAAATCATAAAAAGGGGCTAGAGAGATGGCTCACTGGTTAAGAGTACTTGGTTGCTCTTGCAGAGGACCCAGGTTCAATTCCCAGGACCCATGTGGTGGTTAACAGTCATCTATAACTCCAGTTCCAGGGAATCTGATGCCTTCTGACTCTATGGGCACTGCATGGCATGGGTGCACTTACACACATGCAGGCAATATACTCACATACATAAAACTAATTAAAAACATGAAAGTCATGCTAATTTTAGCAGCCACATTTTGCGAATCTCAGCACCATTCACAAAGCTTAGGAGCTCTGGTGCCCACTGGACGCTGTGGACAGTCCAGCAGCTTACTGCCTACTCAAGAGTACTGAGTAAAAAAAGCAAAGATAGGCTGAAATTCAGCCTGGGTCTTCTCTAGCAGGAGATTGTCTCTGCCTTGACCAAGGATGTTTCAAAATGAAAGAAGCTTATCCTCTCTCTGTATAGTAAGCAGCACTGATGATTTTTTCTTTTCCATTTATTGAGGAGCAAGATGATCAAGCTAACCCAAAGGAATATATAAAGTAGTTCGGGGTGGTCAGTGAAGGAGAAAAATCCTGGAATAAGTTTGCCAAAGCAGACTGGTCAACGGCCAAAAGCACACAACATCCAATATCTTTGGCCCACCTCTGCTGACAGAAATCACTTCATCCATAGCCTCTGTCCAATCATGGGCCCTTTATTAGTTACTCTTCTGTTTCTGTTTTTATAACACTCTGGCAAGGGCAGCTTACAGAAGGAAGAGTTTATTTGGATTACCATTCCAGAGAGCTGCTAGTCCATCATGATGGGGACATGTGGCAGCAGAGATGTCCGAAGCAAGAAGCTGAGGGAACACATCTTCGAGCACACACAGGAAAGAAGCAGAGAGACAGCAAACTGAAGTGGAGCAAGACTATGACCTCTCAACTCCCCTCACCCCCCCCCCCAGTGACATGCTTCCTCCAGCAAGGAGGAGGATTCCATGATGTCCCACAAACCATGCCACCAGGTAGCCAAGGGATTCAAATACTTGGAGTCTATGTGGAATACTTCTCAGTCAAACCATCACAGGCCCTTATCCACAATAAGCAGTAAAGCAGAGTTATGTTCCCCAAATTGCTGAAGCAAACCCTCTAGATAATGTCCTAGTATGATATTAAAAAGGTTCTCAGTAATTCTTACTCACCCTTCTGATTACTGAATAATTATTAAGTCCCTGGGGAAAGAAGTACATTTGAAATTTCCACAAACTCCATCCCCAAAGGGAACTGTGACCTCTGAGACTGACACCTTTTGATTCATAAAAGTCCCCCTTGAGAGCTGCCCTCGCTGTGTCTGGGAGGCCACGGGAATATTATATGTGGCCACAGGTCCTGTGCTTTCTTTTGTTTTCTGGACCTTGCTAAAGCTGTCTGATAACAGGGCATAACCTGGGCCCTGCTCCCGACTCCAGCCTTGCCTCCGCTCCAGGGTTGGTGATATCAGCCACCATTCTAAGGGAAGAGGAGTAAACCTGAGCTTCCAACAGGAGAGGATCCCCAGAGTCCTCAGTGTCCCTCAGTTCCATAGCCTCTGTAGAAAAGAATAAAGTACCATCCTTTACCAACACATAGTTTTTCCTGACCACGCATGCAGGGACGTCTGTGTGCCTGTGGAAACACTTCCACTAGCTTCCCCAGCGTCCCTGCCCTGCTGGGGCTCCATCCACTGACTGAGGTTAAGGAGAAGGAGGCAGGGTGCCATGCCACCCACCCCAGGCTAGCTCCCTGGACACATATTTGGAGAAACCATTCTCTTAAATTAAGAAAACAGTCTCTTAAATTAATCCCTGACATTCTTCACAGCCAGTTTATCAGGTATGTTCAGGCACATCGAATCTAATTTGGTCTCACCCTGAGAACCCGGGAAACACTGGTACTGTCAGTCCCAGCATCAGAGTCTTCATATGTGTTCTTTAGGCCTGGCTGCCTGCTCAACTATCTTCCTGGAACAGCCTTTCCAGTGTGCATTCAGAGCTAGCACCAGCCCTGCAGCCTCAGAAGAACCTTGGATTCCATGAGCTACCACCTAACCTCAGAAGAAAGGGATTCCATACTCCCCGGCTCCCTGAATAAGATTTGTTCATAGTCATGAACTGCTGTGCAATTACTATTCTCCTTTTAAGGAGGGCTGCAGTGTAGTTAAAAATCAATAAATGAGCAGAAAATCAATCCTTGGCTGCAGAGCTGAGGTAGAGGAAGTTTCCAAGTACCGGCAGCCACTGATGTCCCCACAAGAACCCAGGCTCACGCCTGTGGGGAAGAGCAACTACAACACCTCTTCCATTGCCACAGAGGAGGTTTCCAAAGAAAAGTACTCAAGTAAACAAGGCTCCCCAGCCCCTCACGTTGACTGCCCTGGATAGCAAGGTGTTGGACTCAGAAAGCTTGGCCTCCTTTCTGCAGAAGAGCATGCAGGAGCAGGCCAAATTTACTACAGCTGTGTTACATGAAGTTATCTGTTTCCCAAAGTGTCTGAGTAGAGGGAAGGGTGTTCTTTCAGACTTTGATGGCTTCCTGTCCACCAGACCAAAAACTACAACTAGCTGCATCACTGACGGAAACTCCTAGTGTCCCCTAGGTGAAGATGGAAGAATTCACTTCCTAGAGCTTCTCGGACTTCCCTGAACCACTCTTTCCTGCCCCCTCTGTTCCAGCTTCATTTCTTCTGCTGCCATGATAGACATCCAAGTAACAACTTAGAGGAAGAAAGGGTCCATTTTGCTTACAGTTCCAGGTCACCATCCATCGTATTGGGAAGTCACCATCCATTGTATTAGAAAGTCACCGTCATAGTGCCAGGGGCTTGAGAAAGCTAATCATATCACATCCACAGTCAAGAGCAGAGAGAAGCAAGTGCACCCACCCAAGAGTGCTTGCTTTCAGCTAGCTTTCTTCACTCATGAAAATGTGCCACCCCCACTGAGGGTGGGCCTTCCATCTCACCTCAACAGAGCAATCGAGCCAATCCAGACAAGCCCAGAGGCCAGCCTGGCTTAGGGAATCTCATGTTCAGAGTCTCTTCCCATGTGAGGTTGTGGCAAGCTGACATTTAGGAGCAACCTTCCCCATCAAACTTCCCTATCATGGTACACAGGCATTCTGACAAAAGGAATGATGCAGCAATGCCACTGAGCCACGGAAGCTCCTAAGCTCTCCTCTGCTAAGCCTGCTGCTAGTCACCCAGTACTCATTTCGTGGACTATCTGCTGTGAAAGGCCCACACCAGACAGACCACAATGATATGATAATCCATGGATCCAGGCCTCAGGGACTTTCCTAGAGACTTGTGTGCTTATGACAAAAGTATTAGCAGAAAACTCACAGGCTAAGTAGCCTATTGGTGACTGAGAATAGCACTCAGTAGGATTGACCTTTCTGTGGGGTGTGTGTGTGTCTCTGTGTGTGTGTGTGTGTTTGTGTGTGTCTGTGTGTGTGTGTGTGTGTATATAAGATAGGGTCTCTCATTGAACCTGGAATTCAATGATTTGGCTAGACTAGCTGGTCTGCAAGCCCCCAGAATCTACCAGTCTCCCTCTGCTCTCTACGACACCCTCCATCACCACACCCTTAGCACTGGGACTAGAGTCACATAGCAAGACACACAAGGCTTTTTACATAAGTGCTGAGGATTCAAACTCAGGCCTTCATGCTCACTGACTGAGCCATCTCCCCAGGCTTGTGTCCATTTGGACATTATAACAGTTTATGCTTCAGTGCTATACAATTGAGTTCCCCCCAAATTGCAAAAGCAATCTCATAGTTTTAAAAATATTTTATTTATTATTTTTATTTTGTGTGTATGAATGTTTTGCCTGCATATGTGTAAGTGCACCAGTGCTGTGGAATGCCTGTGGAGGTCAGAAGAAGGCGTTGGATTCCCCATGGAACTGTAGTTAGCCACCACATGGGTGCCAGGAATCAAACCTGTGTCTTCTGCAAGAGCAGCCAGTGTTTTTAACTGCTGAGCCATCTCCCCAGCCCCTCTCATAATTTTTAAGTAAGTTTATGATTTTTGTTGGACTGTATGCACAGCTCTCCTCAGTCCATGGGTTAGACACATGAAAGGACATCAGAAGCAGACACACATGGCCAAGGGGAAGCCCCTACAGCTTAACCTAGGCACTTTCAGAAGGATGGAGGCTTGCCAAAAACCATCAGCAAGGGGATTTCCTTAAGCAGGACAAGGACATGGGTGTTCTTGTACCCTCTGTGCTACGCATTTCACACAGCTGTGGAATAATTAGGGCAGAGCCCCAAAAGCATTTTCACCTGCCTTATCTTCATGGATTTCAAATTTAGTTTTGAGAAGCATTTCATTACCTAAGATGATCTATTCAGAATTCAATAAGCCATAGATAAAAGGGAAGGTGAGATACAGGCATCATCCCATAGGTACCAGAAGCCCATGAGTTCTTCTCTTTCTGCTATGCTCGGGGCTTTGGAAAGCACAAGCACAGGCTCCAAGCTACATGGCTCTGGGCAGATTATTTAACCTCTTGGTCCCACAGACTTTCATCTGGAAAACAAGGCTACTGCTACATGCATTGGAAGATAAAAGGTGGAATTTATTCATAATGCCTGCTCCGAGGAGGTGGTTGATGTATTCTGATCACCAACTTATTTCACATTTTTGACCTTTCCTCATCCAATTCATGTCCCCACAGCCTATGTAGCACAGATATGCAAGGGGGGAGGGGACTCACTTAAGACCTGTTCTTTTCAAATGGATAGCCACTAGCCACATGTGGATATTTACATTCAAATCCATTAAAATTAGGGTTGGGAAGATGGTTCGGTCAGTAAAGTGCTTATCACACAAACATAAAGACCTGAGTTCACATGCTAGCAATCCTATAAAAGCCAGGCATGACAACATGTACCCCGAATCCCAAGCCTGGGAAGAGGGAGACAGGACGATCCCTGGGGCTTGCTGGCCAGCCAGTCTAGCCAATCAGGAAGCTTCCAGTTCAGTAAAGAATCCTATCTCAAAAATAAACATGTAAGGTGGAGAGTGATTAAGGAAGATATTCAACATCAACACCTGGCCTCCATATGCAGACATGTGCATCCCACAAACACACATACACAGAGAAACTTCATAAAATTAAGGAAAACTTAAAACTTAGCTGCTTGGTAGCACCAGCCCAGGTCATGGACTGGATAGTTACCTGTTGCGGGGTTTGCATCGGACAGCACGGGCAGGATATTCCCATCATTGCAGGGTTTATTTTTACAAGAAATATTAGCTGCAAGCAATACTAAATCTATTTTACAGTAGAGTAAATGGTTCATTCTTAACCTGGAATTATATTGACATTATTACCCAGGAGGCATTTGGCAATATCTATAGATATTTTTGATGATGACAAATGTGGAGCACTACTTGCATGTAGTGAGTGGGTAGGAGCAGAAATGGTGATTAACATCCTATAATATGCTGACCAGAGCTCCATACAGAGAAGTATCCAGTGCAAAATAGCAACAGTCAAATGCTAAACAAACCTATTCTTATGTGACTAGAAGTTCAGGGCTGGTGATTAGGTGATTCAGTAGTATGAGGATCAATACTTTATGTTTCCTTTTATGGCTCCTCATAATAAAGGAGCTGCTATAAATCTAAGAATCACATTCTAGTTCAAGGGAAAAAGGAAAAGAATATGAAAATTGACCTAGCTATGTCCCTTTAAACTAGGAAATCCTCTAGGCCATTTCCATTCCTCTCTCAAAGAACAAGATTAGGGGTCATGGCCATCCCCATATGCAGGGGAGGCTGGGAAATCAAGTTTTGGGCTTCCTAACCAGGCTAAGAATGAATTTCTGTCCCAGTGTGCACATGAACCATGACAGCCAGCATGTGTAGAGTAAAAGAGCCTCTGCACACCAGATTTCCCACGTGCTGCCGCATCTTCAGATTATGAGAGATCAAACCTCTTTGTGGTATTTCTGGATTTTTTTTTTTAGATATCTTATTTTGACACTCTGTTAGACAAAATGGGTTATATTTCCTTTTTAGTTTGCTTCTGAGTTCAGGGCTCAGCAAAGTCAAGTGGCTGAGTGGCAAACTCACAAAAAGAATGACCTGAAATCCTGGTATGGCACTTAGGCCAGTTCTCTTCCCTTGGCAATCTCAAATACTCTTCCTAACCTTCTTATGTCCTCAATAACAGCCAGTATTAAGGCTCAGACCATTGAAGTCAGTACTAAATGTCAGTTCCAAAAGTCAAATCTAGCTCTCCATTCTTGACCTCAACCTTTCTCTGCTACAGAATCATTACTAGAGTAAGTAGCATTCAAGACCCTAGCCTCAAGCTCATTTTTCCAACTGTGTGCCCAATACACACACACACACACACACACACACACACACACACATTCTTCATCTCCATAAGCCTCATTATTCCTACCCTTCTCTACATTTTTTAATATATTCCCAAGTTAAGTACCATTTCCTCTTGGAAACCCACTGTTATTTCCTCTGTTATGACTTCATCCCATAATGTTTGTGACTTTCTACAACAGTACCTCTCCTGTTTCTGGGAACCATCAGGGCATCATGTTAAAAATGCAGATTCCAGCTGGGTGTGGTGTTGCACACCTTTAATCCCAGCACTTGGGAGGCAGAAGCAAGCAAATCTCTGTGAGTTCAAGGCCAGCCTGGCCTACACAGTGAGTTCCAGGCCAGCTGGGACTACAGGGAGATCCTGCCTCAAAAAAATAATAATAAAATAAAATAATAATAAGGATAAGAATAATGCAGATTCCAGTTCAGGGGTTCCAGCCTCAGTCTGAATGTATACAGTTAGGAAACCACTGACCTATAGCTGTGTCCACAGTGCTCCCCCATCGTTGGGCTCGTTCTGACCAGGCCGTGCTCTCCTCCCATAATTAGCACTTTTGTGACAGCTCCATAATCCCACCATAGCAACCAGAACATAAAAGTCTAAAACTGAGTGAAAATTAAAGCAAAATAAAATCCACAGGACAATCCATTCGATCACCCAACTTTCACCCATCTTCAGATGTGAATAATTGTTTGAATTTACAAAGAAAAATAGAGTGATGAAATTAAATAAATGGATGGGTGAATAAGACTAGGTGCCCAGAATAGACTACCATGTGTGAGTCTGAGTCTGGATCTGATTCAAACCCTGGTCCCTTCTTCTTCTCTGCAGGCATCTCCCGCTGCCCTTGCAAAGAGTGTGTTAGCTGAAGTCCCAAATCAAGTCGTGGACTATTACAACGGAAAAGGGATCAAACCAAAATGTTCATCGGAAGTGTATGAGTCTTCCAGGACACTAGCCCCATGAGCTCCACACACTTTCAGAGAGTCCTGAAATACTACTCCTGCTAATATTTACTACTTCTACTCCTGTACTTTAAAATAATTATACACATTTAAAAATGGCACGTTTTGATGATTTTTAATTAACTGACTTTTTTTTTTTTGCATGTATAGCCTCAAGGCCTGGATCTGTTAAGCCCTTGTATTGTTAAAGACTTTTTACAAAGAAATACAAATAATAACATACTCTTTACAGCATGTCACCTTGAAATAAAATGGTCTATGTATCCATTTTTATACAGGTTTGTTGAAATTTTGCTAAATTTCTTATTATCTTTACACTGTAAAGCATTTTGAAACATTTCTTGAATGTTGATAGCCAAAACATTTGGTTTTATCTGCTATAGGGTGAGAGACTTTTCAAAATGGCAGATGCATGGACTGTATTTTGCATGTTTTAAAATAATAAAAACAAATAACCTTACACTTTTTTGCAGTTGTTATCTATAATTCCTCCCTGCTAAGAATGGTCTCTCTACTAAAAAAATTTATCTACCTAGAAATAGTCTTTTTGAGGTGGGTCTGGGTTATTTATCCCAGCACCCTTCATGCATACTTTGCTGTACACGCAAATTAACCTGAGAACCTTGCTAAAACTGAGATTTTAATGCAGTATATCTATACAAGGCATGTCTCACAAGGTCCCCCAAGTGATGTCCATTCAGTCCTTGGGCTGCATGGGGACTAAGTGAGGTTAGTTCTGAGCTTTAGGGGTTTCATCGTAGAAACAGTCGCAAACAGGACAGCTTCGAGTCTGCTTGTGAATGGCACCTCTTGCCTGTCAGTAGCACAGAGGTCCTGCCAGTCCCCAAGGTGAGAGGAGGAGATAGTAAAGAGACTGAATCCACAACCTGCAGACCCCCACCTCAGCCTCACTGCTTTGTAGTCACACCTCTTCCTACAAAGACTGGGAAGCATTCCTTTCAGGCTTGCTCCTGCTCACCTAAAAGAGGCACCACATCCCTCTACATGGAAGGAGACATTTTTATGTCAATTCCTAGAAACTATCTCGAAAAGGCTTCATTGGAACGTGAATGGAATCTTGTCTATGACCAACAGCCATGCAACATGGCTCCCCAGGTTTCCAGGTTTCAGTGCCGCTCTCGACCTTGGAGCCTACTATGGAGGCTTTTTGCCTCTTCTCGGTCCTGAGTGCTTATTTTGTAGGCAGAAATGCCTAAAACCATTGTCTAGGTTGGAGGTATACTGTTTGAATACACGGTAGTCTGGACTCAATGGCCTGCTTTGCTTGTATGATCTCATCTCAGAGAAATAGACATGTTTTACAAGCATTTTTATGGCACAATGTGGAACTTATTTTTGATCAGAAAGATAGTAAAGCATATCCAATGCACAATGAATCTGCTGTTTGGAGTTTTTTGAGGGGAAAGAGTTATCAATAGGTAAACCAAATGTCTTGTACAATTTCCAGAGTTATAATTATAGATCCTAATCTTGCAAATACATGTCAACCAATGCATAACATTTTGGGAATGATGGTAAAAAAAAAAAACTTACATGACCGAAAAAATCATAACTATTTAAATTGTAATTGTTTTATGAATAAATTGGGTACTTACAGAATTTTTTCTAAGAGTTGTTGTCTTGTTTCTATTTTCAAAGCAATTCCTTGGCAGTGATGCATGTACCTCATGTGAGCAAGGGCACTTCAGATGAGGACTGTTTCTACAGTCTCATGGAAACATTTCACTCATTATTTCTCATTAAAATATTTAAATACTATATTACAAAAGTGTCTAATGATTGTTTCTCATCCCAAACCAGTGTATGAACTCTTATGTCTATGTGCCTGGTTTGCAGGAAGCACACAGTAGGTGTTTAATGAATACAGAGGTAAATAATAAGAAGAGGAAAGGGGCTGGAGAGATGGCCCAGTGGTTAAGAGCACTGGCTACTCTTGTAGAAGACCAGGTTTGATTCCCAGCGCCCAATGGCAGCTAAGAACGGTTCGTAACTCCAGTTCCAGGTGATCTGATGCACTCTTCTGACTACTGCAGGCATTGTGCTTACATGCATGCAGGCAAAACACTTACATAAAATAAAAATAACAAACAAAATGTTTAAAAAAAATAAAAAGAGCAAATCCATTGACTAGAATTGTCAATGGCCTCTGGTCAACCTCTAACCCATAATAGATTTAACAGGTAGGTTCGTAACTTCCCATGAGTGCCAGAACATGCCACCATGTTGTTCTGCAATATCTGTTGCAATGTCTCCAACTCTTGTCAGACTCACTGGATTCTGACTAGGTAAGGAGAGAGTCGAATTTGCCTCACAAACTTTTAAGAGATTTACTTTCCTTTTCATAGACAAAAGTAAGTACAGATCAAAAGAATAATAAAATTATTATCTAACAATTAGTTCCAATTGCTATAACAAAATACCAGAAACCCATTGACCTTTGAGCTGAAATTTCTTTCTCACAGTTTGGAGTCTGTGAAATTCAAGGTCAAGTTATCTCTGATGAGAGCTCTTTCTCTAACTCAAAGTTAGGCATCTTCTTGCTTTATCCTTACAGAGTGCTAATCTCATTAGAACCCCTACCTCATTACCTAATTGTCTTTCAAAGTCTCCACCTGCTAATAGCAGCTTACAAGACACTAGAGCTCCCATATATGAATTTCAGAAGGACACAATGGCCCAGTCTACAAGAAGAGGTTACTGTGTGACAGGTACTGTTCTACATCTAATTCTTTTGGTTTTGTTTCTTATAAGTTTTTGTTTAAAAGATCCCCTTTCTAATCCCTTTTGGAGTGTTGAAATTGTACCCACTCTTGCCACCCATCCTCCTGGCCCAATGTTTCATTTTTTAATTTTTAAATTGTTATTTTACGTATATGAGTGTTTTGCCTTTGTGTATGTAAGTGCACCGCATGCATGCAATGCCCACAGAGGGCAGAAAAGGGCAACAGATCCCCTGGAACTGGAGTTATGGGTGTTGTTGGCTGCCCTATGGATCCTGAGAATTGAATCTGGGTCCTCCACCAGAGCAGCCAATGCTCTTAACCACTGAGCCATCTCTCTAGCCCCAGCAGCACAAATTTTTGAGAATATACTTTTAAAATAGAAAATGAAAAAGTAGATCCCCTTCTGAAACCATGTCCTAGAGAGACCAAGCCCTGGTGGTAGTTGGCCAAAGATCAAATGATAGAACAAGTGTGTAGACAAGTCAGGAACTGAACCCTCCCTCCTGTGAGCCAATTAAAGTGGTCCAAAATCAGATGCAACATCCTCCTTGTGATGTTCCTTGATACTCTTCTTAAACCTTACACATTGAAGACAACACCCTCTTTTATGGGCAGTTGTAGCAAGCAAGGAAACAAAGGAATATGTGTGTGTGTGTGTGATATGTGTAATAATATATACATAATTTACTCGTATGTATGTACTTGAAGAAAAGAGGGTAGGCAAAAATGAATCACCAAATGAACTGGGCACTAACAAAAGATATTAAATAATTCCTAGAGATTAATAACAACATGCATGTAGGCAGAAAGGGAAGGGTACAGGTCTAATGACTAAATGTTCTTTAATAATTTGTTTGGCAGAGTTAAGACTAGCCTCAGGCATCTGCAACGGCCCAATAAATAAGTTGATGATAGTTTTTTTAAAAAATTAAGTTCAAGCAAAGCACTATATTCAGTTTTCACTGAAGAAAGTTGGCTGCTGGCAGTGGGCATGTTTTTCTAACAATCCTGAAGAGAAACTTTAACTCTAAGGCAAATGCAGAAGGGAAGCATTTCCATTTACAGAATGAAAGGACAAACAGCATCAAAGAGAGAGAGAAAGCTAACAAGAAGTCTGCTTCCAGCAAAATGGAGATGGCACTGCTTTCTCTGCATTCAGTGCCTAAGTGATTTTCAGTTCAATGTGTTCTAAAATAGCAAACCACAAGGAAACCATTCCCTTGACTGAAAAGTGCAACATGCTGGTGGAAAATTTCAATGAGATCAAATAGATCAAAGAAAGAATGAGCAAGAAGCCAGGGAAATAAGGTTTTACATAAATTAGCTTAAAGGATGGGGTTCAGCTGACTGATAATGTACCTCACTGTCCTGAGCAAAGCCCAAATTTGAATAATGGATTCTCCCCATTGTAAATGCAAGCCTCCTGTCAAACGCCCAGCTCAGCGACCCTCCTGCCACTACACTCATGGCTTTCAGATGAACTGCAGATTATGAGGAATCTTGTAAGAAATCAGCCTTAAAATGTACTGCATGAAGAACTTGCCAGACAACCAGGAGGGCTTCAGAGCAGATCCCCAGAACCTAGATAGGAAGTGGAGACAGGGCAGTTCCTGGAAGTTAGCACCCAGCCAGCCTGGCCTACCCAGCCCCACACATCTGATATCTGAGGATATCGGCTTTCTCTCCTTGGGAGCCACAGAAGACCCTCAAGATACAACTAGCTCCCCTTGCCTTCTTACCAGTAAGGAGAGCATGTAGATGAAACACTGAAGATATGGATGCTTCCAGGAGCCCAGTAAACCCTGCAACTAATACGGGACCTCAAGAGCAGAGGGGCGAGGGATGGCAGGGGATAGGAAGGCATGTGACCGGAAGAAGGTAGCCACTGCACAGCTCTAGGACCTAGGCAGCAGGTATGTAGGCCCAATAAAACACAGTCTATCCATGTTTTCAAGATAATAGAAAACTGTTGTTTTACATCAAACCTTTGAGTTTTAAATATTAAAAACATCTGAAGTTTAACAATTTCTAAAATATTACAAGGGAAAAACCAGACAAGTCAAATGAAAAATAACCTTAGGTAAGGTGGTTCTGGGCTACCTACTGGCACTACTGAGTTACCTGGCCTGCTTGCTGTTGGGTCTCAAATTCTTTAGAATCACTTGGACTTCTTGTCTCCATTTATATTTATTGATACATGTTGTATTAGAAACTGGAACAGGAAGCTAAGTATGATGGTGCATACCTGTAATCCCAGCTAAGTATGACGGTGCATACCTGTAATCCCAGCTAAGTATGACGGTGCATACCTGTAATCCCAGCTAAGTATGATGGTGCATACCTGTAATCCCAGCAGTCAAGAGATGGGACGATGAGGATCAAGAGTTCAAGGCTGGGAAGATGGCTCAGCTGTTAAGAGCACAGGCTGCTCTTCCAGAGGACCCAGGTTCAGTTCCCAGTACCCACACAGTGACTCACAAACATTCACAGCTCCAGTTCCAAAAGATAACACACCCTCTTTTGACTTCCAAGGGCACTATGCACACATGGTGTATTTACAATTATATAGGCAAAACATTTATACACATAAAATAAAAATAAACTTAAAATATAACAAATTTTGTAAAAAAAAAAAAAATCGGGCTGGAGAGATGGCCTAGTGGTTAAGAGCGCTGACTGCTCTTGCAGAGGACCCGGGTTCAATCCCCAGCACCCACATGGCGGCTGAGAACCGTCCATAACTCCGACTTCAGGAGAATTCCAGTTCCAGGGGAATCCGACGCCCTCTTCTGACCACTGCGACATTGCACAACACGAGTGCACAAAACTACATGCAGACAATATATTCATACACATAAAGTAAATGAATAAATTAATTAAAAAATAATTAAAAAAAAATCAAGGTCGTACCAGCTATATAGCATGTTTGAGGTTAGTTTGGGCTACATGAGACCCTGCCTCAAAAAAATAAATAAATAAAATAAAATAAAATAGGTACATTGAAACTAAAAAGGTAATATTTAAAATAATAAGCTTGTTTGTTATAATTCAGGAGATGACTCAGTGGTTAAAAGTATTCATTGTGTAAATGTAAGGGCTGCAGAGCCCACAAATGTGGGGGGACATGGCAGCCCATCTGTCATTTCAGCCTCAGCTGCATAAACAGGGGATCGCAGAGCAAGCTGCTAGTGAGACAGGTCACACTGGGGAGCTCAAGGAATAAGGAAAGATGATCAAGGGTGACTCCCAACATCATCCTTGTGCCTCTACATGCAAGTGCACACAACACACGTGCTTGCACATACACAAAAACAGTAAAAGAAAAGTATTTAATATCTTATTTAAAGCTGTGTTTTCTCAACCCATGAAGGGGAACAACCTGAACAGACTAGAGTACAAAATGACATCTCCAGAGAAAATAGACTCTTTTGCTTCTAACCCACTTGTGCCCCCTTCCCAAAGCCTAGGGAACAACTTGCAGAAGAGGAGGCATGGTAGAATGTAAGGGCTGTGGAGAGATTGGGGTGAATTGTGAGACTACAGCAATATAGACTGGACTCCTATTTGATCAACATGCTTGTGCATACAAGCTTCTCCAACTGGACTATGGGATCTTTGGGTTGTTCAAAGTTTGGACAAAGATACTTGCAAATTGGTTTTAAATGAGTGTTACTTACATTCATTGCTTATGCTTAATAATTTGGCTCACTTCAAAAAAAATGCACCAATTACCTAATTGTATGGCAAACTGAGTAACATCAATAAACAAATAAAAGAGAAAAAAATAAAGCTGTATTTTCAAGGAAAAAAATAGAATGGTAAATTGATTGTATTATAATTTTGCAAATCTTTAGTGTTTTCTCATATCTTCTCCTCATTCAACCTGCTGTTTCGTTATACTTTACTTTAATCAGCACAAATCAATGGCACACATGGATGAGCCACAGCATGATGCTTCAATACTTGTATAATTTTGTGAGATTCAGTCAGGTCAAGTAGCATATCCATCACTTTCAATGTTTATTCTAGAATGGCAGAATACTGTTCAGCCGCAGAAACTGATTATATCCTTTGAGACCATGAACCTAAAAGACAGTATGTTAAGTTCAATAAGCCAGACACAGATGGACAAATGCTGCATGGTCTCACTACCAAGTAGAATCTAACATAGGTGATCTCCTAGAAGTAACAAGCGAAAGGTATGGAACTGGGATGGTGGGAAGGCCAGGGTAGGGCAGATGAGGAGAGATCGGTCAAGAGATGCAATGAAGCTTTGGCTGAGGTAGAGCCCTGAAAATCTGCTTTCAATGGAAGTATCACTATAAGAGAGAAGACTATTTTCAGATTTTTTTTTTTTTTTTTTTTTTTTTTTTTTTTAGTTTTTGAGACAGGATCTCCCTGTAGCCAGGTGGTCTGGAATCGATACCAGGCTGGCCTCAATGTCACAGAGATCCATCTGTCTCCACCTCCTCACTGCTAGGCAGGGGTATTAAAGCTGTGTACCAGTATGCCCAGTTATATTTTTAACTTTTTTAGGTAGCTGTGCTTATTTTTTTCTACCTTATTTAAATTAACATGGGATAAGGTTTTGAAATAATATCAATAAAATTTACCTGGCATTTAAAAAGTGTTTATTATTTTGTATTTTATTTTTTATATGTATGAGTTGCCTGCATTTATGTAAGTGTACTCTGTGGGTACAATCCCTATAGAGGCCAGAAGAGCATGCTGGATCCCTGGGAATTGGAGTTACAGACTGTTGTTAGCTGCCATGCGGGTGCTGGGAATCAAACCCAGGTTCTCTCAAAGAGCAACCAGTGCTCTTAACAGATGAGCCATCTCTCCAGCCCCCTTATCTGGAATTGTAATGGTTTCTCTATACGTGATTTTATAATGTTATGCATTCATCATTTAAAAAATACAAAGCCACTCCAATATGTTAGATATTTCAAAAACACAGTTTATTTAAAACACACACAGAAAAATCACATAATCTCCTGCTGTATAATATCTATCACTTGGTCCTATCAAAAAATATTGAGAATCTGTCAAGTTCTGGTGGCAGATTCAGGTTCAGGTTCTTAAAAATCCTAATCTTTATTTAAAAGTTTAAATGTTGAAAAATAAATAAAATAAAATAAAATAAAAGTTTAAATGTTATTATTTGCCAATAATAACAAACAAACAAAATCTGGTCAGATGTTTTTCTCGAAGGGACAGGTATACTTTATTCATCTTTAAGAAAATGTCTCCCCATATTCATGTCTGGATAACTATACCTGCCAGTCTTTTTTTTATTTTCTTTTTTCTTTTTTAATGCTTTTGGAAGAATGATGTTCCCTGGGGGAAAGTAGCTAGTTCCACTACAAATGCAATGGCAGGCTTATGATTTTAGGCAGAAATGCAGAAAGAACACTTCCATAGGTACTTTGCAATTTGTAACCCACCATATGAAAAGGAGATGAACTTAGGGGTCAAGATTTAATGAATTAGTAATGTTCTACCAAAAACATTATTACGTAAAACAAAAGTTCTGTCCTGCAAGTACATTACAGCAGGGGGAAAAAAAAAGTGTTGAATGCGGGTACAGTGTGCTACTTCACTGCAAGCAGGGGCTCTGGCGCTTTTATTTATGATGACCTTTACTTCAAATATGCAAACATCAGTACAGTGAAAATTGTGAATATTTTAGTGTTGCTCTGCAAGTTTTACGGAGTTGGAGAGATGGCTCAGCATCTAAGAGCACTGCCTGCTCTTGCAGAGGACCTGGGTTTGATTCCCAGCACCCACATGGTAGCTAACAACCATCTGTTACTGCAGTTCCAGAAGAATCTGACTCCCTCTTCTGTCCTTCTCAGGCATTGCACAACATGGGTGCACCTACCTCCATGCAAGCAATACATGCATATACATAAAAATAAAAATAATGTTTTTAAAAAGAAAATAAGTTTTATGGGGCTGGAGAGATGTCTCAGAGGTTAAGAGCACTTGCTACTCTTTCAGAAGACCTGGGTTTGGTTCCCAGCATCCATGTCCGACAGCTCACATCACCTGTAACTCCAGTTCCATGAGCGACACCCACACAAACATGTGCATATACACACACAGTGAGAAATAAAACAGAAAAATAATTCAGGCATGGTGGCACACTCCTTTAATCCCAGCACTTGGAAGGCAGAAGCACGCAGATCTCTATGAGATCCAAGCCAGGCTGATCTACATAACAAGTTCCAAGGCCATCTGGGGCTACAGGGAAACCCTATCTCAAAAATACTGAGAAGGAAAGAGAGAGAGAATAGGTGTTACCTCACAGATTCCCTTAAAGGGTCTCAGTATTTTTGAAGAACACACTTTGAAAACTCCTTACCCTGGTCCCCACTTGATGAGGGAGTACAAGTTTGCTATTTCTGTACAGCATATTCCCACAAGCTCAATGGCTTAAACAGCTTTCATTTATTGTCACACACTGTCTGTGAATCAGAGGTCTAAGAAGATTCTGTTGTGTCCTCTGCTATAATCCCATCAGGCTAAGATCAAGGGTCAGCAGGGCTGGATTTCTTATGGGTTTCTATGATAGCTGTCTAGCCTGGGTAACGCCATTCTGTTTTAGTTACTCCATGTTAATGGCTGAACCCTGACCCGGAACAAGTCCAGGAAGAGCCAGTGAGTTATCTCCACCTTCAATCCCCTCTCCAGGTTATCTTTTTTTTTTTTTTAAGGGATTCACAAAATAAGAGCACAGTTGTTTTTAGATCACATTGATGTTGCTCAGTTTGCCATACAATTAATCAGGTAATTAGTGTTAGCATCCACAGACGAGGGATACCATTTGTCGTTTGTTTTTCTGGGACGGTGTTACTTCACTCAGCATGATATCTTCTAGCTCCAGCCATTTACCTGCAAAGCTCATGATGTCATCTTTCTTTACTGCTGCATAGAACTCCATTGTGTAGATGTACCACATTTTCTCTATCCACTCATCAGTTGAGGGACACTTGGGTTGGTTCCAGCTCCTTGCCATTGTGAAGAGAGCTGTGCTTCAGGTGGTCTTGGGAAATCCCCGATCCTCTCCAGGATATGTTGTGACCACCTATCTACAATTGCCTGCAGCCCACCCACTTCTTTTTTATGTTCTTTTTTTATTGACATTTTATGTATTTCATACATCATTTTTCAGTTCAGTTTTGATACATTCCCCTGCCCTTCCCCCCACCCCATTTTATGCATTCTGTCATAATATGTCTTGCATCTCTCAGTCTTTCCAAGGATTTTTTCTGCAGAGGCTTGTTGTTTTGGGCAGAATTTAACTTTATCAGTCAGCTCATTGATCTAGTCCTTATGTTGTTGTTGTTCCCTCCCCTTTGTATTGTTCCAAATTATGCCTATATAAACAACACATATGTATCAAAATTATGACCTCCTGGAATAAACTGTACGTTAATTCCAAAATATGTTTTGGGGTTCACATTTTTCCCTTTAATTTTATATTACTCTAGAATATGAATGCATATCTTCCACCCATATACAGTAATTACAATGTCTGACTATAAGTGGTAGGTCAATTCTAGAGCCTGTTAAGAGATTCGCCTTATAACAGCACAGTTACTTTCAGATACAAAGAAATATAATAATAAAGTTCCTCAGCTTGCCTGTCAACTGGGGGTTTGGTGTTAGCATCCACAAATGAGCTATTTACTCCATACGCACATTCACCTTTTTTTCCCTGGGTCTGTGTTACTTCACTCAGCATAATGGCTTCAAGCTCCATCCATTTACCTGCAAAGTGTGTGATGTCATCTTTCTTTACCATTGCATAGAACTCCATTGTATAGATGTACCACATTTTTGTTAGCCAGTCGTCAGTTGAGGGGCTCGTGGGTTGGTTCCAGCTCTTCACTATTGTGAAGAGAGCTGACATAAACATAGATGGGCATGTATCTTTGCGGTAGGATGAGTCTTGTGGGTATATGCCCAAGAGTGGTATGGCTGGGTCAGGTGGTAGGCTCATATTGAGTTTTTTAAGGGTTCTCCACATTGCTTTCCACAGTGGTTGTACCAGTTTACATTCCCACCAGCAGTGGATAAGTGTTCCCTGTTCCCCACAACCTCTCCAGCATTTGGTATATTTTGTTTTCTTGACCATTCTTACTGGAGTGAGATGGTACCTTAGAATGGTTTTAATTTGCATTTCCTTAATTATTAACAATGTTGAACACTTTTTAAGATGTTTCTCAGCCTCTTTACTTCCTCACTGGTGAAGACTCTATTCAGCTTTTTACTCCATCTTTTGAGTAGATCATTTTTTTTCTTACTTCTTTGTTTTTTTCTATATATTTTCTATATATTCTGGATGTTAATACTCTGTCAGATGTATCAGTGGTGAAGGTTTCCTCCCACTCTGGGTATTCTTGTCACTTCCTTGATTGTTTCTTTCACTGCACAGAAACTTTTGAGTTTGATGAAGTCCCACTTGTTAGCTGTTTACCTTATTTTCTGTGCAGCAGCTGTTTGATTTAGAAAGTCTCTTCCTATGCCTATGTCTTGTAGATTGCTGCCAACTTTTTCTTCTATCACCTTCAGGGTTTTGGGTGGAAAAAAAAATCCTTAAATTCATATGGAAAAACAAAAAAACCCCAAATAACTAAAGCAACCCTGATCAAAAGGGACACCACAGGGGGATTATTTTACCAGACTTCAAGCTATATTACAGAGCTATAGTCATAAAGAAACCCTGGTACTGTCACAAAAACAGACCCATTGACCAATGGAACAAAATTGAAGATCCAAACTTGAGCTCATATAATTTCAGCCAACCCGTATTTGACAAAGGGACCAAAAAAGCTCAATGGAGGAAAGATAGCATCTTCAGCAAATGGTGTTGGCAAAACTGGATCACCATTTGTAGAACAAAATTAAACCCCTACATCTCACCCTGTACAAAAATCAACCCCACCCACTTTTTAGTAATCCTGCAGCAGGCAGGAGCTGAGTTTTTTTATTGTCTGACTGGAATTTCTAAAAGAAATTTTACCAAGGAATTGTATTTGCCTTTATAAGCCTAACCTCCCCCTGAGTTGGGTCTACACCCTCCCAATCCCAACCTGGCATACAGTCCTGGCTAGTCCAAATTAAAAACCCAATTCAGCTCATTGGAACCTGAAGTCTGTGTGCTCTTTTTCTCCCAGTGTTCCAGCACCTTGCTCCCATGCTTATTCAAGCTGTAAAGCTCAGGTTCCTATGTCTTTTCTAGCTGTCACAGTTTGGAGATGAAATGTGCCACGCCCCCAAATGTCATGTACTGAAGACTTGGTCTAAAGATGGTAGATCCAATTATTGGAAGGTGCTTTGACATAATCAATGGAGAAATCCCTTGATGAATTTGTGCTATGATGTTTTGTTGAGAAATGGTTAGAAGTAGGAGGTGGAGCCTGGTTAGAGAGGGGAGGTCACTGGTGGAGGGTGGTCTTTTAGGAGTATATCTTGCCCTGGTCCCTTTCCTGTTGTTTGCTTTGTGCTGCCATGAGATAAGCAGATTTCTTCTAGTATGTTCTTTCTCTAGGTTTCTGTCTTGTCATGGGCCTAACCATGGACTGAACTTCTGAAACCCAAAGTCAAAAATTGTTATATCTGCAGATGAGCACATCCTTCAATTCTCACTTGAGAGTTCCTCAAGTGTTCACCTATATCATTTCCTCTCTTCCCAAACCTCAGGGATCATTGCAGAAAAGAAAGTAGAAAGATTTTTAAGAGCAGAGGAAGGGGGATAAATACAAGGAAACTCTTTTGTCTGGACATGACAGGGTAGTTGCTCAGATGAACCCATAGCACTTATGACAGAACCACAAGACTTGTACAAACCAAAGCCAGACAGGAGCCCTGCATGGAGTGGGGGGAGGCGAGTAAGAAACAGCAGGTGATCAGCCATCTCTCTAGCCCCAGAAAACATATTTTTAAATACCTACTGATTTCATGCCTTGAACCAGAGGAATTATTCTAAACCTGCTTTAAGTCTACCCTGTACTTGCTAAAGAGCTAAACTGCACTAGGCTTCAGGGTATGGGTTGATGGTGGGGCTGGATTTGGGGTAGAGGAAGCCAGTGAGAAAGCACCTAGACTCTGCTCATAGAGGAACTCACAGCCTAGTGCTCCCCTCCAGGACTCTTTGAGGTATTTCTCCTGAAGATGTTCTTCAACACTGAAAGTCGAGCAGTAATGGAGGGAGTCAGATAGGAGTCACCTCATCGGTCAAGACTTGCAACCATTTTTGTCATTCTCCTTTGCATTGTCTCCATTACCATGTGTGGTGGTTTGAATGAGTGTCCCCCATAGGCTGTAAGTATTCAAACATTTGTCTCCAGTTGGTGGTGCTGTTTTTGGAGGTCTTAGAAGGTGTGGCCGTGCTGGGAAAGGTATGTCCCTGGGTGCAGGCTTGGTGAGTTTAACAAGCCTCGTGGTCTCCAGCCGCTCTTTCTCTGCTTCCTGTGCTCATTACTATATGTGACCCTCGGCTTGCTGCTCCAGATCCAGTCGCCATGCCTCCCCCCACAATAGACTCTAATTCCTTGGATCCGTCAATCATTAGCTCAAATAAACTCTTCCTTTTATAAGTTCCTTTGGTCATGGTGTTTTATCACAGCAACAGAAAAGTGACTAATACACCATGCAAATAGACATTCAAGTCAGCCTCAAATAATGCTGCTTCATAAATGTCTCTAGACTGTTTCTCTCATGTGTATCTCAAGGTAAAGTTGAAAAACCAGAGGCAAATACAATGTCTGCTACTTAAGAATGAGGCGACACATCCGAGCACCAGGGTCCACATCTGTTGAATCAGGAAATTAATTTTATTTATTTATTTATTTATTTATTTATTTATCTTTAAGATGGTCTTCCTATAGCCCCATGTATCCTGGAACTCGATATGTAGATAACCTGGCCTCTATCTCACAGAAATCCGCCTGCCTTTGCCTCCTAACTGCTGGGATTAGAGGCATGTGCCACCATGGCCAGGCCATTTTGACATATGTGTGTGTGTGTGTGTGTGTGTGTGTTGTAGCTGTGTGGAGGTCAGAAAATAACTTAAGGGAGTTGGTTCTCTTTCTGCCATGTAGGTTCCTTCTGGATATCAAACCCAGAGCCTCAGCAGTGGAAGAAATTGCTTTTACCAACAGACTTATCTTGCTAGCCCCAAGGAAATTAATTTCTACTTTTAAAGGTTGCTGTGAGCCGACAGTGGTGGCACATACCTTTAACCCCAGCACTCTGTATGTTGAACTGGGAGGATCTCTGTGAGATCAAGGCTAGCCTCATCTATTATATGTTAAGTTCCAAGCCAGCTAGGGGTACAAGAAAGACCAAAAGAAGAAGAAAAAAAGGAATTGCTGGCCAACCGTGGTGGCACATGCCTTAATCCTAGCACTTGAGAGTGGGAGCAGGCAGATCTCGGTGAGTTTCAAGGCCACCTGGTCTACAGAGTGAGTTCCAGGCCCTCTGGGCCAGGGAGACCCTGTCTCAAAAAGACAAAAAAAAAAAAAAAAAAAGGAATTGCTGTGAGTGTTGCAATAACTAAGCACTAAGCTACTAAGCAATATACTAAGCATCTACAATAGTCTCATCAGGATGGATTCCCTGAAATACAACTCAAAAGACTAAGCCTAGTGTTCTAGAGTTCAAGTACATCATTATTATTATTATTATTATTATTATTATTATTATTAAACTAGTGTACTTAAGAATATGATTATAAGGAAGTAGAAAGATTTGGGGCTGTGATCCCTCAGGGAGTTTTGAAGTTAGGTGACCCTTCAAAGATACCTGCAGTTGGGGAAAATCAGGTCTTTCTACCCATCATAGACCAGCTAACAGAGGCTTCAGAAGATGCTGCCTGTGGATAAAGATGATTTCTTTGGTACAGTGTTTCTCACTCCCATTATACTTATGCCTGAAAAAAGAAACAGTCTGACTCTTAGCATTCATTTTAAGGCCAAGAATGGACCTAAACTCTGAGAACCACCTGTTCCTTCTAATGTTCCATGGAACTGTGCTCTCAAGCCAGACCTCACTCATTCTTTTATTCAAACAGTATCTGGGGGAACTGGAAACTAGAATCCACCCCATCCCATCAGAGAATCTTGTGCTTTGATCCCTAGGTCTGGCATACCACACACACAATTACAGCAACCTCCTCAATTCCTCTCAGCGTTTGGGATGCGAATAAAATACTGCTTCCAGGGCTCTGATATGTTAACCATACACATTCACATTCATTCACTGTTTAGGTGGGAATCTAGGTGGGGTCCTGAGGGACTAAGGGCAGGAATTCAGGTCACAAGAGAAGCATATGATTCAGTGAGCTTGTTTACAAACATTAGCTTTTTGGTTGCAAGGTTAAGAAAAGTTGTTAGTCCATATTGTAAAAGTCATTACTTACTACACTCTGGGACTGAGAAAATTTCAGCTTCGGGGTCTCAGTATCTGGAAAAATAAATCCTTTGTGCCTGAAGGGGGAATCTGGATGGCAGAGCACAACACATATCATGATAAGTCCCATGGGCAATTGTACCTCATGAAACCTACTAGTGTCATTACTATCACTGTCATTTTCACACTTCTTTCTGTAATCCATCCTCTGGATTTATCTTAGTCCTTATCACCTGTGGTCTGAGATAGTAACCTCCTAACTAGTTTCCATAAACAATACCTCCCTCATCCAATCTGCTGTTCAAACTATTGTTGGAGTGCTGATCATGAAATAGATCTGAGCATCTCTTTAATCTTTTTAAAATCTCTCAGCCAGCTTTGGAATAAAATTTGAACACTTTTTTTTTGTTTTTTTCCTCATTTTTATTTATCTATTTTATATATGCATCTGCATGTTTGTGGGCAGGTGCTTGCCGAGGCCCATTTGTAAAAGTCAGAACACAACTCTGTGCATATTCTCGTCTATCATTTAGGTCCCTGGGATCAAATTCGGGTCATCAGTCTTGACAGCAAATGCCTTTACCCAGTATGGCCCAGAAATCCCGATTCTTGAATATGACTTTAGATACACATGCATCTGACTTTCCACAACTGACCCTTTGCCCATTTTTCACTCTCCTTTGGCCACCTCGCCTCCAGATGCCATCTTACAACCTCTTAACACCGGATTTGCTGAAGCTTTCCCACACCACCCTTCACCTAATTACCTTCTACTTCCATTTGAAGTCTCAACTCAAATATCAACTCCTTCAGCAGCCTTCTTGAGTCATCACCCCCCATTACCTGCCCCCACCACACCTACTGAAGACTTGGCTAAGTATTCCTTTCATAAATTCACTCTTCACCTCTTACAACCTTTCTTCCACCTATAACTTAAGTCCCCCATCCCAGACAGAACTCTCTCTTATCTTTATAGTCAAGGCCTATCCTTAAAGTGTATCCACAAAAAAGAATAACTCCCATCTCAAAAGTGATAGGACATAGTATATTCTAGAGCCAAAAATGAGTGACCAGAAATGCAGATTCAGGTTAACCCAAAGTCCATGTTCCAGCATGGAAGCAGTTTCGTGAAGTTTTTTCTTTTCTTTTTTGGTCTTTTTGAGAGAGGGTCTCCCTGTAGCTCCTGATAGCCTGGAACTCCCTATGCAGACCAGGCTGACCGTGAACTCACAGAGATCTGCCTGCTTCCTGAGTGCTGGGATTAAAGGCCTGCATCACCATAGCCGCAGCCCTCCTATTTTTTTTTTTTTTTTTTTTTTTTTTGGTCTTCGTAAAGTTTTTATAGTAACAGAACAAAGAAAAGTCATAAATTAAGGTACTTTTAAAATACATTATTGGATACATTAAGTAGGCAGGTCATAGCAAAGGGCAAGGTGTTCTACAGGTCTCAGATGCTATCTGATGACTTTTGATTGGTGGGAGCCTGTTTCTTTGTTAAACTATACATTATATTAGTGCCAAGATGTTAAAGTCAGAAACAGAGGTGGATAAGGAGTGGCTATTTGGGGGTTAAAGATAACCCAAGACAATTGTAGATAAGCTCTGGATCAGCAACATTCCAAACTCTCCAGTCATCAAAGTGTTAATTAGTTGGTTAGCCTTGCAGGAAGGTCAGTTCAAGATGCAGCATTTTTCTGGGAACAAGTGGAACACACAGGAAATGAAGGACTAAGCACATGTTCTGTGGGGGACAGGTCTCATGAAAATCTGCCGCAAAACTAGGCTGTTAAGTACAAATTAAATCCTGATACATAACTTACCTTGAATCTCAATTCTCAGTTTTACACAAAGAATGAATTCGCAGTAAAAACAAAATCTTTTTTATTTTTTTTATTTTGTTCTTTTCGAGACAGGGTCTCCCTGTAGTCCCAGCTGTCCTGGAACTCACTCTGTAGATCAGGCTGGCCTTGAACTCACAGAGATCCGCCTGCCTCTGCCTCAACTTGTAGTATGAGAGAATGTGACCAGTTTCTAAAGTTTATTTAATGAAATTACATATTTTGGATAGCTACCAAATATCTCCAGTCTTTCATTAAAAGCTCTAAGTGGGGTGATGAAATTTTGGGGAAGTACAGCAAGGTGGTAGTTCACAATATTCCCTAAATATACTAAATGCCATTGATTTGCCTACTTAAAAATGGTAAGTTTTATATTGCATACCTTATATTGTGTAAATTTAACTTCAATTAAAATATACACAGGGCTGGAGAGAAGGCTCAATGGTTAAGAACACTGGGTGCTCTTGCAGAGGATGGATGCTGGTTGGGTTCTCAGGACCATTATGACAGTAAAAACCATCCATAACCCCAGTTCCAGGGGAGCTGACACCTTCTTCTTCCCTCCTCAGGCACTACGCACAGGGTCCACTTAATGCAACCAATGCACTCATACACATAAAATAACAGTAAATAAATAAATTTTAAAATCCATAGGGTTAGATGTTCTCCTATTCCACTTTATTAGCTTAGGAGGTAAGCCATTGATTCGGGTTCTACAATCCAAAGCCTGTCCTTACCGCTGGCTCTAAAGGTGGCTTTACTGCTCTTCTGTTTTTCTGCTATTCATCTCTTGTCCCAGTTTCTAAGCAATTATAATTTTCATACCCACTACACCTGACACTCCCATAAACAATTCACTAGTTTAACCCCATCCACCCACATACCAAAGATCAGACAGGAGTTGAAGCCTAGTAGAAAGACCAACAAACAGATAAAAGGGGACATAGGAAGAAAGAGTCCTTCACACACGATCCCCAGGACACATATACATACACCAGTCTAGTTTCCATTTCCTTCTATCTGAGAGTCAAGCATTTTGGTACAATTAACAAATACTGCTGAGAAGACTTCTGTAAAGCAAGTGTCCCCTTTTCCAAGAGAGAAGGTTATACACTTGATGAACCTCTGAGATCAACTTAACAACACTCTTTCCTTGTCTATAAATCTACACTTTTCTGAGAGAATCCCATGAACAAAATTATGGACCATGTTTACAGTGAAAACAAGTTTGGACCTCCTTGTCACCTAAGAATTCCTGTGAACTTTGTGATCTGTTTTTATCTTTCTAAATATATTTTTATTGAAATTTTGTGCATTTCATACATCATTTCTCAGTCCAATTTAGACTCATTTATTTCCCTTTCAATGCCCCCTACCCCACTGCAGTTCATGCATTCTGCCATATATGTCTTATATCTTTTTCTGAGTCTTTTTAATGTTTTTCAAAGCAGAGGATTATTGTTTGGGGGAGAACTTAATGTTTCAATCAGTTCTTTGTCCCAGTTCTTTTGTTGTTGTTGTTCTCTCCAATTTGTATTGCTTTAACACACACACACACACACACACACACACACATATATGACACACCTAAACTAAAATTTTGTCCTCTATAAATGAACTGTATGTTATTTCCAAATCATATTTCAGGATTCACATTTTTCCCTTTTAATTTTATATTACTCTAAAATATGCATACATACCCTCCACCCATATACCAAAATTACAAAGTCAGAAAATAAGTGGTAGGTTAATTCTAGAGCCTGTTAAGGGACTCACATTATAAGAGCATAGTTCCTTTGAGATAAAGAGGAATATAACATTAATGTTGTTCAGTTTCCCTTACAACTAGGTACTTGGTGCTAGCATCCACAGATGAGGGATACCATTCATTGTTTGTTTTTCTGGGAATGTTACTTCACTTAGCATATCTTCTAGTTCCATCCGTTTACCTGCAAAGTTCATGATGTCATCTTTCTTTACTGCTGCATAGAACTCCATTATGTAGATGTACCACATTTTCTCTAGCCACTCATTGGTTGAGGGGCAGTCGGGTTACAGCTCTTCACTATTGTGAAGAGAGCTGCAATAAACATGGCTGTGACTGTATCTCTGTGGTAGGATGAGTCTTCTGGGTATATACCCAGGAGTGGTATGACTGGGTCAGGTGGTAGGCTCATTTTGAGTCTTTTAAGGATTCTCCACACTGCTTTCCATAGTGGTTGTATGAGCAGTGGATGAGTGTTCCCCTTTCCCCATAACCTCTCCAGCATTTGGTATAATTTGTTTTCTTGATCCTAGCAAGTCTTATTGGAGCGAGATAATACCTTAGAGTGGTTGTAATTTGCACTTCCTTAATTATTAGCAATGTTGAACACCTTTTAAAATGTTTCTCAGCCATCTTTATTTCATCACTTCATCAGTAAAGAGCTATTCAGCTCTTTACTCCATCTTTTGACTGAGTCATTTGTTTTCTTCTTTGTTTTTTGAGTAGTTTATATATTCTGGAAGTTACTGCTCTGTCAGATGTATCACTTGTGAGGGTTTCCTCCCACTCTGTGGATTTTCTCTTCACTTCCCTGATTGTTTATTTTGCTGTACAGAAGCTTTTGAGTTTAATGAGGTCCCTCTTGTGAATTGTTGACTGTATTTCCTGCACAGCTGCTGTCTGATTTAGACAATCTTTTCCTATGCCTATGTCTTGTAGGTTGCTGCCAATATTTTCTTCTATCACCTTCAGAGGTTTCATGTCAAGGTCTTTGATCCATTTGGACTTGATTTTTGTACAGGGTGAGAGGTAGGGGTTTAATTTTATTCTTCTACAAGTGGTGATCCAGTTTTGCCAACAGCATTTGCTGAAGATGCTGTCTTTCCTCCATTGAGTCTTCTTGGCCCCTTTGTCAAATATGAAGTGACTGAAATTGTATGTGCTCAAGTTTGGATCTTCAATTTTGTTCCATTGGTCTACAAGTCTGTTTTTGTGCCAGTATCAGGCTGTTTTTATTATGACAATATCCCTATAATATAGTTTGAAGTCTGGTATAGTCCCCCCTGTATTGCTCTTTTCACTCAGGGTTGCTTTGGCTATTTGGGGGTCTTTTGTTTTTCCATATGATTTTAAGGAACTTTTTTCCAAGTCTGTGAAGAAACTCATGGGGATTTTAATTGGAATTGCATTGAATCTGTATATTAATTTGTGTAGAATGGACATTTTTACTATATTAATTTTTCCAATGCATGAGCATGGAAAGTCTTTCCTTCTTCTGATGTTTTCTTCAATCTCCTTCTTCAAGGATTTAAAATTTTTGTTGTAGACATCCTTGGTGTCTTTGGTTAGGTTTATTCCTAGGTATTGTTTTTAAGGCTATTGTGAGTGGGAAGGCCTCCTTATATTCCTTCTTCAGTTGCTTGTTGTTGGTGGTGTACAGAAAGGCTACTGATTTTGTATCCTGCCACTTTACTGAAACTCCTAATCATTTCCAGGAGTTTTCCAGTGGAGTCTTTAGCATCCCTTAGGTAAACTATCATATCATCTGCAAAAAGGGATAGCTTGACTTCCTCTTTTCCAATTAGTACTCCTTTAATTTCCTTTTCTCACCTTATTGCCCTAGCAAGTGTTTCAAGCACTGTATTGAAGAGTAGTGGTGATAGGAAGCAGCTTTGCCAGGTTCCTGCCTTTAAGGGGAATCCTTCTAACTTTTCTCCATTTAGGATGATGTTGGCTGTGGGTTTGTTTATATGGCTTTGATTACATTGAGGAATGATCCCTCCAGTCCAATTCCCTCTAGGACTTTGAGCATGAAGGGATGCTGGATTTTGTTGAAGGCTTTTTCTGTGTCAATTGAGATGATCATGTGGTTTTTGTCTTTCAGTCCATTTATGTGTTTTATGATATTTATTGATTTATGTATGTTGAACCATCCCTACATACTTCAGAAACATATACTCTACTAAATTTGAAAACCTAAGAGAAATGGATGGATATCTGAAATCCTGGAAATCAATAAAGCTTAACCAAAAAGAGATTGACAGCTTAAATAGACCCATAATATTTGAGGAAATTGAAAATGTAATAAAAAAAAATCTCCCAACTAAAAAAAACCCAGGCCCAGATAGCTTCGCAGCAGAATTCTGTATTTATCTTACCAGAACTCCTTTCTTATTGGTAAACCTATAGAATGTAAGTCATTAATCATCTTTTAATTTTATTTACAAAAGAAACTCTATAAACTGAAATGAAACAAGCTTATTTAATCTCTTTATTGGGGTTTGGGGGATGCATGTGGGGTGTATTATTCACTTTTCTGTTGCTGTGAAAAAAACCACCATGACCAAGGGAACTTACAAAAGGAATAGTTTATTTGAGCTTATGATTGATGGTTCCAGGGAACTAGAGTCCATTGTGGTGGGGAAGCATGGTGGCAGGAGCTGGAGCAGAAAGCTGAGGATGACATCTTCCAGTGAGCACAGGAAACAAAGAGAGAGAGCAAGTGGAGACTTGCAAGCTTTGTTGTACTCTCTAAACCAGCCCCCAGTGACATACTTCCTCCAGCATGGGCACACCTTCTAAGATCTCCCAAAACATTGCTACCAGCTGGGGACAAAATATCTGAATATGGGGCTGGAGAGATGGCTTAGCAGTTAAGAGCACAGACTGCTCTTGCAGAGGACTCGAGTTCAATCCCCACCACCCACATGGTGGCTGAGAACAGTCTTTAACTCCAGTTCCAGGGGAATCCAACACCCTCTTCTGTCCTCCATGGCATTGCAAGACATGGGTGCACAAACCTACATGCAGACAGTACATTTATACACATAAAAAATAAATAAAACTTTAAAAATATGTCTGAATACTTGAATCCTATGGGGGACATTCTAATTCAAACCACCGCATTCCACTCCCTGGCCCCCATAAGTTCATGAACATATAAAAGGCAAAATGCCTTTAGTCCAACCTTAAAAGTCCCCATAGTCTTTACCAGTCTTAATACTATTCAAAAGTCTATATAGTCCAAAGTCTCTTCTGAGACCCAGGCCAATCTCTTAACTGTAAGCTCCTATAAAATCAAAAGACAAATTACACACTCCCAACATACAGTGGAACCAAATACACATTCCCATTCCAAAAGGGAGAAATAGAGGCATAGTGAAGAAATACTGGACCAAAACAAGACCAAAAACCAGCAGGGCAAACACCAAGTCCAGTAGCTCCATGTGCGACTTCTGGGCCTTTACTTTCAAAGGGCTTAGATGGCTCAGCTCTTCCAGCTTTGTGCACAACATACATCTCTTTCTTAGGCTGGTACCACTCCCTGTATGCAGCTCTCCTTTGCAAATATCTCACAGCTCTGGCATCTCGAATGTCTTCTTGGGGTCTCCACTGCCAACCAGGCTTCACCTTCACAGTTTCATGCAATAGCCTACCAGGGTCTTCTTTCTGCAGGGATGCCCCTGCTACATTCTGTCTGGCCTTGGCAGCTCTCTAAAACTGCGGAGGAAGAACTGATGACCCCCTCACTCTTGCATCCTTCATGCTTCTAAAGCCAGCACCACATGAATGAAACTGCTGAGTTTGGCTGGAAGTTCCGGATGGACTCTGTCCTACTTCAACCCCATTTGTTGAGTTTCTCTGCCCTGGACTTGTTAGAGTAGAAAACCCATTCAGTATTTTCCTTTCAAAAGTTGAAGGCTTGGCTGGATATGGTCTTGCCCTTAAGGTACTGTTTCTATTGTTTACTTGTAAATCTCTAGACCTCTCCTTAATCACTTTAATCTCCTTAGCAAAGGGATCCTCTCCTTCACCTGCCTTGGCTCCAACATTAATCTTCCTAGTGTACTTTTCCAATCCAAATTTTACATTCTGCATTTCTTTCTGCCCCATTTGCTCTTTTTCACTGTAGATCTGTATAATATTTACCATTAATAGCCACACTACCATTTCTACATTAGGCTGTCTTAAAATATCCTCCACCAAAGAAATTAGACCATTGCTTTTCAACTTAGCCTCAGGCAAGCATCTGGGCTGTGGGCAAACTCCAGCCAGACCCTTTGCCAGAATAGCCCAGTTGCTGCTTATGTCCTTATTTTCCTCTGGAAATACATTTTTCTCAGCACTGCTTTCTTCCAGGCTTCTACTAGAATGGCTTGTTAAGCTCTTCTTACAGCAGTCAATAGTTTTTCTAGCCCAAAGTTCCAAAGTCTTCCACATTTTAACAAACAGCCACATGGACAGGTTCTTCACAGTCAACAGCCCAGTCTCTGGTACCAAATACTGCATTAGTCACTTTTCTGTTGCTGTGATAAAACCACCATGACGAAGGGAACTTATAAAAGGAAGAGTTTATTTGAGCTTATGATTGATGGTTCCAGGGAATTAGAGTCCATCCTGGCAGGGAGGCATGGTGGCAGGAGCTGGAACAAAAAGCTGAGGTTCACATTTTCCAGTGAATACCAGAGAGAGAGAGAGAGAGAGATAGAGAGAGAGAAAGAGAGAGAGAGAGAGAGAGAGAGAGAGAGAGAGAGAGAGACTGGAGACTAGCAAGGCTTGTTGAGCTATCTAAGCCCACCCCCAGTGACACACTTCCTCCAGCATGGGCACACCTTCTAAGACCTCACAAAACAACACCAACTGGGGACAAAAATGTTTGAATACGTGAAGCCTACGGGGGACATATTCATTCAAATCACCACATGGAGGGTCATGGGAAAATTTACCTTCTTTCAGCCACATGGATTCTAGGGGTCAAAGGGATCAAACTCAAGTTGTCATATTTGACAGCAAGTGGCTCTACCCACTGAGCCATGTGCCTAGATTTATTTCACATTTTCAAACAATCTTCTTCAACAGCCTCAAGTCATATATATATATATATATATATATATATATATATATATATATACATGTAGTAGCTACTGCTAAGGCAGCAGACATGACTCTCTGTTAGGTTGGTGGGAGACTCCTAAAATGGCAGTGCAACTCCCAATATTCTAAAATGGCAGGACTTGGCTTATCTCAGGCAAATTCTTCTTCCTGTTGGGAGATCAACAAATCACAGGCTAAGCCACCTACATCATGGGAACTTACTCAAGCTTCTAACTGATATAAAGGCTGCCTAACTTCTGCTGATCATTACTGCTCTCTCTTTGATCCCAGCAAGAGCAACCCAGAAGTGTGTTTTCCAATGGTGTTTTCTTGATTGATGGTCTTTGCTGCACCCTCTTTCCATTCTATCTTCTCTCTCTCTCTCTCTCTCTCTCTCTCTCTCTCTCTCTCTCTCTCTCCTTCTCTCTCTCTCCTCCCACATACATGGAAAAACCTCATCCATCCCTTGAGTATGCACTGCTGTCCTTTTTGTCCTTTTTAAGCCCCAATTTAGTGACTTCTCTTCAACTTCTTTTCTGCATTATAAGTAAAGGTCCTGGATACACCTGAGTTCAGGTTCCTGAAGGAACTCCTGGGGGTTCTCAGTGGCAAGGTCATATTACATCTCAAATTTCTCTGGGAGAGTTTAATAAACTCTCCTGGAATAAACTTAAAACTGGACACTGTGTTTATTGTAAAGAGTTATGGGCCATAAAACATACCAGTAAGTTAATAACTCCAAGGAGAAAAATAAATAGTTCATGAAAACTTTTATGAAATTCTCCTTTCTTCAATAACATAGATTTCTCCCCCACAATACTATTCTCTTTTATTCTTCAGTGTCAAAATGAATCCAAGTATTGTTCATGCCATGAGTTTGAAGGCTCTTCTGTGGTTAGACAGTCACACAAACAAAGGTTGAAATGTATAACTGTGCACAGCACAGTTTGTGGGGAGGGTTTCTTCAGAATGAATAATATGTAATTCTGAAGTTCACTCAAGTTCACTGAGGTTTGTGTGTGTAAACTAGTTGGACAAACTTATAGTAGTTTTTAACTTGAAAACCCAGTATGAGTTCATAGAAAAACATGAGCTACTGTCTGATTCCTGTCTATTTGATTGCTGAGAACAGAGTAGGTGCTAAAACTGTAGCCTCACTGTCAGAACAAAACATGCTTTTCTCAGACTGTAAATACGGCTTCAAGTTCTAGAATAATTTTTGAAATCTTGTCCAGGAATTTATGAGGGGGCAGGAGAAGGATTAAAAAAATAGAGTTTCTTTTTTTCTAGCATACAATGTCCTCCTCTTGTGCACTTATGCACATATGTTCATTGATTTTCACTTTTGTAAATGGCAAACCATTGCTGAATTTCACAGAACTCCCACTTAGGAGGGGCAGACATTATTTCCCCCATCCTTACTCCCATCCTGATGATGGGTTATAAGAAAGGAACCTATTTCCCTTGTGGTTTAAAGGTTTGGTACATTTCAAAAAGTTTTTTTTCTTCTCTCCTGTGTATTGAATAATTTTCCCCCAAGTAACATAAAAATGCTAAAAAGGACTTTCTGCCTTCATTAACAACACAAAGGCAAATCCTTGCCAATGCAAAGATCTCCTGGGATTGTAATCCCTCCATCTTGGAAAGCAATCAGAGTAGCAAATGTCAAACACAGGTGGACTGGAGCGTGGAATATTAAAAATGCATATGCCCGTGGGGACTGAATTAGGCTGAGGAAATAATTTCTTAATCTAAACTAATTCATTTACAATTTAATATGAAGCAAATGAATTGAAAGTGACTAAGTATGCCATTAAATATAGCTACAACTCTGTCAGTCTCTTTGCGTAATATCTTTGGATCAACACAAACTTAGGTGAGCTGCCAGTCTACAGATCCCAGGTCATCCCAGGGAGTGCATTTATTCATTCTATAAAAAATAGATAACAAGTTGCTCTGACCTTCCAAAAGATGGCAGCATCATTATTGTTACCAGCAAGAGTTTGGGGGTCAGGCAGAAACAAATTTCCCAGAAACTATAAATTTAGTTAGCTACTGTGGCCCTCAGGTTTCTCATCCGTTAAATGGAGACATGTAGCAGAGGATTAGAAGTCAGTATTTATAGCCTAAGGAGCAAGCCTTGTAAGCCTGTGAGGATGTGATACAGGAATATGAGAGTGTCTTTGAGAATGAAGAGCCTTGCTCAGCTCTGTTGTGCTTAGCTCAAGAGGCTAGGGTGTTATGGTGCTGGACCACCGGGAGAAAAAGAGAGCACACAGACTCCAGATTCCAATTAGCCAAATTAGGTTTTTTTTTTTTATTTTTATTAAATTAGTTTTTATTGATGCTTTGTGCATTTCATACATTTTTTCCAATTCAGTTCAGGCTTATTTCCCTTTCCCTCCCCCCCCCACCCCATCCCAGATCATGCATTCTGCCATAACTGTCCTGCATCTTTCTCTCAGTTTTTTTTTTCATTTTTAGCTATAAGTGATAATCCATGAGTACAAGCATCCTTCATGTAAAACCTATCTGCAGGCTGTTGTGCCCAAACACCTACAGCCCCACCATCCAGTGGGGGGTGACAGGTTGTTTGTTCAATCAAGTTGATCAAATGAGTGTCCAGACTACATTGCTGTAGTTTCACCATTCACCCCAATCGCAGCCCTTACATTCTACCACGCCCCCTCTTCCGCAGGTTGTTCCCTAGGCTTAGAAAAGGGGCACAGGTGGATGAGAGGTAAAACAGTCCACTCTCTCTGGAGCTGTTGACTTGGACTCTGGTCAATTCTGGCTGTTTCCTTTCATGGGCTGACAGTTTGTCCAGGAATAACCTTTCGATCCTGGCCTGACGCGTTATGGCATCTCCAAATTAGGTTTTTTAATTTGGACTGGTGAGGACACTACCCCAGTCAGGATTGGGGGGGGGTGGGTTTACAACTCAGAGGCAGGTTAGGCTTATAAAGGAAAATACAATTTCCTGGTAAATTTTTTTAGAAATTCCAGTTAGACAATAACCTTGGTTTCTGTCTGCTTCAGGATTACTAAAATAAGAGGTGAGTAGGCTGCAGACAATTGTAAATAGGTGGTCACAGACATCCTGGAGAGGGGATTCCAAGGTTAAGATAAACAACTGGCTCATCCTGGACTTGTTCTGGGCTGGGGTTCAGCCATTAAGATGGAGTCACTAAAAAAAATGGAGTTACCTAGGCCAGACCACCATCACATTTTCCCCACTGGCTCTAGGACATATGAGTCAAATCATTGACTCATCTCAGGATTTTATTTGAATCAACCCATTTACTAATGTACTTAGTTAGGCAGGGATAAGTTAACTGGCAGATTTCTGAAGTCTCCAGCTCTCCGCTGAGAAAGAAACTGGTTAATTGGGGGGGGGGGATCTCCACACTAAACTGCCTAATCAATTTCTAGCTGCTATTCTTATTTTATCAACCTCTGAAGAGGTTACCCCAATTGCCAATAGGGAATCGAGACACCAACCACTCTAATTTCTTCCATGTTGAATAGGGGCACAGGATGTAACAGTTGCGGTACCCCCCTCAGTGGACCTACCTAAAGGACCCCTAAAAGTATAACTGTAGGGAAAACAAAGTTCTTGACTGGTGCCAATGAAGAAGTGAAGGCAAATGTCCAATTTAAAAAATCTGTTAGAATTTCTTCCTGAGGGCTTCCAAAGCATTGGGCTCCTTATTTTCATTTGGCCATGATGGCAGGGCTCAGAATCTATTTTTCAGGTATTTTGATAGTCGCAGTATGAGTTCCCTCTTAAGTAGCTTCTAGACAGAAAGAGGAAATTTCATTATTTAATTTTGACCACAATAGTGGATTTTTTCTTTTCAACCAAAAATGGCACTGCATTGTTGAACAAGGCCAAGATCTGGAGTTCTATACCTGGTAAACAATATCTCCTATGAATGTTTGAAGCTTAATGTCCAGGGAAGGGCAATTTCTCAAGCTTTAAAAGAAACATGCTGATTATTTTAATATTTGGTTCTACTTTCCATATTTGGTTTTTTCCATATTTGGTTTTTTCTTTTTTAATTTATTTTGTTATATATACATACATAATCTTTTATTTCATTTTTTTAACAATAAGTGATAATTTATGAGTACAAGCATCCTTCATGTAAAACCAATTTGCAAGCAGTTGTGAGTTGTGCCCAAACCCACACAGCCCAAGGGTCCCACCATCCAGCTGGGGGGGCTTGTATGTTCAATCAAGTTGATCTAATAACTGTCCAGTCTATATTGCTGTAGTTTCACCATTCACCCCAATTGTAGCCCTTACATTCCACCATGCCCCCTCTTCCACAGATTGTTTCCTAGGCTTAGAAAAGGGGCACAGGTGGACAAGAAGCAAAACAGTCTACTTTCTCTGGAGCTGTCGATTTGGACTCTGGTCAGTTCTGGCTGTTTCCTTTCATGGGCTGACAGTTTGTCCAGGAATAACCTTTCAATCCTACTAATGAAGTACAAGCAATTAGATATATAGGTATTTAAATAGTACTAATTGTTATGGTAGGTTACTTTGGTATAGACACAGATGTTTGGATGGTATGTTAATGCATGAATTATGTTTTTTTTCTGTAAAAGATGGCAGGGTCTTACAGTGGCTTATAACATCTAACCACTAGAGGATGTAAGCTTGTGGCATCAGCCGTGAGTTATTCCTCCAAGGAGAGAGCTACTAGAAAATTAGGTTTTGGATATACAGGCATATGGCTGCCACTGCTGCACAGTATTTCCAGGCAGGTGAGGTGAAGCTGGTGCTGATGGAGGAGCCTTTCTTGACTCAAGGAGACCTATATTTGCTTTATTGGTTTAGTGGCCTTTGGTAACACTCTCTGGTATTCCAGAGACCAACTGTACACTTGCAAGTGCAGTCTCAATACATCTTTCCCATGCTTACAACAGGTTTTCAAAAGCAGGGCCTTACTACCTGTTCTAGTTTGTCTTCCATTGCTGTGACAAAACACTCTGACTGACATCAACTTGGGGAGGAAAGGTTTTATTCAGCTTACATCTCCTGGGTCACAGTTCATCACTTAGGGAGTCCAAGGCAGGAACCTGGAGGCAGGAGCTGAAGCACAGGCCATGGAGGAATGCTGTTCACTGGCTTGCTTCTCTGGCTCATGCCCAGGACACAACAACCTGCCCAGGGTGGCACTACTCATTGTGGGCTGGGCTCTCCCACACTGCTCAACCATCAAGACAATACTCCACAGATGTGGCCACAGGCCAATCCAATGGAGCCAATTCCCCAATTGAGGCTCCCTCAACCCAGGTGTGTCAAGTTGACACTAAATTATCCAGCACACCACCTCTCTTCTTGCAGGTATTCCAGTTTACAGGCAAGAAGCCTTTACCTTTTGGGGGGGGCTTGGATCCCCTGGCCAACATCTCCTTGGCAGAATAATCCATTGCTGATATCAGAGCTCTCCTGTATTAATATATTTTGCTTAAATGCACAGGTTAAAGAGACTTTAGTATTAAAAAAAAAGACTTTAGTATTATATTTGGTTCTGAATAGAGAATAATCCTTTTCACAGTTCCTATGTCTATTAGTCAATTAAAGAAGGCAGTTTTACCGGTTTTATAAGAGATTACCTCTATAACAGTTGGATCCAATTTAAAGTTAGAGAACGACCTCATCACCATCATATTCCTCCTTGTTCTATGAAAAGGAGGTAAGAAAGTTTCTCATATTAAAACTTTGCAGGACCTAGAAGGTAAGGTTCGTTAGGAGTCATTATAAACAGTTGTTACAAATAGGATCCACAGAGAGATTTGATGCCTGTAGCAGTCTGAGGCTTTTCTTCCTTTCAATGTTCAGACAGGCCAACCCCTTTGCTGGCACTACCTGGTACATCCTACACGATGCAAAGCTGTATCTTTTCTTTCTCAGCCCTTAAGTTGGTGATATTTTGACCTGTGGGAACATACAAATCTTTTCCTGTAGTTAGTTTTAAGATTTAAATTGCAAAATTTTTGACAGAAAGTTTTCATATATAACTGTATCCCCCCTTTGTATTTTAGGTTTTTATTTTTTGACCATGATTCTCAAAAAGGCAGTTGTAGTACACATACCTATAGGCAGGAATCAAGGCACAAATTTCATCAAATTCACCCAAGCTGGTTTGGGTGACTGTATGTCATTAATTTGGGAAGCAAACTTAATTCCTTAAGTTAAATCATCCTACAGGTAAAAGACAATGCTAAAAGATGATACTGTACAACAGAAAAATTATAGAGAACATTTGTATATGCCAATCCCAAAGTTATTGCTATACAGATTTTAAGTAAAACAAATGTGGACAACAACAATTTATATTTCCAATTAACTCAGATGCATTACCGTTTTATCAAAACCTTTAAACCAATGTGGTTTAATATACACATATTTACTTTTACTAAGTCCTAAAACACCATGTAACCTGTAGACAGAGTCTGGGCAAAATTGGATACTGGTTGAACTCATGTCAATTATATATACTTTATCGAATATAGACCCGTGTGTCTCTGCCAACCCTCCCACCCCTCCAGATTCACCATTTCAGTCAGTTTTCTGATGCAGTCTTTCTGTTATTGTTCTTTCAATATGCATCCTTCTCCACAAGAGATATCTCTTGTGGAGAAATATTTACAACTGGGTTATTGATGCTAGGATCCACAGATGAGGGATACCATTCGTTGTTTGTTTTTCTGGGACTGTGATACTTCACTTAATATAATATCTTCTAGCTCCATCCATTTACCTGCAAAGTTCATGAAGTTGCCTTTCTTTACTGCTGCATAGAACTCCACTATGTACACGTACCATATTTTCTCTATCCACTCATCAGTTGAGGGGCATTTGGTTTGGTTCCAGGTTTTTGCTATTGTGAACAGAGCTGCAATAAATATAGCTGTGCATGTATTTCTGCAGTAAGATGAGTATTGTGGGTATATACCCAGGAGTGGTATGACTGGGTCAAATGGCAAGCTCATTTTTGAGTCTTCCAAAGGTTCTCCACACTGCTTTCCATAGTGGCTGTACAAGTTTACATTCCCACCAGCAATGGATGAGTGCCCCCCTTTCCCCACAACCTCTCCAGCACTTGGTATCATTTGTTTTCTTGATCCTGGCCAGTCTTGTTGGAGTGAGATGATATCTTAAAGTGGTTTTAATTTGCATTTCCCTAATTATTAGTGACATTGTACAGTTTTTAAGATGTTTCTCAGCCATCTCTAATTCCTTGTCTATGAAGTCTCTATTCAGTTCTTTGCTCCATCTTTTGAGTGATTCATTTGTTTTCCTTCTTCTTTGTTTTTTGAGTATTTTGTATACTCTGGAAATCAATGCTTTGTCAGATGTATCTGCAGTGAAGGTTTCCTCCCACTCTCTGGGTTTTCTCTTCACTTCCTTCTTTCTTTTGATGTACAGAAGCTTGTGAATTTAATGAGGTCCCATTTGTCAATTGTCGATCTTATTTCTTGTGCACCTGCTGTCTGATTTAGGAAGTCTTTTCCTACACCTATGTCTTGTAGTCTACTGCAACGTTTTTCTTATATAGCCTCCAGAGTTTTGGGTTTCACGTTGAGGTCTTTGATCCATCTGGAATTGACTTTTGTACAGGGCGAGAGGTAGGAGTTTAATTTCATTCTTCTACAGGTGGTGATCCAGTTTTGCCAACACCACTTGCTGAAGATGCTGTCTTTCCTCCATGTGTCTTCTTGGCTCCCTTGTCAAATATGAGGTAGCTGAAATTGTATATGCTCAAGTATGGATCTTCAGTTTTGTTCCATTGGTCAACTGGTCTGTTTTTGTTCCAGTACCAAGCTGTTTTTTGACTATAGCCCTGTAGTACAGTTTGAAGTCTGGTGTAGAGATCCCCCCTGTATTGCTCTTTTTACTCAGGGTTGCTTTGGCTATTTGGGGTTTTTTGTTTTTCCATATGAAATTAAGGATTTTTTTCAAGCCTGTGAAGAAATTCTCAGAGATTTTTATTGGGATTGCATTAAATCTGTACAAGAGTCTAGGTAGAATGGACATTTTATACTATATTTATTTTCCCAATCCATGAACATGGGAGATTTGTCCATCTTCTGATGTTTTCTTCAATTTCCTTCTTTAGGAGCTTAAAATTTTTGTTGTAGAGATCCTTGGTGTCTTTGGTTAGGTTTGTTCCTAGGTATTTTATTGTTTTTGAGGCTAATTGTGAGTGGTAAGGTCTCCTCGTATTCCTTCTTCAGTTGCTTGTTGTTGGTGTAAAGAAAGGCTACTGATTTTTCCAGATTTATTTTGTATCCTGCCATTTACTGAAGCTCTTAATCATTTCTAGGAGTTTTCTGGTGGAGTTCTTAGTATCCCTTAAGTAAACAATCATATCATCAGCAAATAGGGATAGGTTGACTTCCTCTTTTCCAATTAGAACTCCTTTAATTTCCTTTTCTTGCCTTATTGCCCTAGCAAGGGTTTCAAGCACTATATTGAAAAGGAATGGTGACAGGGGGCAGCCTTGCCGAATTCCTACCATTAAGGGGAATGCTTCTGTCATTTCCCCATTTAGGATGATATTGGCTGTGGGTTTCCTGTATATGGCTTTGATTACATTGAGGAATGATCCCTTCAATCCAATTCCCTCTAGGACTTTAAACATGATGAAGGGATGCTGGATTTTGTCAAAGGCTTTGTCTGTGTCAATTGAGATGATTGTATTGTTTTTGTCTTTCAGTCCATTTATATGTTTGATGATATTTATTGATTTTCATATGTTGAACCATCCCTGCATCTCTGGTATGAATCCAACTTGGTCATGATGGATGATCTTCTTGATGTGGGTCTGTATGCGATTTGCCAGTATCCTGTTTAGAATTTTGGCATCTGTGTTCATTAGGGAGATGGGTCTATAGTTCTCCTTTTTGGTTGTATCTTTACCTGGTTTTGGTAATAGCGTGATGCTGGCTTCATAGAAGGAATCTGGGAGAACTCCCACTGTTTGTATCCTTCTAAACAACTTGAGTAGTAATGGTTGTAAATCTTTTTGAAATATTTTATAGAATTCTGCTGTAAAGCCATCTGGGCATGGGCATTTTTTGTTTGGGAGGCTTCTTATTACATCTTCAATTTCTTCATATATTATTGGTCTATTTAGGCTGTCGAAGTCTTCTTGGTTGAGCTTTGTTGATTCCCAGGATTTCAGATTGTTCTGGTCTGTCTTCCATTTCTGTGACAAAACACTCTGACTGACACCAACTTGGGGAGGAAAGGGTTTATTCAGCTTACATCTCCTGGGTCACAGTCATCACTCAGGGAGCCCAAGGCAGGAACTCAGGGTAGGAACCTGGAGGCAGGAGCTGAAGCACAGGCCATGGAGAAATGCTGTTCACTGGCTTGCTCCTCTGGCTCATGTCCAACCTGACCTCTTATACAGTACACAACAACTGGCCCCAGGGTGGCACCACCCATAGTGGCCTGGGCCCTCCCACATTGCTCAACAATCAAGACAATACTCCACAGATGTGGCCACAGGCCAGTCTAATGGAGCCAATTCCCCAACTGAGGCTCCCTCAACCCAGGTGTGTCAAGTTGACACTAAAGCTATCCAGCACACAGATATTCATCCATTTCTTCTAGGTTTTCAAACTCAGTAGAGTATAGGTTTTTGAAGTATTCCCATATGATTGTCTGGATCTTTTCATTGTCTGTTATGATATTTCCCCTTCATCACAGATTCTATTGATTTGGAGTTGTTCCTTCTTTCTTTTGGATAACTGGGCTAGAGGTCTGCCTATCTTGTTTATTCTCTCAAAGAACCAACTTTTGGATTCATTGATTTTTTTTTGTATGATTTACTTTGTTTCTATTTCATTGATCTCTGCTCTGATTTTTGTTATTTCTTCTTGTCTGCTGCATTTAGGGTTCATTTTTGTTGTCTCTCAAGTATTTTTAGCTCGTGTTAGATCATTCACTTGTGCTCTTTCTGTTTTTTTAATGTAGGCTCTTAGAGCTATAAACTTCCCTCTTTGGACTGCTTTTAAAGTGTCCCATAGGTTTGGTTTTGTTGTATTATCATTGTCATTCAGTTCCAGGAATGTTTTTATTTCTTTCTTTTTTTCTTCCTTGACCCATTCATTATTCAGGAGAGTGTTGTTTAGTCTCCATGTGTTCTTGTAGGTTGTAGGGCTTATCCTGGTGTTGATGTTGAGTTTTACTGCACTGTGGTCTGATGGAATGCATGAGATTATGTCAATCTTTTAGTATTTGTTGAGTTTTTTCCTGTGTCCCATTATATGGTCTATTTTGGAGAATTTTCTGTGGGGTGCTGAGTAGAAAGTGTATTCTCTGGTGTTTGGGTAGAATATTCAATAAATGTCTGTGAGGTCCACTTGGTGTATTGTATCATTCAGTTCAGATGTCTCTCTGTTTACCTTTGTCCTGTTGATCTGTCTAAAGGACTTAGTGGGGTATTGAAGTCCCCTACTATTAGTGTGCTGGGGTTAATCTGTGCCTTGAGATCCTGAAGAATTGTCTTTACAAAGTTTGGTGCACCAGAGTTTGGTGTGTATATATTCATGATTGTGAGACCTTCATCGTCAATTGTTCCTTTAATAAAGATGTGATGGCAAAACAAAACAAAGAAAACCATAGCGTACATTATTTTGCTGGGTGTGGTGGTGCAGGCCTTTAATCCTAGCACTTGGGAAGCAGAGGCAGGTGGATCTTTGTGAGTTCAAGGCCAGCCTGGTCTACAGAGTGAGAGTGTGAGTTCCAGGACAGCTGGGGCTACAGGGAGACCCTGTCTCAAAAAGACAAAAACAAATCAAAACAAACAAAAAAAAATAAAGATGTAATGGCCCTCTTTGTCTCTTTTGATTGCTTTTGCTTTGAAGTCTATTTTGTCTGATATTAGAATAGCAACACCTGCTTTCTTTTTGGTACCATTCACTTTGAATACTTTCTTCCATCCCTTCACCTTAAGTTGGTGCCTATCCTTGAAATTGAGATGGGTTTCTTGTAGACAGCATATAGATGGGTTTTGTTTCCTAATCCATTCTCCCAGTCTATGCGCCTTTTGATTGGGGAGTTTAGCCATTAATATCAAGGTTATAATTGAGAGATGGATGTTGCTTCCTTTCACCTTATTATCCATTTGGACTTTTAGTCTCTGATTCTACTCCTAGGATTATGTTTTATTACTTTTCTTTTCCTGGTGGCTTGGGGATAGTTGCTCCTCTCTTCTGCCCTTTGAATTGCTTCAAGTATTTCTGAAGAGTTGGTTTTTCTGGACATGTAGTCATATCATTTGTTTATGTCATGGAAGATTTTTCTCTCTTTTTTTTTTTTTGCTGGGTATAGTATTCTGGGTTGGCATCCATAGTCCTTTAACACTGGGAATGCTTTGCTCCATGTTCTCTCTTGATTTCATGGTTTGTGCTAAGTCAGTTGTAATTCTGATGAGTTTCCCTTTGTATGTGACTTGTTTTTCTTTTGTAGCCTTCAGAATTTTGTCTTTGTTTTGACTGTCTAGCATTTTAATTATGGTATGACGTGGGGAGTTTCTTTTCTGATCTTGTCTATTTGGAGTCCTATGTGCTTCTTGTATTTGTATGGGCTTGTCTATTTTTAGTTTGGGGAAATTTTCATCTATTATTCTGTTGAAGATCTGATCAATACTATTCTCTTGAGATTCTCCTCCTTCCTCTATTCCTATGCTGCAGAGTTTGATCTTTTCATAGTGTCCCATTTCCTGGTTGTTCCATTTTGTGTATTTTTAAATTTTTCATATTCTTTATTTGAGCTTTTTTTTTTTTTTTTTTTTTTTATTTTTTTCTGTTTCCTCCATTCTATCTCTGAAATTTTTCCTTTCCTTTTTTCTTGATTGCATGAGTGTTCTATTTCCTTTTTCATTTCATCCTGTGATTTCTTTAGTATTTCCATTTATTTTGAACTTCTCAATCTCTTCTTGGTGCTCCTTACTTCACCGGTTGGCTTCCTTTTTCAGTGTTTCTACTTCCTTTGGAGTTTTTTTTTCTCCCTCTAGTTTTTTCTGGAGTTTGTCATTTTTTCCTTTTAGTTCTTTCTGAAGTTTGTCATTGTACCCTCTAGGTCATTTTTTTTAGTTTTTCATTCTCTCTCCTTATTTCTCTGACTCTTCTTTATTTTCTTTAATTTTCTGCATAGGTCTGCATTTTTCCTCTAAGATCTGTTTCTTTGGTCACCTCCAGGGTGATCCCATTGTAGCTATCTCCTACAGGGTGGTAGAGCTTGGTGCAGAATTATCCAGCACCTTTCCCATGTTATCCTTCACGTGTCCCAGGCATGAGGGTTCCTTTTTTTTTTTTTTTTTTTTTTTTTTTTTTTTTTTTGTCTGTATTCAGATGCCAATCATAAATGTCTTTTCACGCTGTTGAAGGCTTGTTTTGCTTGCCTCCTTCCAGTGCTTTTTTTCCCCTCCTTGTTTATGGAGTGTTGACTTGTCTAGGTTTCAGGATTTCAATTTTGTTCATATATTGGATATTGGAAATCTAAGTCACTCTTCCCTTCCTGTTCTGAGGGTTCTCCAAAAATAATCCACTTGGGTACTCTGCCCGCAAGTCCAGTTGGCAGGGCGGGGGCAGGGGGAGGGGGAGATATACCTGACTTAGCCCATGCAGTGGTACCTGTCTGGAGTGAGCTTCAGGCTCCTGTGCTTCAGGTGGTCTTAGCAAGACCCCAACATGAGCACCCCGCACACAGACTCACAATGGCCCCAGGTGCCAGCTGCAAGGGCAAAGGGCAGCTCCGCCCAGACAGCCACACCCTACAAGGGTTTAGGTTTTGGACCCAAGCAGGCCAGTTCACGGCTCCCCTGCTATGTACTGGCAAATCAACTAGCCATCAACCCAAGAGTCAATCTACCATAAGTTCTACCTGTCTGGAGTGAGCTCCAGGCTCCTGTGCTTTGGGTGGTCTTAGCAAGACCCCAACCTGAGCACCCTGCACACAGACTCACAATGGTGCCAGGTGCAGGCTGCAAGGGCAAAGGGCCCATATTTCATTTTTTTCAAGGTGAATAGAGGAACTGGTCCTCAGGGGTCACTTAGGTGTTGGGGGTATGAGAAGCCCCTGGCTCCTTTTGGCCTTCCTTTTACCAGTTCCATCTACCAGAGGACAAAGTCAGGTCTTGCTTGATCAGGCTTTCCTTCAAAGCATGAGGATACTTTCCTCTGTGTTGACTTTCCTTTCTGTAGACTGGACACTGGTTTGAGTTCCTCTGGTGCTTCTGTGTCATCTCTGAACAAGAATACAGGTGACTAACTGTTACAGGACATTTCAAGATATACCCCCATAGTCCCCTGGGACATAGTTGACTTTAGAGGGCAAGAAACAAAATTGTCCCTTAAGTACCTTTTGTCACATTGGTATGGGCATTAAGTATAGTCATTAACCATCCAGGGAAGTTAATTTACACCAGTCTGATACTTTTAATTACTCTGTAATATTTAGATAAGGCTTGAACAAAAACTCAAGTAGACTTGCACAAACATTGACTGAAAGAGGGATTTAACATCATAGGTTAAGCAGGCATAGATCATGAAAGAGATGTAAACAATTTCTGGCCTATCTTAAATGTAGAGTGTTTACTACAAACAGAAGCAGTCTCTTTTTCTTTCCCAGATCCCCATATCCTGATTTACAGTTTTGCAGAAGGCAGGAGTTGTGTCCATTTAATCCAAATCTATACCTGGGAGTACAAGCCAGTACAAACCAGGAGTGGACTGAAAATTAATAACTCTGTATCTCTATAATCCTGTTTCGAACTTTAGTAAACTTGCTTAAGATTTTATTATTTATTTTATTCTGGAAATATTTTCTTATTTTAATTTTATACAGGAATCTTTATTCTTGTGCTGGGTAGTTTTAGTGTCAATTTGACACACCTGGGTTGAGGGAGCCTCAGTTGGGGAATTGTCTCCATTGGATTGGCCTGTGGCCATGTCTGTGGAGTATGGTCTTGGTTATTGAGCAATGTGGCAGGGCCCAGCCCATTGTGGGCAGTGCCACCCCTGGGCAGGTTGATGTATATTGTACAGAAAGCAGGCTGAGCATGGCCAGAAGAGCAAGCCAGTAAGAAGCATTCTTCCGTGGCCTTCATTCAGCTCCTGACTCCAGGTTCTTGCCCTGAGTTACTACCTTGGGTTCCCTGAGTGATGAGCTGAGACCTGGGAGATGTAAGGCAAATAAACCCTTTCCTCCTCAAGTTGGTGTTGGTCAGAGCATTTTGTCACAGCAATGGAAAAGCGAACTAGAATAATACTCTTAACAATCTCTTAACCCTTTTGTTTCCCTTATGCCATGAGACATAACATTCATAAGCATATTGCCCTAAGTTGTGAAGATTTACTAAGTAATTTATATTTATTTCCATGTATAGAGATGAAGAGTTATCTCAAATATACTATTAAAGTATAAACTTTGAGATGATCTTGCAAGCCTTGGAGCAGGTTCTAAATGAACAATTCTTTCCAAATGTTCAGAGACGTTTTACATAGGCTTGGCAAAAGTGTGGACCTGGACAAACCTGTCTGTTTACTCCAAAGCAGCCCTAGGGGTCAAATTTTCTTTACATATAAAACAGATCTAAATGCAGAGATAAGTTGAATCCTGGAACAGAAATAATCATTCCTTTAAATTAATCTATATTCTTAACGACCAGGAACTATACTGTAATTTAACTGTTTTGGCCTACAAACATGACATCATACTTATAAGTCAAGTTGATATCAAGTAAACTATTATTAATTTTAATAATTGCTCCCTTAGCTTTAAGCATGAATCTACACATTTAAACAGTCCCATAAACTAGATAATGTGGCTAGACACAATGTCAAGACAAAATAGTTTAAAAACAAAGCCTTGACATCTAGATGAAAATTTTAATCAGACTAAAATGATTCTAAATTTATAACAGTAAAAATGATAGCATTTAAAACTTCATATTTTATACAGTGCTGAGAACCCTCTAGCTGTGGAGCACAATGCCCTGTAACTAAATATGAACATACTGAAAATAATTCATTTCAGTGATGACACATTGTCTATCAACGGTCCGATAGGTCCTTAATATTTTATAAGTATATAAAGGAATTCTTAAAAGCAAAGAGCACTTCATACACATACATGCATATGTACATACACACACAGGAGATTCAAGATTCTTTCTTAGTGTTTGTACTGAATAGAGCCATGGACGTTGCTGCTAAACATAATAAGGGCTTTCGCTTGAATAAAGCATTTTCAGAAATGTCATTTACATTTTAATACAGGAAATATTCCTAACTGGGTTTCAAACTCAGCAAGAGATGGAAATTGGAATTATACATCCTTTTCACACTTAAAGCTAAGCAAAACAAGCTAATGATTAAAAGTTTTAATTACAGGGGCTGGAAAGATGGCTCAGCGGTTAAGAGTGCTGACTGCTTTTGCAGAGGAACTGGGTTCAATTCCCAGGACCCACATGGCAGTTCTAGGGGAATCCGATGCCCTCTTCGGACCTCCGCAACATTGCTCGACATGGGTGCACCAACCTACATGCAGACAGTACACTCATACACATAAACGATAATAAATTTAAAAAGTTTTAATTACAGACAATTCCATTGAAGGACATTATAAACAATGGAGTGACAAGAAGTATTTAGTCCTTTTTTTTTTAATTAGTTTTTATTGATGCTTTGTGCATTTCATACATTTTTTCCAATTCAGTTCAGGCTTATTTCCCTTTCCCTCCCCCCCCACCCCCACCTCATCCCAGATCATGCATTCTGCCATAACTGTCCTGCATCTTTCTCTCAGTTTTTTTTTTCATTTTTAGCTATGAGTGATAATCCATGAGTACAAGCATCCTTCATGCAAAACCTATCTGCAGGCTGTTGTGCCCAAACACCGACAGCCCCACCATCCAGTGGGGGGTGACAGGTTGTTTGTTCAATCAAGTTGATCAAATGAGTGTCCAGACTACATTGCTGTAGTTTCACCATTCACCCCAATCGCAGCCCTTACATTCTACCACGCCCCCTCTTCCGCAGGTTGTTCCCTAGGCTTAGAAAAGGGGCACAGGTGGATGAGAGGTAAAACAGTCCACTCTCTCTGGAGCTGTTGACTTGGACTCTGGTCAATTCTGGCTGTTTCCTTTCATGGGCTGACAGTTTGTCCAGGAATAACCTTTCGATCCTACTAATGAAGAACAAGCAATTAGATATATAGGTATTTAAGCAGCACTAATAGTTATGGTAGGTTACTTTAGCATAGACACATGTTTGGATATGTTAATCCATGAATTACAATTTTCCCCCCTGTTAAATATGACAGGGTCTTACTGTGGCTTATAACATCTCCTGACCTGTAGAGGATGTAAGCTTGTGGCATCAGCCATGGGTTATTTCTCCAAGGGGAGAGAAGTATTTAGTCTTAATAAGGCTATAAGACCCTTTAAAATTGACAATACCAAAAGCATGAAGAAGACTATAGTTTTCATGAGTTTGATTCATCTACAGTTATCCACAGTCAACTCTCTCCCATAGTAGTGCACAGGAACCTAGAAAGTTATGAGAAATTAAAACACAAGCACACACAGCAAACAGAATCAGAGGAACAGCCTCCCAGGCCAGCCAGGCAGCATTTCAGGACAACACTACAGAAACACCAAGCCCAATAACTGTCCCAGGCTGCCCCCACTCCCTGGAGATAAGAGACTGGGCTGGCCCAGGCCATCCTGGGAATCAGCTCTTATAGTGAGTCCCAGGAGAAGCTATATGGCACTGAGACTGACCCAAGTGCCAGACCCCAAATGGGTCTCCAGCCAGAGAGAAACGGAATGACAGCCACCAAGCTCAGGAATTTCCAAGCTCTAAAGAGCTCCACCCAAACCAGACCAAGATTCCCATTGATGAGAATTTTACTAATACCTAGCAAAAGGCAGTTTATTTATGGTCCTTTGAGATAGGGTATCCCTGTAGCAGCTGGCCTGAAACTCACCATGCAGACCAAGCTGACCTTGAACTCACAGACGTCTGCCTGCCTCTACCTCCCGAGGGCTGGGACTGAAGGCCTGTGCCACCACGCATGGCTAGTTTAAAAGACTCTCTTAAAAGCTCAGCTGCCCCAGGCCACTAGGTTCAGGAATTTATCAGGGGCTACCCTTAAACAAAAGTCTTACAAGATGTGGTAAGATTTCAAAAAGACCCCCCCAAAAAATTAGAATTTCTTATCATAAACCAAATTTCTAGCTTTACAGGTTTTGAAAGAGAAGACTTATATTTAATGTTTCCTACAGGGGGAGATAGATGCTTTTACATATGAAGCCAGCAGAGTTTCCCTTCCCTAAGCTATTAGTATAACATAAATCAGAGTGGAGCAAAGGAACGGGAAGCAAGATGGACAGCAAAGGAAACATTAAATAAAGTTTAAAGGCAGTTACTCCCAACACATTGTAGTTATCTCATTTTGCCTCAGGTTATTCTCTTGGAGCCAAAAGACAGGGTTAGGCCTTCTTGGGGTTTAACTCTTTTCATACAATGTGCTAATTTTATAATTTTATCCTTATAGAAAATTTTACATTTTTATTAAATCAGACTGCCCATGCGATGGTTTTAAATTTTATTGCTTTAGGACTTCTAGTTAAGTGCACAAATACATATATCAATTTTGGAATCCTCATTAAGAGCCCAAATTGGTTAGATCTCCCCATTTTTCCAAGTACTTGAAAATTGAAATCTCATCATTATCATGCATAAAGCCAACTACATTGTGGATGGCAATCCATCTTCCAACGCTCCACCTTTTATGGAAACCTTGTTTCCCATTTTATTTCAGGGAAAATAAGTCCACATTTAGGTGTTGGAGGAGAGTCTAGAGACAAAAGGCCAAGTAAACAAAAGGCTATCAAAAGCAACCAAAAACAAGACAGATCACAAACAAAATGCTCTTAAAGGTCCAAAACCTGTCAATACTAAAAAGTATACCAAACTCTTCTACAAGTTTTTCTGTGCAATTTTTGGACCCAATAGGGTACCCTAGACATCTTTAAATTTATTATCTCTGAATCTATTAAATGTTTCACAACTTTTGAGTGCTAATTGTTCTTTCAAACAGTATCTAAGTTGGTTGTTTAAGGATCTTGTTATGCCTTTTGCATTTGCTTCAAGATGGTTGTTTTAAGATATCCAGGATTCAATCTTTGAAACAAAATTTATTTAATTTGCTGGTGCACCAGAACCCAATAGAAAAAGCTAGGGGCCAGTTGTTGGCACACTAGGGATGCAACCCCCTCGATGCAGGGAAGGGTGGGACCTGGACTGTTTGCTACAAAGAGGTTTTAAAGACAAACTAGAGGAATTTGGTGACATTATAGAAACACGGTTGCAAGGCTATAGAAGCATAATTCAAGCAGTGATGACCTTTCAGCTGATTGGTTGTGTTTAGCAGTGTGAAGCCCCTTGGAGAGGAATGGGCTCCTTAGGGGGTGGGAAAGTTCATCCTGACCTCGGGTGGGAACTAGGAACTCAGGGCTAGACTGTATCTTGTGGTTAAGGTAGTCATGGGAACCAGGCTTCCTTTAGCTAACTCAAATTTTTTTTTTATTAATTTTATTTATTTCTGTATGTGTATGAATGTACTGTCTGCATGCAAGTTTGTGCACCCGTGTCGTGCAATGCCGCAGAGGTCAGAAGAGGGTCTCGGATTCCCCTGGAGCTGGAGTTCTCCTGGAATTGGAGTTTCAGACGGTTCTCAGCTGCATGTGGGTGCTGGGGATCGAACCCGGGTCCTCTGTAAGAGCGGTCGGTGCTCTTAACCGCTAGGCCATCTCTCTAGGCCCTAGCTAACTCAATTTTACAGTTAATTCTTTCCTTCTGATTATAGCCAGTATGCTGAGAATTACGCATGCACAGAGCTTTTCCCTCATCAACCTAACCTGCCCTAGGCAGGTGAGATCATACAAGCAGCGTTGCAGACCTGGGCCAGTCAGAAGATGACAAGAGGATAGCGGGAATGCAAACAGTACATAACCCCTAACCCTGCCCCCAATAAATGAGTCCGTGACAGCTCGCCTTCTGTCTGCGTTCACCCAACTCCCAGGGACTGTGGTTTGACTCTGTGCCTCTCACCCCCATTCCTTCCTTGGTCGGACCCGAAATTCCCCAGCAGGCATGGGGGATTGACTACATCTGGTGCCCAGTGGTTTTTTTTGACAGCCCCCCCACCTTGCTGGTGAGGCGCCCCCTTCCTTGATCAGTGAGTAGGCCCCATTCTGTGTTCTTTGCTCTTTTGGCCGGCGGTGAGCACCTACCCTCCCCCCCCCAACAGACCCCTCTCCTCCCTTTCCATTTCCTGCCCTCATGGATAATATTCCTTCCCACATTTGGGAGCCATGGATGGCTGCCCCACTCCTCCAGACCCATGGCCTTAAAATGAAATCCCGGGACTTGGATTCATTTGGGAGGAGGCTGTTTGCATTGCCTCTCCTCGCCATAATCACAAACTTTAAGGGCGCCTCGGCAGAGGATGTTCTGCGTGAGCATAACTCAGTCTACCAGAGAACACAAAGGAGAAATTGACCCTGCCCTGTGTCCCTGACTTTCACCAGGACGAGGAAGGTTCCCCCATCCCAACCCCTTCAAACTCCCTTCAGCTGCCCCTGCTAAGGATACTCATTCATGCCCCCCCCCAATATACCCTTGGAGGGGGGCCCAGAAAGCTCTCTCCCACCGGAGGGATTAGAGACATCTCTTTTGGCTGGCTGTATCTTTTGGGTAAGAAAGAGTTCAATTCTTTTTTTCTTTATACTTAAACTCAAGTTTCTGGTCTGGGGCACTTGGTTAGGAGAGCGCAGAGATGGGGGATGCCCTAACTCTCCACTAGTAAAGTGCGAACATGGGGTTCACCTCAGTGATTTGGAATCCAGGCAAGGGATCTGGATTTTTGTTTCCTGGACCGACAGACAGGGCGTTGGCTCCATGCGTGCAGAGTTTCTTCTCTTCGTCTATGTCTTGTGTTTATGGTAACTGTTCTTCCGTGTGTGTGTGTGTGTGTGTGTGTGTGTGTGTGTGTGGCTAAGTGTGCGTCTAAGTTTTTATGTGTGTTTGTAAATCGATAATTATAATTGTCTCATGTTGGTTCTGTCAAACAAAGTGGCCACTTCAAGTTTCAATCCTTTAAAGTGCAGAGAACCATTCATTTTGGCATGCCAGACTAGATATGCACGTGCAAACTTTAAAAATTGGTATTTAAAAATACATTTAAAGGCCTAAAATTTGGTTTGTGTCTGCTTTCAAAAGGGATTGTGTGAGGTAACTTGCTTGCTTTGGAATTATCTGCTTTCTTTTGAGACCTCTGCAGGCCAGATTCTCTGATTTAACATTAACTAGCCTTCAACTGGGAATGAATTCTAGACTGGGTGTCGTGGAACACACCTTTAATCCCAGTCCTCGAAAGGCTGAGGTAGGCAGTTCTTTGTGAGCTCAAGGTCAGCCCGTCTGATCTGCTTTGCACTCTGGAGACAAAGGCTTGTGGATATCTTGGTCTGGTTTGGGTGGAGAACTGATACCAGAATGGCTGGGCCCAACTCTGTTTCTTGCCTCCAGGGTGGGAGAGCTACTCTTCCTGGGATAGCTAATGGGTTTTATTGTGTTTCCTATCTGTTTCCCCCACTCCCTTCCTCCTTTTAGGAAGCAAACTTACCTCCCTGGGTTTGAACTGGTGTCCTGCTGGTCTGCTGTCTGGCCACTCCTGGAAGTTCCCCAGCCAGGTGTGGTTGGCCACACCTTTAATCCTAGCATGCCTTTAATCCTAGCACAGCCAAGGTCTTTAGGTGTAGAGATCATTACTGTAGAATTTCTGAGTCAGAAACAAATAACTGACCCAATTTAATCCTAAATTAAAAATAGGAAAATTTACCTCACAGCAGACGACCTCAGCACTGTATAAATTGTGAAGTTTAAAGTGTTGTTATGTTGACTGTTATAAACCCAAGAGTCATATTTTACTCTGATTTAGGTTTTCATCTCTAATTTAGAGTTTTCATCAAGCTGCTGAAATTTTGGGTTTGAAACTAGTTAAACATTCATTTTATGGAGCTGTTTAAATGAATAGGCTTGCATCTAATGCTAATGATTCACTTGATATCAAGTTCATTCACAAGTAAACTGTCATGTGAGCTAAAACTGCTAAATTACACTATGGTCCTTGGTCCTTATATTTTAAGTTCATTTTAAGGAATAATCACTTCTGTTCTAGGGTACAATTTATTTCCACATGTTACACATGTGGGGACATTTGCCAGGCCTTGGTAAAGTACCTATAAGCATTCAAAGAAAATTGGTCATTCAAAACCTGCTCCCAAGCTGGCATGAACATCTCAGTTTATTACTAGTGTATTTGAGATAACTGTCCCATCTCATTACATGGAAAATAAGTATTAATTAGTAAATCTGCACAGTTAAGGGTTAATCTGTTTATAAATGCTATGTCTCAAGGCAATAAAAGGATATAAAAAGGTGGAAAATGTTAAAAAGGTATTTTTAGTAAGGATTTATGTGAAGATGATGAAAAAGTTTATGCAAGTGATAAAAGCCTTAGGAGGTTTGTTGTGACAGGTAAAAAGGACACTATATAAATAAGCTTAAATTTGTAAGGTTCAGTCAACTAGTTTAAAAATCAAAATGTATATCTAGTCAAGGTTTGTTTAAGAGTGTTCAGTTTTTGTCCAACCTTTATATGCATATCACGTGGCACTTCAAGGTATAGAAAAATGATAAGATATCTATATTAAATTAAATTGGTATAAACACTCAAGCTAGTTTACTAGTGGCCTGAATAGGATCTTGAATATGCAGCGTTGTTAATTTTCAGTCCTCTCATGGCTTGAACCTGACTCCCTGTTTGGATTAAATGGGCACAGGCAAATGGCGGGTTACCTACGGCTACTGAAAATGTACATTATGTTTCTTGCAAGAGTTGATTTTGATATTTCCTTTAACCTAACCAGATAATTTGGCTCAAAAGGCTAGATTCTATCTTCCTGAACCAGCTGCATGCAGTCCAAAAGAAGACAGTTTGGATGGACTTGGTATTCCTTATCAGTTTATTTTCTGGTATGTGTTACAAATCCTGTCTTTCTGGGAAAACTATAAATCAGGATAAAGGGTCAGAAAAATAAAAAGATTGTTCCCATTGTAGTAATTGTAGTGAACAGTTTTACATTTAAAATAAGCCTGAAATTGTTTAATTCAATATTGCGGGTTATACCTGCTCAATGTATGGTGTTAAGTCCCTCCTCCAGTCAGTATTATACAAGGCTGCTTGAACTTTTGTCCAAGCCTTATATAGAATATTATACAGTAATTAAAGGTGTTAGGCTAGTGTAACTTAGCCTTTCTGTATGGATAACCACCATACATAATGCCTATACCAATTTGGCCAAAAACAAAAGTTGGTTAATCTGGGCTAACTGTATGAACCAAGAGAAAAGTATAACCAAAAGATAAGTAATCATTATATTTCCTTTAAAGTCAGAGATTGTGCTTCCAAACACTATATTTTAAGTCATTTAAAATCATATGCAATTTGTTGTTACCAAATAACAAAGCTTCTTCTCTCTATTTAAGCAACTACTTAAGGGAAAACTCACACCCACCATGACTATTGAAATTTCTTGGAAAGCAGATGCTGAGTCCAGACACCACATGGACAAATGAACAAAAGAAGCCCAATAATGGATGCTTCAGAACCCCTGGTTGAGAAATTCTAATGGACTTTTAAGTTTTTTTTTTAATTCACCCTGTTCCTCTCTTGGTTCCTTGCCTAGAAGATGTACCTGGCTACTCTCGCCTTCACAGGCACTAGTCAAGGATTTTGTTCTCTCTGTAACTACAGTTTTGGTATCTTTTAGGTAGATCCACAGAGCAGGGATATCCCATTTGCCACCTCCTACGCCCCTTTTCAGCATGGAAGAAGTCAAAGCAGTCAGCACCCCATTTCCTTCTTGGAAATTGGGGTAACTTCCTCAGAGGGTAATGTGATAAAAGTAGGAGCTAAAAATTGGCTATGCAGTTTACGGTCAAGACCCCCCCAAAAGAGCCAGTTTCTTTCTCAGCCGAGAGCCGAGGACTTCCCGGATCTGCCAGTGGACTTCTGGTTGCTCTGACTGTGGCTCATACATCCTTAACTCACTTGTCAGATTTATTGACCAGTAGGTAAATTCCATTAAAATCATGGTGCTAAGGACCCAATACAACCCCCCTAGTAGAGATCATTCCATCTTGGAGACATCAACTGTGGTTCACTCTTGTGAACTTCCTTCAAGGATTTGAAGGCCACATAATGAGAGGAAGAGATGAGTTGCGACCCCAGGTTTTCCTCATTCTGCCTGACCCCCTACCTAGTCCTCAATATTTCACGTCTATATGGTGAACTTGGTGACATTATTAAAGTCCCCTGGTCACAACAGTTTATTAACTACACCTTGACCATTGGTAATCTAGTTGTCTCCTTTAACTCTACCCACCCCAAGGTTATAGCCTTTGATACTAGCTTTGTTTCACAGATGTAGTCTAAGCTAAAGTCCATTTTTGATTCTGCTACATTGGTCACCCGGGGCATCCTCTGCCTCCTGGCCTTTCTCTGCCTTTTTCTCTTCAGGTGTCTGTTTCACTTTGCCTGCAGCCAATGCCAGGTGAACAAAACAATGGCCCAGGTCCTCTCAGCAATGGTCAATAGGGACTCTGCATTCACCCCTCCCGATGAGGTGATTTGCATCTGACTCTCATCCATCCACAATTCACAGAAATGAGATTGTCTCTCCCCCTCTGTGGTACTGCTCCTGGCCTCTTCTCTCAGTGGCTGGCCAGTCAAAGACACGTAAGACCCTGCAAAAGCAGGGCAAACTAAGACAGATGCAGTCAAATATCAGTTGACCCCAGAGGTGGGGTCAACAAGGTTCGGCCATAGCACTCAAGCTCCCACTGGACCACTCCTCACGCAAAATTAAATACAAAGGGTGGAGATATAGTATAGCCAGTATGCTGAGAATTACGCATGTACAGAGCTTGTCCCTCATCAACCTAACCTGCCCTAGGCAGGAGACCTGGGCCAATCAGAAGATGACAAGAGGATAGCGGGAATGCAAACCGTACATAACCCCTAACCCCGCCCCCAATAAATGAGTCCACGACAGCTCGCCCTCTGTCTGTGTTCACCCGACTCCCAGGGTCAGTGTTTTGACCCTGTGCCTCTCACCCCCATTCCTTCCTTGGTCGGACCTGAAATTCCCCAGCAGGCCTGGGCGATTGACTACACTTTCTGACCTGGTCCTAACAACCCAAATTTAAGGCCTTTGAATCCATTATCAAATATCCATATATAAAAACTGCATGTGTGCATTTTAATCAGGCATGCCAAAACAAAGTAATAATTCTGTGTTCAATAAAGAGTAAGAAGGAACCTGAAGTGGCCACTTTGTTTTGATGGAACATAAGACAATTAGACATGACTAAATTACATGAAATCAACACACAAGGAAACTTAGACATATGACATAATACATGAATAACAAACACATGGAAAAACAATTACCATAAATACACAAGACATAATTATATCCTTTAAAGCTGGACAATGGGGAGATCCCATAATCTCTTGGGTATGGGGCAGGTCTTCCTACTCTTCTGATAATTATGAGGCTGGGTTCTAGATTTCAAGTATTCTTCCCCAGCGTAACCTGGTACCAGGCCACAGAATGTTCTCAATTTAGAGGGTTTCATCTTAGTACCATAGTCTTCTGTATTGCCTGGTTGTTCATGACTTTGCAGAATAACAGCTTCTTTGCTAGAGAATACATGTTCTCTAAAATTACTGGTGGAGTCACTTGAAAGAACCCATTTTAAGGAAAAATTTACAGGCTCACCCATAACATTCTCTACTCCTGGACTGGGGATTGTGAATTCTAAGAAGCAACAAAGAGATGGACGTTGACAAGGGTATTGGGCTCAGCACACTGCAGCCTGTCCAGAAAAAGAAGGTTGGCTCCTTTGTGCTGTTGTTGGTACTTGTTATAATGTTTTCTAATAATGGTAGAGTGTTGCCTAGCACACATGAACCCTTGGATTTTATCACCAGTATAGCACAAACCAGAGGTATCGGCAGGAAGATCAGAAGTTTAATGTCATCCTCCAATACATGGAGTGGGAGGCCATCCTGGGATACAGAAGACCATATCTCAAATAATAATAATAATAGTAATAATGATGATGATGAAGAGGAGGAGGAAGAGGAAGAAGACAATTTCATATATTTCTGGAGTATTAAAAATGAGCAAAGATGGATCTACAAAACACTACAAAGTGAGAGAATGACAAAGGAATTCATGAATTACTTGCTAGGAATCTGGTATTATTGCAATCCAAATGAAATCATGCATGCCAAAAACTACCTGTGAGGGACTGGCTCAGCAGTTAAGAGCACTGACTACTCTTGCAGAGGACCCGGGCTCAGCTCCCAGCACCCACATGGAAGCTAATAAGCATCTGTAACTCCCATCTCAGGGGATTCAGTGCCTTTTCCTGACCTCCAATAGCATTTCACAACATGTGCTCATTTATATACATGCAGGCGGTACACCCATACCCATAATATAAAAAGTAATTTAAAAATACCAGTGAGAAACTTAGGAAAGGTTGAATGGCAGGTTTCTATAACTATTGTAAGATGAAACAGAAAAATGAATATAAATATTGATAACAGTATCTATATTTTTAGCTCTTTTTTAGGATTGATTTATTTTTATTTGGCTGCATATATTCTGTGCACCATGTACCTGCTGTACCTGTGCAGGCAAGAAGAGCATGTAGGAACCCCTGAAACCGGAGTTACAGATCGATGTGCAGTGCCACGTGGGTGCTGGGAACTAAACTCGGATCTTCTGCAAGAGTAGCAAGTACTCTTAACTGCTGAGCCATCTCTCCAGCCCCATTTCTTTCAGTTCATACTATATGAGCACTATTTCATTACATACTCTACACATATTAATTTCACTTAACCTGCACCACTGCCTTGCAAAGGAAGCATTTGCTTATCAAATTCTACAGAGAAGAAAGCTAAGAGAAACCAGGTAATCTATTAGATATGAGGAAATAGTGGCAGTACAAGATCTGAACCCAGACTTGTCCATTTCTAAAGCAAAAGAGTGTTCCTATCTATTACATAGATCTCTGAAGTCCTCTGCTTCTCATAATGTTGGTAGATTAGGTGACAGAGTGTGACAACAAGCAAGACAGAGCATCTTTTTATATTTACATGTTTTATGTATTTTGTATTTATGTACTTATTTATTTGGTCTTTTGAGATAGGGTCTCCCTGTAGCTCCAGATGTCCTGGAACTGGCTATATAAACCAGGCTAGTCTCCATCTCACAGAGTTCTGGCTGCCTTTGCCTCCTGAATGCTGGGACAAAAGGTGTAAACCACCATTTCCGGCTTATTTTTATTTTTGACAACTCATGTTTAAACTATGGTTCTATGGTTATAATTCTGGCTACTCTCCTGGTATTTCTATATCAGATTCCCACATTGTCCTAATTTTCACACTGTGGATATATAATTCATATACCATAAAAGTTATCCTTTCAACATGCAAATTGCAGTTTTTAGTCTGTCCTTAGAATTGTACAACCATCTCCACCAGGTTTCCAAGTATTCCCAGAGATCCTAAAATATGCACTTTTGTTTCTGGAGAGATGAGGAACTATTATGGCTCTGCCTCTAAGGAGCTTACAGCTTTCCCTGTGAACTACAGCTCTTTACTTTGCTGAGGACTAAACCTAAGGCTTGATGCATATTAGGTAAGTACTTTACATCTGAGCTACTGCCCCACCCTGATAGTCTAAAGTTTATTGAGGGGAGATTTTTGAAATGTAGTTTATGAACTTGAGTCTTCTCACTGCTTAAGACAAAAGATGATAAAACTGCAAAATATATATGGTAAGTGCTAAGACAGAAGAGGAATTAATAATAATCAAGGTTATCAGTCATGAGACAATACGCACACAGGAGACAGGTCTGCAGCGGAGGGAAAATTGGAAAGGAGGCATGAGAAAGGAGGGCATCAGATGCAAGGAACTATCAGGCTAAATGGCCCAAGTGTTAAAATCTTGTCAAGCATAACTGTTTTCTCTACTGGGAGACTGCTGGGCCTCAATTGGGACACAGAAAAGAGATTAGATGAAGATAAGTGATTCCAGTCAGAGACTGCCTGTTCTATTTGAAGGCAATTTATATACTAGTGACCACAGCAACTCTAGGAACTCAGCTGTAATGTTCTTTTGTCTTCAGTGGGATGTGTGCTATGTACAGTGAGGACATGGTTTAGCCCTAGGTTAGAAATTCCTGTTTTTTATTCGATTTAGAAATAGAGTGAGAGTGAAAGCCATGCCACACGATGCTCCATGGCTAATAAAATTGCAAAGGCATTTCTATCTGGGCATAAATGATTATTTTAAGCATCATCTCACAGCTCCTTGGTTACTAAGGGAATCCTGTCTCAGCTCAGCAGTGCAGATGGGCAAGTTGCCATGACGATGCTCATAGGCCTAGTTGGAGTCTAAGTACCACAGATGGAGAAAGCACTGTCACTGCATGACCCCTGGGCAGCCTGGCAGTCCTCTCCATCCTTCGCCATTTGCTTATTCCTCTTGGGCCCACTGTAGATACATGCCACAGGAGTGTACAGGCACAGCTGCAAGAGGTCCTCTGATCAGCAGCCCACCCTGTTTTCCTTCTGTCCCATTCCAGGTTACTCAGGCTGGGTCACAATCATGTCCTCCCGTTATGGGCACATTCACTTCTTTAGGCCTTGACTTTATCTCTGTATATAGAAGAGATACTAGATCTTCATCTAGAAACTTCTCTAAAGGACAAAAGAAATATAGAACAAATTGTATTGTTTCTCCTGTAAACCACCCACAGTGTGAAAATTTTCACAGGATTATTCTGTCATGGTTGTCATGTGTCAGTCGCTCCCTATGACAACCTGAAAACAACTCCATTCATTTACCTGAACATGTGGTGTGCAGTTCTAAAGATGCCTGCAACAGCTCCCAACCACATACTCGTACCCTGTGCCTTTGCCATCTTCTCATTCAGAGTGATCCTTCTCTTCGAATAAGGCCCAACTTGTGATGGCAGTTAAACCATACCATGTGACTCACAGGGCTAGGTCAAAACACACAATATAACCTATGTGTGTGTGTTCTCTTACAATACACTACTTCGTCTTGGAAGCCAACCATTATAGTGTGAGGAAGCTCAAGCAGACACATAAAGAGTCTCATATTGGTATTCCAGCAATGAAAACCAGCATCTACCTTCATATACAGAGTAAATAAGCCTACAAATGGTGTTGCTAAAATAACTTCTGGGTTGTGCTCACTCCTCCTCCCATGATCCCAAAGGCAGTGGTACCACCATGCCTGACTCCTCTGGCATTTTGATTCTACTATAGATATTAAGACAACAATCCTCAGTATTTGAGGAGTTCACAGTATCAGGGAAGAGCAGGGAGGTAAAGAAACTAGTGGTTAGGAGATGTTATAAGCCACAGTAAGACCGGGTCATCTTTTACAGAAAAAAATGTAATTCATGGATTAACATATCATCCAAACATATGTGTCTATATCAAAGTAACCTACCATAACAATTAGTACTGTTTAAATACCTATATATCTAATTACTTGTGCTTCATTAGTAGGATTGAAAGGTTATTCATGGACAAACTGTCAGCCCATGAAAGGAAACAGCCAGAATTGACCTGAGTCCAAGACAACAGCTCCAGAGAAAGTAGACTGTTTTGCTTCTCATCCACCTGTGCCCCTTTTCTAAGCCTAGGGAACAATCTTCGGAAGAGGGAGCATGTTAGAATGTAAGGGCTGAGATTGGGGTGAAGAAACTACAGCAATATAGTCTGGACACTCATCTGATCAACCTGATTGAACATACAAGCCCCCCCAGCTGGATGGTGGGACCCATGGGCTATGTGGGTTTGGGTACATCTGCTTGCAAATTGGTTTTACATGAAGGATGCTTGCACTCATAAATTATTACTTATTGTTTAAAAAATTTTTTAAAAAGAAGTATAAAAAAAGAAACAAAACAGCAAGTGTCTAAGTAGTGGCATAGATAAAATGTATATGGAAGACATTCTCACAGGAACTGTAACACCTGAATTGTTTCTTTAGAAGGAGGATGATTTCTTGGGACATTATAAATTAGAACACCATTCTAGCTAATATTGCAAAATAATAAACCACCCCGAACTTTTTGGCCTAGAATAACCACCATTTTATTATTTGTATGCATTCTCTTTACCAGGATGGAGAAAGGACACGGTAAGGATAGCATGTTTCCCTGGAATAATTTCAAGGGCATCAGTTGGAACAAAACATCAGTATGGCTCTAAAACCTCCATTCCTCTGGCATTTTTTTTTTTTTTTTGGTATTTTTGAGACAGGGTCTCCCTTTAAGTCCCAGCTGGCCTGGATCTCACTCTGTAGATCAGAGAAGGAGGAGGAAGAGGAAGCAGAAGAGAAGGAGGAGGAGGAAGAAGAGCAGGAGGAGAAAGAGGAGGAGGAGGAGGAGGAGGAGGAGGAGGAGGAGAACAACGTCCTGGACCTCTATTGTCCCAATAATTTTGGGAGGTAGAAGTCACCCTCAGTGTGGCTCTGTGATGACTGGGGTTTAAGGTTACTCAACATCCTGTCCCCCTGTGTTGTTTTTCAAGAGACTTGATGTAATTCTACCAAAGCGCTTTCCTTTAAAGGTTTATATCGTTGTTGTTCTTGTTATTAGTATACAAAATGTTAACAACACACAATAGAACAAAACATATCAGGGGAGTTCTTGCTTTCAGCCAAGGCCATCTCCTTTGTCTCTCTCCTGATGCTAGGTTGTTATTGCAGTGATCAACTTTTGTGATTCCATATAGCTGAAAGAATAGTCAAGTTTTCTGCTTAGCTAATAAAATATCCCAGCTAGACTTCAGGACCCATCAGTATGGCTCAGAGATTTTCAGAACTAGAAGAGAATTTAGAGAGTATCAAGTCTCATCCCCTGTTTTCTAAGTAAAAATGAATGCTCAAAAGGTGAATGAAGGGCTGGAGAGATGGCTCAGTGGTTAAGATCGCTGGACGCTCTTGCAGAGGGCCCGGATCGATTCCCAGCACCCACATGGCGGCCAAGAACCTTCTTTAATCCAGGAGTGGTGGCACACGCCTTTAATCCTAGCACTCGGGAGGCAGAAGCAGGTGAATCTTTATGAGTTCAAGGCCAGCCTGGTCTACATAGTGAGTTCCAGGACAGCAGGGGCTACAGGGAGACCCTGTCTCGAAAAGACCAAAAAAAAAAAAAGAAGAAGAAGAAGAAGAAGAAGAAGAAGAAGAAGAAGAAGAAGAAGAAGAAGAAGAAAGAAGAGAGAAAGAAATTGCTATTGTTCTGCAACCACATAGAACATATCACAAATGTAAAAATTCATGGTAGGTGCAAATGACAGCAACACACAGAAACAATATTTCTAATGAAGTGTTGCTTTGACATCTACTCCTACTATGAAGATTCTCTTTTCTTGGGCATGCCTGTACTAATTCAGAAATGGAAGTATGTTAATTCTTTTTAAATGTTTTTTGAGGACTGGAAAGATGGCTGAGTAGTTAACAGCATTGGCTGCTCTTGCAGAGGACCTGGGTATGGTTCCCACCACATACATAGCACCTAGTAACCATCTGTATTTCCAGTTCCAGGGGATCCTATGTTCTCTGACTTTCATAGGCATTGCCGGATATAGGTACACTCGCAAACATGCAGGAAATAAACTGAAATTTTAATTAAAAATCATTTTATTTGTTTTATTTCTATTTTATTTTATGTGTACGAATGTACTGACTTCCTGCGTGTAATTTCACTCATGTTGCATAGTGCCTGTGAAGGTCAGAAGATGGAGTTGGATCTCCTGGAACTGAAGTTACACACAGTTGTTAGCCACCGTGTGCATGCTGGGACCCAAACCCCAGTCCACTGCAAGACCAGCCATGGCTCTTAACCTCTGAGACATCTCTCCAGCCCCATTAGCTCTTAATTTAAGAAAGATAAATCTTTGTATCATCTTCTGGTTTGAATTAGTGGAATTCTTATGCCAGAACTGTCCCACTAAAAAGAGATTGGGGAGATTATCTGTTCCAATGAGAAATTTAAGTCCCAGAGAAGCAAAATGGGCCAGGGTCCTGGGGCTTGTAATAGTTATTTTTCTGTTGCTGTGATAAAACACCATGACTAAGGTATCTTATAGAAGGAAGAGTTTATTGGGCTTGCAGTTCCAGAGGGATAAGAGTCCATCACAGGGGTGGGTGGTGGTGGTGTGGTGGGGAGGAAGGCATGATGGCAGAGGCTGATGGAGCAGAAAGCTGAGTGTTCACATATTTAAGGATATACAGGAAGTAGAGGTGGAAACTGCAAGTGGGCAAAGCTAAAACCACCCTCAGTGACATGCTTCTTCAAGCAAGCAAGGCCCCAAACAGCACCACCATCTGGGGACAATATGTTCAAATAGTTGTAGCCTATGTGGGATACTCATTCAAACTACCACAGGGTCCAAGGCAGTTTCCTAAGAATAACATTGGAAATGATGTGAAGCTTGAGATCAGTGCTTCAGTTTCCCCAAGAAAACCTGTGCTACGCCTCAGAGGAACTGAGACTGTCAATTAGAAGCATGCTGCAGTGAGTAAATTGAGTACAATGACACCTCCCAGCCCCAGGTGTCAATCAGGAGACATGGGTTTTTCTGAAAGTACAAAACCCACATTTGCTTTGATTCCATTCAGCAGTGATGTTTTTACAGCTTTCATTAAATCAATGTCCTTATCCTGCATCAGGTGAAACTTGGCAATAAGGACAAAAATTATTCCAAACATCTACTTCATCATAGATCATGTGTGTGACTTATTTCCTTAATCATTCCCCTTGCTACCCTTAGGGGAACTCTAAGGTCAGGATAGTAACATACTTGCTTCTGAGAGACAAATGAAATATTTAAGAAACCATCTGTGTGGTGACACTGCCAAAGGTCAAACCATCTGTGTGGTGACACTGCCAAAGGTCAAACCATCCGTGTGGTGGCACTGCCAAAGGTCAAACCATCCGTGTGGTGGCACTGCCAAAGGTCAAACCATCCGTGTGGTGGCACTGCCAAAGGTCAAACCATCCGTGTGGTGGCACTGCCAAAGGTCAAACCATCTGTGTGGTGGCACTGCCAAAGGTCAAACCATCTGTGTGGTGACACTGACAAAGGTCAAACCATCTGTGTGGTGACACTGACAAACGTCAAACCATCTGTGTGGTGGCACTGACAAAGGTCAAACCATCTGTGTGGTGGCACTGCCAAAGGTCAATCCGTCTGTGTGGTGGCACTGCCAAAAGTCAAACCATCTGTGTGGTGACACTGCCAAAGGTTAAACCTTGCCTCTAGCACTTACTTGTTGGATGATCTTATTTAAGTTACATAATCTCCCCTTGCCTATATTTTGCCTACAATGGAGATAATTACAGTTTATCATATGAGGTTGTTACACAATGTGAGAAAATATACTGAGGGAGTGAAAATGAATCCTGTTAGCAATCAGACTGCGTTGTTTATAACAGAACATCAACATGATTTTCTAGCAGACGACATGAAATGGCTAAGTTCCATCTTCCCCTTTCTCTCCAGCATCACCCTCAATCCCTGCTTTGATCTTCCTGTCTTCAGAACAAAGATTAAGAAACTTAGGTGATCAACTGTGTTTATTATTTTTTAATTTTTATTTTTATTTTATGTATGAGTATATTGTCTGCATGAATGTAAGTGCACCAGTGACATGCAATGCCCACAAAGTTCAGAAGACAGTGTAGTTGCCCCTGGAACTGGAGTTATGGATAGTTTTTAGCCACCATGTGGGTTCTGGGATTCCCTGGGTCCAGCCCCATTTTTTTTTTAATTCTTAATAGCATCCATTTGAAAATAATTTTGTTTCCTTGATGGCAAGTAAAAATCATGCATTGTAAGGCCAAATAAGTCCTTCCCAACTCACTCCTACAGAGACTCCCAGGTATATGCTTTTTTTTTATTGCATTGAGCTAACTAAACTTAAATTCATATGAGTTCATGTGTTCTCCTGGTTATCTTTGGCTGATAGACACCACAATACTGAGTACACACACACACACACACACACACACACACACACACACAAGAAATATACACACAAGTATATACACAAGAAATGCCAGATCTTGGTAAAGGGAAAGCTATTTTAGTTTCGACTTCTTGCATGCAGTACCTACTAAAACTCAGTGAAAGTACCTATCTTAGTATCTGTGAAGCCAGGAAGCTGGCCTTTAAAGGCTCAAAGTACTATTGAGGAATGGCCAAAGTATCTGTAACAGCAGTTAGTAGCGATGAAGAGCAAGAAAAGCAATGATTTTGAGCCTACTGAATTCCCAGTAGTATCTAGAACTTTCCCTGGACTGTGTAAGCCAGGCTTAGATCTCTAATAAAAAGAGGAAGCTGAAAAATCTAAACCATTGTTTCTTATATTCCAAAAACACTCATCTAACAAGGAAATTCAGTTTTGGATAAGGAAAATGAATGACCTTAGCTCACGGGTGGTGACTTGCTGAATGGACAGAAGATTCAGTAGCTACATGTGGCTAGTCACAGATGCTGAATTTTTAAATTTTTTTTTATTAATTTTTTATTTTATTTATTTCTGTATGTGTACGAATGTACCGTCTGGATGCAAGTTTGTGCACCCGTGTCGTGCAATGCCGCGGAGGTCATAATAGGGTGTCGGACTCCCCTGGAACTGGAGTTCTCCTGGAATTGGAGTTTCAGACGGTTCTCGGCCGCCATGTGGGTGCTGGGGATCGAACCCGGGTCCTCTGCAAGAGCGGTCAGCGCTCTTAACCACTAGGCCATCTCTCCAACCCCTGAATTTTTATATTATGTTCTGCCACAATTGCACCTGGTTTCAGAACCATGAGCTCCCTGGCTGGCTGGTTCAGGCTCAAGGTTTTTCATGAGTGGAAGGATTGCCTGGGTCTCTTGAATCCATTTCCTAGACGGCTTACTCTTGGCTGGAAAGTTTCTTCTGCATATGGGGCTCTCTGGTTGTTCTATGTGTGTCTAAAAGATCTGACCACAATGCTTTCTTCCCGAGAGCAATTCAAGAGACTATGAAAGAAGTGGTAATGTTTTATTAAGCCCCTATCCTGGAAAGCACATGCTATCATTTTGGCTCTATTCTGTTGCTAACACGTTCCAGCTCTATTTCAGTGTCAACTCTGCCCCTAAGTCCGATTTGTTGTTTTGGACCTATCCCTAAATTATACGTCTGCGACCTCACATTTATAATATAGAAACAAGTTCTCTTCAGGGCCATTAGGAGGATTAACCAGTATCAGATGATCAAAGTCTAGCGCCGGGAGTGGTGGCACACGTCTTTAATCCTAGCACTCGGGAGGCAGAGGCAGGCGGATCTTTGTGAGTTTAAGGCCAGCCTGGTCTACAGAGGGAGTTCCAGGACAGCTGGGGTTACAGGGAGACCCTGTCTCGAAAAGACCAAAAAAACAAACAAAAAAAAAAAACCAAAGTGCTGTTTAGCAAAATGAGATCTCCCAGAGTGAGCATTATTAGAAATTATTTCTCTTTCATTAGCTTCCTAAGAAAGTCTGTTCCGTGTTCGCCTCATTTTTCTAAAGTTTAAAGACAAAATCTCTTTCTTTCCCAAGGCTGAAGAGGTTAGTCTATCTGTTACTCAAAACTGAATCCAGTGGCAACGTAGGACTATTTTGATACGGAACTATAGTTCCGGGCACTGACTCTGTGCACGGAACTCCTTGAGAAACGGACCGGAAGTAGTTCGGTGTTCACTTCCTCTGCAGGAGGGCATTGGCGGGGAAGCTGTGTCACATTTGTCTCAAGGCTGCAGGGAAGGAGTGGTGCTTGGGAGCGCTGGGGGAGCGCTGGGGACCCCAGGAAGTACTGCGACGGAGTACTTAGAGGTGTCTCAAAACCATCCTTAGCCCGCCTCGCCATGCGGGGCTGGAGGACGCTGGCGCGGGTTGGTACCCAGATACGGGGCTGTGGCGCCAGCGGCCTAGGTGCTTCCCGGGGCTTAGGAAATAGGTGGGTATGGGTAAGTGGGGTTGGAGGGGTTTGCAACCCACACCCCAAATCCTTGAACAGAGTTTTGGGCCGTCGGGGAGGGTCTGCTAGAGGAAGGGGCCATCTGTCCAGGCGTGGGGCAAAGAACAGGAAAGCATGGTCTAAAAGGATTGAAGTAGTTTTTATTTGTTTTAATGTTTAAGAAATTGTCGGTTAGCTGTGGCTATTATATTTTATTTTATGTGTATAAATGTACTGTCTGCATGCAAGTTTGTGCACCCGTGTCGTGCAATGCCGCGGAGGTCAGAAGAGGGTGTCGGATTCCCCTGGAACTGGAGTTCTCCTGGAATTGGAGTTTCAGACGGTTGTCGGCCGCCATGTGGGTGCTGGGGATCGAACCCGGTCCTCTGTAAGAGCGGTCGGCGCTCTTAACCGCTAGGCCATCTCTCCAGCCCCAGCTGTGACTATTATTAACAGCAATAGTAACAGTTCGGTAGTGTATTATGTGCCTCGTGTGCGCAGACCAGTATCATACCAGTTTTACAGACAAAACCGAAGCTTAGTGGAAGTGGGTTGCCCAGTCATTCAGCAAATAGTAGAAAGTAGTTGAGACTAAGCTGGAACTTTCTGACTACCAACAAACTTTCTGACTGCAGAAAGCTTCAAGTGTAAGAATTTTACATGCACACACACTCAGTTTTTTTCTTTCAGTGCCCTTTCAGGGAGAGGTGGGCTTACAGAAAAGTCACTGTACTACATTTTGCCACCTCTACTGGATATAAACTGCTGAGAGCAACGTTCAGAAGGGTTAACAGTCTTTCAGGTGTTTAGGAAAGACTGCTTTTTTAGGTATTTGTTTATCCTGAAGAAGATGAAGACCTTTTCCTCCAGGGTAAGGATTCTTAGTTAAAATGTGAGCCCCCACTGTTTCCAAATAAATGTCAGGAAAAGTTTATATACAAACCAAACCATTCCCTGAGGCCTCGACCACCCACGTTAACACATGCGGCTTCCCAAGTACTAAATGGGAAATGTGATTTGTCTTATGGTTACAGAGAGAACATCTGGCTTTTTGTTAGAAATCTCCATGGCAAGAGTGGTACTTGGTGGGATGAACATCTTTCTGAAGAAAATGTCTCATTTGTTAAGCAGCTGGTCTCTGATGAAGACAAAGCCCAATTATCAAGGAAACTGAATCCGCTGAAAGATGAACCTTGGCCTCTACATCCTTGGGAACCAGGTGATTTTTTTTGTACTTGATAAGTTATCTTCTAGTTACAGTGTGGCTGAACACATTAAAATCAAAGGGAGTGCTTGGTAAATTTTTCTTCTTGAATCAATTTTCATTTCTGAAGTGTGTCTATTGTGATTTGGTTTGCAAGTTTATAGCCTCATCTGTTAGTAAAAGTCCTCTTTGGGAAACTGATTTTTAGATGAAAGGGGAATTATTCTGTATATATTCTCTTCCTTCAGATAAAAAGAATGTAAAATGAAAGAAAAAATAAGGAAGGAGAGACTGGAAAAGTATGTATGAATTGTAGTGCGTCATGCAGCTGTTTGCTTTTGGGATGCTTGTGCATCTGTTTTAGCCAGCCATAGCTTTGGAGTCTGCTTTGTCTCTGGTGGGATACTAAACTTATATGTAGCCAGATGAAGTAGAGCAAGGTCTTTCCTGTGACTGTGTGGTTTCTAGTGTCGGTCTTACACTTGAATTGTGTGACAAAAGTTTTCAGACTGGCTCCAATTCGCTCTGCAGTTGAGGATGACTTTGAGCTCTTGATCTTCCTGCCCCCACCTCCTAAGTGCCAGGTTACAGGTTTGTGCCCCAAACCTGGTCTATGTGGTGCTAACCAGGCATTCTACCAGCTTATCTAGATCACTGGCCCCACACCTTTTTAATTGAGTACATTTCCAGTTTATGTAGTGAATCTGCATGTTGTGTTAAACACTGACATTTTATCAATATGATGACTTGTGGTGTCTGTAGAGTCCCATCTAACTTCTTAGAGTTTGAATGGTAAGTGTTTTCTATTAATAGTATTGGGCATGATTTGAAATTAGGAAAACATAAGGATGAATATCTATGTATCTATCTATGTATCTTATCTATGTGTGTGTCTGGTATTAATGCTGTTACCTTAAAACTATTTTACAGGCTCACTTAAAAAACATTTATTGAGCACCAATATATTATGCTTGACATAGTTGAAGATACATCTATAAGGAGTAGTCTTGAATATATTATGTATTTTCTACACAGGTATTAGCGTATTTTCTATATGCCTGCTACTTATATTGAAAACTAATTTTAGGAAAAATTTGTATATTGTTGGAAAGATTGGAAAAGCTTTAATTAACAATGACTTGGTTTTAATTACCAGGTTCTTCTAGAGTTGGCCTTATTGCCCTGAAGCTGGGCATGATGCCCTTATGGACCAAAGATGGCCAAAAGCATGCAGTCACATTACTTCAGGTAGGAGGAAATAGAATGTGTGAATGATTTGTATGTGTGCCAGGATCTATTTGTATAGACCATAATAGGCACTGTTTGTATCCTGAATGGGGAAAGGGAATATAGTAGATAGATAATGTTAGACTTCTGATGGTTTCAGGAAAGTTCTGAGTCTTGCCTGAGCTGATGCCTTCTCAAAGTGGTTTTGGGATAACTGGGACAATGCATGAGAGGAAAATACATAACCTAGATTCACACATATATGTATCAGTTAATTCAGTATTGGAAATTACCTTATTCCCATATTTCATATACAACTCTTTAAATTCCAGATTGTGTGTACGTGTGTGTGTGTGCGTGTGTGTGTTTAGACAGTGTTACTGTGTATCTCTGACTAGCCTAGAACTTGCTATGTAGACTAGGCTGCCCTTGAGGTCCACCTTCTTGAGTGCCAGGATTAAAGGCATGTACCACCATTCCCAGCTATATTATAATTTTGATCTTGTTGCCGACTGATTATACTCCGTTTTTTTTTTCCTCTGGAGAAATGTTTTATTCATTGAGATCAGTTATTCTCAAGTATGATATATCCACAAGACTCATCCCACTGTAGAGATACATGCACAGCCATGTTCATTGCAGCCACAATAGCGAAGAGCAGGAACCAACCCAAATGCCCCTCAACTGACAAGTGGATAGAGAAAATGTGGTTCATCTACGCAGTGGAGTTCTATGCAGCAGTAAGGAAAGATGGCATCAGGAACTTTGCATGAAAATGGATGGAACTAGAAGAATGCTAAGTGAAGTAACACAGTCCCAGAAAAGCAAACGACGAATGGTATCCCTCATCTGTGGATGTTAGCACCCAGCACTGAGTTAGTTGTAAAGCAAACTGAACAACATCAATGTTATATACCGCTTTCCCTGAAAGCAACTGTTCTCTTATAATGTAAATCCCTTAACACTATATATAATTAACCCACCACTTATTTTTAGACCTTGTAAGCTTGGTATATGGGTGGAGGATATGTAGACATATTTTAGAGTAATAAAAAAAATGTGAATCCTGAAATACGATATGGAAATGACAGTTTGTGTACAGATGATATAAGTTTAGCATAGGTGTGACCTACGTATATATGCATATGTTGGAGCGATACAGATTGGAGGGAACAACAAAAGGAACTGGGCCAGGAACAGGGACTGAAACAGTAAAGTTCCCCAAGAACAATGATCCTCTGCGTTGAAAAACTTTAAAAAGAATCAGAAAAAGATACAAGGCAGGAAATGGCAGGGTGCAAGAACTCAGGTGGGGTGGGGGGCATGGAAGGGGAGATGAGTCTAGGTTGGAATGAGAAACGATGTATGAAATGCACAAAACTTCAATAAAACTGTTTAAAAAATAACAATTTGGCTCCTCAGACTAGAATACCAGATTTTATTTATTTTTATTTATTTATTTATTTTTTGAATACCAGATTTTAAATTGTAGTTCTGCCACTTATTGTGGGCCTTGGAGCACTGTGCATCATCTGTAAATGATATCAGTCTCTTCTATAAAAGAAAGAGACAAAAAAGCTGGGCATGGTGATGCATGCCTTTAATCCCATCACTTGGGAGGCAGAGGCAGATGGATCTGTGTAAGTTCCAGGTCTGTTGGGGTTACAGGGAGACCTTTTCTCAAAAAGACAGGAAGGGAGGGAGGGAGTACCCACTTTAGGAGGTTATTGTGAGGTCTGCACAAATAATGTCAGGTACTTGAAACAAGTATTGTCTAGAAAATGTTAACTCATTATTATTATTATTATTATTATAAAGAAATCATGGATAAAATTAGGAGACTTATTCCCCAAATCACTTTGGACAACTCAGTCTTTGAAACCTAATCTTAGAGGCAGAGTTAGACAGGTGATAATCTAAAATAAATTAAATAAAAACTAAAATAAAAGCTGACCTGTAGTGGTTAGAGTACTGTCAAGACACTGAGAACCTACAAATACTTCATAAATTTTTAATTTTGGGGGGGATCTCATCTGTGAGTACTATATACATCATTTCCATCCCCTCCCCCCTCCAACACCTCCCATATTACCCCATTGCCTGTTAATTTCCTGACCTCTTTAATTATTGTTACATATATAATTGTGTGTGTGTGTGTGTGTGTGTGTGTGTGTGTGTGTGTGTGTATTAAATGAAGAAAGCAAACAGACAATCGTGGTAAAGTTTAGATTTGCGGACTTTGTAGTTCAGAGTTTCCCTTCCTGGTTCCAACAGGTGGAACTAGGATTCCTTTCAACACCATTTCAAGCAGCGTCACATTTTCTACCCCAGAACTGGAATATCCAAATGTCCGTTAGCAGTAGGAAGGGTAAAGAAATCATGATGCAGTCATACAGTGCTGTACAGCAGTGAAAATGAACAGAATAGAGCTACACCCAGCAGAAGAATCAACCCTACCAATCCATGCTGTCAGCTGGAGAACTTGTAAAACATTAGGTGTGGATTGGGGCCTGAGGGCATCCTTGCTGTGGATACTGTGCTTGATTAAGGGTCACTGAGAATCCCTGCTTCAGAGGAAGAAATCAGTCTGAAGATGAAAGAGACAGACAGTCTTTTGGGATCCTGTTTTCTTTATAAATACTTGTTTTGCTGTATCCTTTTGGTTTTTGCATGTTGTATTTGACAGTTCAAAGGTTTACTTATGTACGTTGAGGCCCTAATTAGTGTTAAAAGGATGATCAGTTAAGTAACTTTGGGGAACTCCTAATTATTTGTCCTAGGCCTTCAATGAGGCTGTTATGTGTGTGTTATGTTAAAATGTGTCTTAGTCCATGCTTAAGTTTTGTGGGGTTTTTTGTTTGTTTTTTTTTTAATCTTTTTCAGGTACAAGACTGTCATGTCTTAAAATATACTTCGAAGGAAAATCATAATGGAAAAACACCAGCCCTAACTGTAGGTGGGAAAACCGTGTCACGCTTCCGTGTAAGGATATGTTTTCATTCTTATTCTAGTAGCTTTCATTAGTTTCAGATCTAAATGCTTTTGTGTTTCTCAAACTTGCCCTGGGGACTTTGGGGAGCAAAGTCTAGCAGAGCTGTCCTACCCTGAGAGACTTTGATTTGCTCTAGTGCCATCTCCTTCATCTGCATCAATTTACTATACCTCCCTAATAGATTTGTCACGGGATTAAATGAGATTCTTCAATGTGCCTGGATTGTAACAGACACTCAATAGATCTGGGTTCTTTTCTTTATTTGGTTTTGATTTTGGGGTTTTCTTGGTTTATTTGCAGCAGGATCTTTCTGTGTAGCTCAGGCTACCATGGAGCTTCGACCTCCCAAGTGCTGTGATGTGACATCCCGCCACATCTATTTTGTTTTATGCTTCCTTGTTCTATGAAATTGCCTCAGTACTTAAAACCAGAAGTCCATGAGAATGAATGTATATTTTAGAAGGTGCTTTCACTACTTGGAAGAAAGATCCATTAAATCCATATCAGTTTTTTTTATTTATTTATTTATTATTATTTATTTCTGTATGTGTATGAATGTGCTGTCTGCATGCAGGTCTGTGCACCCGTGTTGTGCAATGCCGCGGAGGTCAGAAGAGGGTCTCGGATTCCCCTGGAGCTGGAGCCCTCCTGGAACTGGAGCTTCAGACGGCTCTCGGCCGCCATGTGGGTGCTGGGGATCGAACCCGGGTCCTCTGCAAGAGCGGTCGGCGCTCTTAACCGCTAGGCCATCTCTCCAGCCCCCATATCAGTTTTTTTAATGAAGTATTGTTAATCCTGAATAGAATGCTGAATTTATAACTTTTTATAACTTTTTTTTTTTTTTACAAAATGCCCAATAAATATCCTTTATCTGTGGCTCAAACCCAAAACTTTGTAGAAATCATGGTGGCTTTCACTAATGGGTAACTAGAATATGCTTCTGATATATAAACAGATATTTTTGTTGTGAATTGTTTATGACATGAACATGGGCAAAAATTAAAGATGCAACCCATTTCTATCTGTCAGAGTAACAAATTTTTTTTCATTTTCTTTTTTTTTTTAATTGAGTATTTGTACAACTCATACAGTGGTTCCCAATCAAACCCATCCTCCCCATGTCCCAACCCCCATCAGAATTCATGCATTACAACATTCAAGCTAAGCCCTATCTAGTCAAGTTCCCAAACCCAGACATCCTGTGCATATTAGAACCTCTGGAGTCCAGTCAGCATATCTAGGAATCCTAGGTTACGCATACTCTTCTTTCCCAACAGTATTCCGTCTGTTGTAGTTCTCAGTCCCGGGCCATTCCCCACCTACTTCTCTTGCTCTGCTTTGAGACCTTGTCCCAGTTGGCATGAGTCCTGTGCCTGATGCCAACATGGCCACAAGTTCACATGTGAAAGCTTACAGTTGATTGTAAGTCACTGCTTCTCTAAGTTCATGCACCAGCCCTGGCCCATACAATCTTTCCAGCCCCTCTTCCACAAAGGTCCCAGAGCCATGGGTAGGTGAGGTTTAATATAGGGGCCCCATCCAGGGATACACACTCTGGAGGCTCCCATTCTTTGATGCTTGACTAGTTGTTTGCATCACACTCTGTTGTGTAAGGAAACTTTACTGGTGAGAACTGAGGGATGCACTAATTTTCTCTCTGCCCCTCATTCTGCATGAGGTTCAACTGTGTAGATGAGTCAGTCTCCTGGGAATGGGGATTTTTCAGATGTATATGTTCTGTGTCTGACCAGTTGTGGGATTCTGCAGTGGCCTCCATCTGTTGCAAAGAGAAGCTTTTTTTGATGAGTGGCGTATGATATGATATGCTTGTCTGTACATATAAGATTCCATAGTTAGTATATGGTAAGAAATTTCATTTGTCTAGAGATATGACCCCGATAGGGTTTTCTCTAGGCCCTATGTCCTCTCCAGCCCTGTGCATTTGGCTGAGTTTACAGTGGCTCTCATGGGTTCACTCCCATTGAGAGGGTTCCAAGTCCAATTAGACAGCTGTTGACCATCCCCAGACAGCAGTGCCTCTACTGCACCAATAGAGGTAGTTTGCTGGGCAGCTCATCATGGTTGTTGGGCTTTAGGACTGGGTTGTATCATTAATTGATTTTCTCCCTTAGCAGTGTGCACAGTGTCTAGCATTATGAGTGCTTAACTTCAGGTAGAAGGCTTCCAGGTCAGTTCCCGATCCATTAATCTAAGTCCCATCCCTGAAGCATGTCCTGTTCTGAACAGTGGAGTCTTACTTTCTATTTCTGGTAGATAATCTACAGCTTTGGCGATAGCCTGCTTTGTTTTGAGAGTCACTTGGATTGCTCTCGCCAGCCATTCAAAGGGAGGTATTCTGTGTTCCCTGCCACACAGCCACCAGGTAGCACCACCAGTGCACTAATGTCCACATAGTGTATGTATATTTCTCATGGGGTCTGGGGCATCACATTACCCTCTGGGTTTCCTAACCTCTCAAGGACCAATCATTTATTCTTTCTTCTTCCCTTCCCAACCCCTCCTCTCTCTCCAGCTTCAGCACCCCCATCATCTCCACCCTTGCCTTCTCCTGACCTCCCGCACCTCCCACCATCCCCCCTGTTTATCTCCCCCTTCTCCCCTCCCAACCTAGCACCCACACCCTCCTACCCTTCCCCCTGGTAACATCTGTTCCTTACTGGCTCCGTTTCAGGGATTTTCTTTTCCTTTACCTCCATGTATCCTTTCCAATTTCTTGGCTCCTGGTGTTACATCTTGGTGCTACAATCCACAAATGAGGGAGATCATATATAGAGTGGTTTTCTGCCTTTGTGTTAAGAAGTAACAAATATTTCTTGTATGCTGTCATGTGAGTTTTCCTGGGAGACATGAACAAAGGTATTCAGCCAAATCGGATGTCCATAACAGACAAAAGAAACAATTCTGCTAAAGTCTGGCTTGGCAGTGAGTTTATTGGGGTTACTTACAGGAGCAGCTGCATCTCTGAAAAGCTCAACCCAGGCTGGTGACAGCTCTGTCCCTGACTTCACAGGTCAGAAAGTCTCTTCTCGGCAGCTTAGCTGGCCAGTCTGCTCTCCTCAGCAGTTAACTACCTTGGGGAGGGACTTGTGAATCTTGTGAGTTTCAGTTATCAGGGAATTGGGAAGTTTGTTTACTTCCTGAGGTTCAGGTGCTTCCCTCCTTCCTGAAGGGAGAATTTCAGTTTGGAGTAAACTGCTGCCCAGCATATGCATAGTATTTCCTTGCCACATTTAATGTCCATTCAGTACTTAGTATGTGCCGGGTAACATGGCCGTTAAGACTTTGACATTCATTATAGTAAGTGATCTCCTCAGCCCGAGACGAAAGCTTCGAAGTATTTGGCTCAGGACAGTGCGCTGGGAGGTGCAATGGTGAGATTCCACAGCATTCCATTTTTCACTCTTTCTTGGTATTGATTCCCTAGGAACTCTCAGGGTAGGAAGAAGGAGGAACATGTAAGGCAGCAGCCATCCCATCCAGCAGCCAAAGAACTGGAGACAACCAGTTCTGCCTGGGAAAAGCCCAGGAGGTTTCTCAGGAAGGAAACCAAAATGGGAAGGGAAATGGGTGTTAAAAGTCTGTTAGATAAGGATGCAGCCTTGGTGTTGGTGCAAGCATGGTGGGGGGACGGAATTCAGGCTTCATACACTATGGGCTTACAGGAGTTTCTGAATTCTTTAACTATGGTAGCAATGTCAACAAATTGTTATCTTGGTAACTAAAATTAGAAGGAAAAAAAAACCTAGTTTCATGGAGCTAGAGGGAAATTGATAGAAAGCCTTTTTTTTTTTTTTTTTTTTGAGACAGGGTCTTTTTGTAGCCCCAGCTGGCCTTGAGTGCTTGGATTAAACATATGTGTCACCACGTGGAGTGATAAAAAGCCTTTTAAACCAAGGCAGTTGTGCTTGGATTGAAAGGATTCGAGATAAGTAAAGGACTGGACGAGGTGAGGAGAGACAGGCAGAGGTGGTGAGACGTAGACACCAAGCAGTTTCTAAGCAAGCAGTTGGGTCATTGCTCGTGCCGTAAACTGGCATAGGAAGAGGAAAGCTTGGAGGAAAGCTGGGCTGGCATGGTTCATAGAAATCCAAGGAGAGCCGTCCCGAATCAGTGAGAAGTACCCATCAGGCCGTGGCAGCAGCTAACATCATTCAAATCTTACGAACTGGCCTGTTCAGGTGTTAGCAAAGTTAGCTGTGTTTGCTTACTATAGTAAGCATAGTCCATTAAGCTTTGTGGTGGTATCTGCCCTGCTATTAATTCTTGACAGTTTACTAATCAACAAACTTGGGTTTCAGTAATTCCATAGCAATTAAAAGCACAGTGAGATTTTTTGTGAAATTTAAAAAATTATCAAATGTACGAGTTTTTCCTTTGGAAAAATGTGAATAATTCTTTGGTTTGACAGACTTCATGGTTTTCTCATCATACTTTGTTTTGTAACAATTACTGCCATTTTTAACTTTAATTATTAATTTTGTAAATTTGATATATTGTGATAGATGATCTTATACAGATTAAGCATCCTGTTGTCATAGTTTATTCTGTTCTCCCACACAAATGTGTGAATACTGCTTTCTGAACAGTAGGAAATAGTGGGAACCCCAGTGTGTGTAGGCAGAGTTCTAAGTCTGAGCGCCACCTAAGTTCTTTCATTCACCTTTTTTTGTGTCTTTTCTTTTTGTGTGTGTGTCTTTTTAAACAAGGTCTCTCTATAGTCCCAGCTGTCCTGGAACTCACTCTGTAGACCAGGCTGGCCTTGAACTCACAGACATCCGCCTGCCTCTGACTCCCAAGTGCTAGGATTAAAGGCATGTGCCACCACACCCGGATTAAAGAAAGTTCTTGGCCGCCATGTGGGTGCTGGGAATCGACCCGGGTCCTCTGCAAGAGCACCCAGCACTCTTAACCACTGAGCCATCTCTCCAGCCCTTCATTCGCCTTTTGAGCATTCATTTTTACTTAGAAAACAGGGAATGGGACTTGATACTCTCTAAATTCTCTTCTAGTTCTGAAAATCTTCTAATTCTCTGAATCTTATACCTCTCAAAGGGGGCAAAATGCACTTGAGACCAATTCTTAGAGCTTTATCTTCAGTGAATATACAGCAGAGTCAGGTAATTTGGAGGCTTGAAAGCTATATTCTTTTTTTTTTTTTTTTGGTCTTTTCGAGACAGGGTCTCCCTGTAGTCCCAGCTGTGAAAGCTATATTCTTACATTTTTGAAGATGCCGACCCACTTAGCTTACGTAAACTACAAAAACTATTCACTTCTTGGATGTCTAGTAGAGAAAAGGAAGGGAGGGGTCAAAGAGGGGCAGAGGGGAGGGGAGGTAACAGAGGCTGTGTGTTAGTGATAAGAAAATGACACAGTTACTTTTCTAGCATGGGAAGTACAATTCACAAGTAAAGAATTTTTGTTTGAGAAGAAATTTCCAGACTAAAACTATATGAACTTAGATCTTTTTAACCTCAGAGAAACCATGAATAGATTATAGAGGGGTTTTGTTGTTGTTTATTGGTTTTCTTGTGTTTTTCACAAGACCTATGAATTAATATGTCAAATAGTTGAACCATCAAAAATAAGTTGATTAAATCAGTTTTATTTATAATAGGGCTAGGAATTTTTTAATTCCTTGACAATTACATACATGTACATATGATGTTTTGGTTATTCTTTCCCTTGCTACCTTCCCTCTTCTCATGCTCGCTTCCACAGAACCCCTTATTCCCATCATGTATACCCCCTCCCCCCATTATCATGTCTTTTTTGTTTGCTTTTTAGTGACTTGAATTAGGGTTGCTTGCACCGGCATGGGCATGGACATGGAGGATGGTATCTACTAGAGTGTAGGCAGCTTGCCAGTTCCCTGTTGGGGGCATTCCTGAGCTTGGATGTGTGAGCTACCATTTCAGCTAGCATGTTTTGGTATTATGAGCCAGGTCACAGGACCTCTGGGTCCATCCACTTCCCTCCAGCTGGGACAACCTGCCATAGTGTAAGATAGTGTAAGTAAGGGTCTGGTATTGGCTACTGGGAGATAATGTCATGCAGTGTGGGCGTTGTCTGTCCCAAGCCTATATAGGCCACCTGTTGTATAGAGTAAATCAGATCTGCATCCTCTGTGTCTCTAGGATGTTACTGGAATGACCCTGTGTACATGCCCTTTTCACAGCCTCAAACCCATGTAGGATTACCAACTCCCATATCCGGTCCTCCAACAATATGAAGTGCCAATGTCTCCCTCCAGGAGGGGTGGAGCCTCTTGAGCCCTACCCCACGACAGAATGTTGCCACACCCATAGTGTGTGGGTCTTGTGCAGTTAACCATAGCTACTTCAAATTTAGGAGTGCAGTGACCATGTCATGTCCAGGACACAGCATTTCACATAGCACTCATCCCTTCCTCCAGCTCCTACAGTCTTCCTGCCCCTTTTCTGTGATGATCCCTGATATAGATGATATAGATGTCACATTCAGGGTTGAGAACTCATCAGTCAGTTATTCTCAACACTTTGACCAGTGATCTGTCTCTGCTTTAACAGTCTCTCACTTCAAACAAGGAACTTTTTTTAATTTGCAAAGAATTAATGCCTCCAAGAAACTAGACTAGTTTGCTTTTGTGTCCTATAAACAGAAATTGATGTGTTACACAGTGTTTTTGAATAAGAACATTAAGTGGTCCTAAAAGTTGATTAAATAATTCATATTGGGAACAGAACAGCATTTTCATTGAAGGAAAGATAATTGCAGAGAATTTCTGAAGAGGGTGAAAAATGCAACCTCGTCAATGGAGTTATCCTTGTGTGACAGTGTTGTCAGTCTCTAAGTTGCCTTTTGAAATCATTTATTTGGAAGTTTAAGAGAGAGACTGGAAAAAGGGCCAAACTTACACTGCTTCTGGTTTCAGGGTAACATGAGCATGTGGTCTTTCTCATGAATAAGAACCAGTTTAATAATACTACGATTTTAAATGAAACAGTTTTTCAGTTATAGTAAAATTGAAAGATAATTAAGATGTATATGTTATCTTAGTCCTTTGGGGTTTAGCCTATTTTGTATTTCCAAAAAGTAAAGAATTTTTCTCAGAAGCTTCTTGGTACACTCTAAAACCAGTATTAGTAAAATGATGCTGTGCTTTATAAACAACTGTACTATGTGAATGTCAAAAGTAAATTTGAAATCTGCTCTTTAATCCCAGCCCGAGGCAGGCGGATCTTTGTGAGTTCAAGGCCAGCCTGGTCTACAGAGTAAGTTCCAGGCCAGCTGGGGCTACAGGGAGACCCTGTCTCGAAAAAAAAAAAAAAAAAAAAAAAAATTTAATACAACTGAATTTCACACATCAGGAAAATAATTTCAAGGAGCCAAACTTAAGTGAAAGCTTCTGTGTTTGCTCTTGTAAAAGTGAGTGTGATTGAAGATGACACATTAGTAATTTCAGCAGTTGAGCCTGGAAGGAGCAGAGGATGATCACAGAATTGTTGCCACTCTTTGGGAAGAGAGGATAGCCTCTTGAGAGAACTCTGAAGCATGAAACAGTCTTCAGTGGCCATTAGAACAGCAGCATTTTCAGTGTTCACTGGAAGGCCACAAGGAGGTTCCTGGTGGGTGGCAGACTGATCTAAAAATTAACTCTCTGTTACTGGCCAGTGTAACCCTTAATTAACTTAGTGGTGTGAGGATCAAAACTGTGCCAGCCACAGTTTACATTTTAAAAAATGAAATGAACAAGTAACTGAGTTGGTGAGATACGAATGTTCTGCAGTTAAGTACAGATACTTCACTGGGGTGTGGAGGAAGGGTGTTCTGTAATCAGTCTGATCGTGAGTAGCTTAGGGCTTTGCAGCTGCTGATTTTACTATCTTTTTATTACAAACTAATGTCTGTAGTGTTCATGATAGTTTAGCTTCTGGATTTGTTCATCCTCAGAGTACATTGTGATATGTATTTTACAATAACTAGAGTCAAAAGTTAGAAGCTTTTGAGTCACAAAGGCAGGAATGTTGTGTACTCAGGACTGATTCAGCAGATTGCTTGAGGCAGTCTTCACACTCAGGTGGTGTCTCTCCCTTTTCTTATGTGGCTTTTCACTATTCATTTAATGCAGTGTTTCCTTGTCTGACCTGCCGGTGGCTTGGCATGACAGAGTAAAACTATCCAAATGCTTATAACCAGAAGGCTAAAGTGTAAGTAGAGACTAGGGATGTATATTACATGCAGTAAATGAAATATGTGCAGTGTGAGTTAGTATAGATGGAATAGTGCACCTGGCTGAGCTGAACAGGGAGAGAGCTGCACAAGAAGTACAGCCAGAGCTGAAGCTAGAAAAAAATACATTGAATAGGGTTTTTTAAATTATTTTTATTTTTATTTTTTTTATGTGTATGAATGTACTGTCTGCATGTAGGTCTGCTCACCTGTGTCGTGCAATGCCGCGGAGGTCAGAAGAGGGTGTCGGATTCCAATCGGAGTTCTCCTGGAATTAGAGTTACAGACGGTTCTCAGCCGCCATGTGGGTGCTGGGGATCGAACCCGGGTCTTCTGCAAGAGCAGTCAGCGCTCTTAACTGCTAGGCCATCCCTCCAGCCCCACATTGAATAGTTTTTAAAGAGCTGTGGCAGTGCATGGCGGGAAGGGTATACATCAATTGACATAGACACAGGTGTACATACATAGACTGAGGTGGCACATTGGGTTCTGCAAGTGCTTCATTTATGGTTAGAGGAAACATAGGACCTGTGTTGCAAATATTCTGGAAGAGGCCCTGTATAGGGAAATATAAAATGGTACATTGGGGGGACCAGTTCTTATAGGAGTCTTTAAATAAAGGGGAAGGGGATCCAAGACATTATTATAAGAAAGTATGGTATACCAAAGGACCTTGGGCAGGTGCTAGGTATGGTTTCAGACCAGTAAGGGAGTGCATTCTGTCTGGACCATTGTATACATGGCTGGGTCCTAAGCAGTAAGGTTCTTTGTTCATAGAGAGATAATGGATTATAGATAAAATTTCACCTTCCTTAAGTAAGGGGAGTTTATTGGTTCTCTAGGGAAATAGTGCTTTGATGTTTATTTTTTAGGGTGTTTAATAACATGATTTGGATCTCTATGCATTCAGGTCTGCCTGAACTATTTAATGTTACTTATATATACTGTTTTTTCCTCTAGAAACCTGAATCTATATTGGAATTTTACCGAGAACTTGGATTGCCACCAAAACACACAATTAAAATCTTTCATGTAACAGATAATGCTATAATTAAGCCAGGTAATCTGAGGTCGGGGAGAGGAGGGAGGTAAAAATACCTAAATATGTGATTTGTTTAATGTCATCCCTTTCAGTAAGGCTAAATCCAAAATACAAAGTCCCAAACATTTATTTTTAAATATAAAACTGTACGTGACTTAATCACTAGGAGCAAACAAGTCTGTGTCTGGTAAGTGGGAAAACTGTAGAGTACTCTTTGTTCTCCAGGAGAGGGAGGAGCTCTTTTCTTAAATGTAGAGAGGTTCACTTTAAAAAAAAAAAAAAAAAAAAACCTCTCCAGATAAGTGCTCTAACTTTATTTATTTATTTATTTATTTTATTTATCTTTTTTGAGACCAGGTCTCCCTAGAGCCCCAGCTGGCCTGGAACTCACTCTGTAGACCAGGCTGGCCTTGAACTCACAGAGATCTGCCTGCCTCTGCTAGGATTAAAGGCATGCGCCACCATGCTTGGCTTAAAGATGGTTCTTAGCTGCCATGTAGGTGCTGGGAATCGAACCCAGGTCCTCTGCAAGATTAGTCAGCACTCTTAACCACTGAGCCATCTTTCCAGCCCAAGTGCTCTGACTTTTAAACTGTGTTTGCAGGCTAGCTAGCGTTCTTATAGCTAGGAGCTCCCTCAGAGAATGAGAAAAATATAGCCTGAATAGGAGAGTGACTAGCCTTGGCACTTTCATGGGAAAAATTTTTATTTAAAATTTCCCCAGATTTTACATGTCCATGGAATGTCAAATAGTAAAATGCAGCACATGATTCTATTGATTCATGGCTAATAAAATACAACATTTTGATGTATTCAAACTTCAAGAAAACCCCCTGATTTCTTGAACTTGAACTATAATAAGAAAATGGTGGAATTTTTAAGTTCAAATTTTATAACTTGAAGGCAAAAATAAATGGAATTACACAAGAATTAGTAGATGTACTTGGGTCGTTATACATTGGTCTGATTTATAATGGGCATATATTCCATTTTTAAATATGAAAGAATAGTTTAAAATACTTGGTTGTGTAGCTAGTTTGTTCTGAAGCAAAGCTAAGTATTCACTTCGATTTAACACCTTTGTTAAATCCTCTGTTCATGTTTAGGATAGTTACAAAATAAGTCCACATGAACTTTTGCTGTGGTTCTGACCATATTAAATTACATTTTTTGAGTAAAAAATAGTCAAATAGTAATTCAAATTGTTCAGCCTCATAGAAATGAGAGCCCTGTAATCCTTCCAATTTTTCTTTTTAAAATAAATATTACTTTTGCTCTCATTTACAGGGTATAATGTGATGATATGATATGATTCACATAACATGAAGTCCCTAGTTAAGGTTCTGTTTTTCCCACAGAAACCTCATTTAATCCTACATTAAAGAAATGACTCTGAAATTCCACTGAGTGCAGTGACTCATCTTTCTAAACTACTTAAACTGAACCCAGCTTTCAACTATGTTCTCTACCACACTGATTCCTGATTTCTTCATTTTCTTCACTTTTAAAAAATTATTTGATGTAGTGTTGATTCTTCATTGAGATAATAGATAATAATTACTTTCTAAGGTCAGGGGCTATGTCTTAAAATGTAGCTGACCCTGTTTGTAAGTGTCCTCTAAAATGTATGTTAGTTGCTGCATTAAATGGTTCTCATAAATGCTATTTTCAGTTTTATATAAAAATACCATAAAAGGACTTTATCACAATTTTTAATAAAATTTCTCAAGTACATTAAAAATTGGGTTTTATTTACATGTAGTTTATGTAGAAACATTTTACAAATGTTCCATATCTATATCTATATCTATATATATATATATATATAAATTAGTAGAATCTGTAATGACTGGTTTTGACTCACCCAGATATCTGGGCTGTGCTTGATATACTACATTTAGTTGATATAGTGCCTGGTAGTCAAATAATCTGATGGGAATAGACATTATATGAAATTATACATATGCTGTAATCATTACCCAGCAATGGAGAGACTGAGTCCAAGTCATTACATTTCCTGGACCCATGGATGACCAAAGACCAGTGTGCTGTTCTTCTCTTGGTTTGCTTCCTTGTGTGAAATAGATAATACATTTTAACTCAGTACATCTGTTCATTGAAACAGCCATGGATCATGAAACTGTTAGTCGGTAGGAGCACTGTCTTGTCCCCGGACTCACTCATTTTGAGCAGTATCACTTAGTCCCTGTGAAGGCTGTGGCTTGGTAGCCCACTGGAGCACCCTGTTCTCCAGTCTGCTCACTGTTGTAATTTCATTGTTTGGGTGTTTCTAATGTCTAATTGCAGAGGATCTGGTTTTTAAAGTCTCATAGCTAGAAGGCTTGGCAAGTGAAGTTTTTGCATGCTAAAGCTGTTTCTTTGCTGATGGGTAATGCTGGCCTTTTTGTTTTCTTTTTGTAAAGGCACTCCTCTCTATGCTGCACACTTTCGTCCAGGACAGTATGTGGACGTCACAGCCAAAACGTAGGTGCCCAGTGGCTCTCCTTTCCTTCTGTCTTCATGTATTGAGAAAGAGCAGAGTGAGCGAGAAGAGTGCAGTAACAAAGCTGATCTTTAAGTCACTAGCAACTGGTTAAAAATCTTAACTGGATTCCTTTTATGCAGTGAGTTTACTTCAGATGAACCAAGATGTGTCCTTCTGAAATGCAGCTCAGAAAAAGGTCACATTACTCAGTATTTCACAGTCAAACCATGTTCTGCTTTGAAGACCTAAGACAACATGCAGCTTGATCAAAACACACAGGAATTCTGATGGGTTCGCTTGTGATCAATGTGTAGTTTAGTTAGGGGCTTTTCTTTCCCATTAAAAGAAATAATATTTTATGCTTTTCACAAAAAGTGTTTTTTTGTGTTTAAGTGTCTCTCAGTATAACTTTAAAACAAGGTTGTTACATTTTATTAGAAACTAGAAAAAGAAATATCACATCTCAGGTCTCTTCAGTAGCATGTTATTTTGCTGCTTAGTTCTAGGTAAGTGAGACTCTTCCATGAAAGAAAACTGTTCTTATACTTCAAGCATTTATTTAGGTAGAAGTCAACATGTAATTGTCACTCTGTAACAGAAATGCTGACTTGGAGTCATTCAGTCAATCAGTATTGCAGATACCTTGACCATTTCTACCACATGGCGTAGTACTGGCTATATGATCTCCAGAAAACCTTTAGATCTTAGAGAAGTTGCTTTTTGAAAATGAGTTGCAGTTACTGCCCTATGGAATGGAATAACCAACCTCCATATAGATGTTCACATAGAAACTGTTCAGTGTAGGCCATTGGAATTCACGTGATTTAAAATAGACAAAACTCCAGATACCAGTTACTGTCTATCAATTGCTTTCCCAATGTGGATCATCATTTCTTTCTTTGTGCCTCCATTTTCTCTTGGCAGTACCTAAAAGGATATTCCCACTAGGAGCCCTTTACAAAGCACTCAGGTGATCCGAGACCTCTGGGAGAGCCAGAGCAGTTTATTTCTGTTTTGAGATGCTCCTGCTGAACCAGGGCAGCTATTATCGGAGAGACCTGATGAGTACTGCCCTCAGTTTCCTAATGCTGACAGTTAGGTGTATTCACCTACATTCCATGATCACCTGAGTTCAAATACAGGCCATTGCAAAAGCTGCTAGGCTTTCTTCAGCTATGTAGAAATGAAGTGAGATAGATTGGTAGTGAGAAGACTTAAAGAGATCGGACCCTGTCCCTTTGGTTTTTCCCTGCTTCCCAAGTCGGGGCTTTGTACCTAGTTACTGAAGCCAGCAAAGCAGCGTACTGCTTTAGTCACTGTTTTAGTCACTCTTGAGGACTAAGTCTGTTCTGTCCCTAAGCTTTGCTTTGGTTAGCACATGAAGACTGTTGTGAAGCAGATATTTTCTTTTTTAATTTCTGAATTATTACAAATGATAAGATAGTTTTCATTAATCCTGTTAATTTGTATATGATGCTGTGTGAAATCCATTGTGTAATTTACAGGACATACAGGATACTCAGAAGCTATGCAGAACTAGAGGCTTTGGTCAGAAGGTGTTTGTTTCAGGCTTGTGACTAGCTTAGATTAGACCTAGCTTTTCAAATGTCTGTGCTTAGTAAATGCTTTCATCTAATGTGCTGCTGTCTTTTTTAAAGTTATTTTTGGAAGCTTCAGTCTTCTTGTGAGTATAAAGTAAAAGGGAAAGGGCTTTTGTTTTGTAAAGTCAGTCCTAAAAAAACAAGGTAAAATGAAAAACAAAACAGCAACACCAAACCAAGGTTATGTGAAACTGTGTGGCAGCTCCCAGCCTAAATAACAGAGAAGAGCTGGGGAATAAATAGCCTTAGGATCTAAAGCCCTAACCGTCAAGGCTGGGAGAGAAAGAAAGGCTCCCATTTGAGAAGATCCTGGCTGTTTCATTGGCTGCAGGGCAGTATTCCATTTTCACTTTTGCTGTGTAAGGATCTAGGATACTCCTCCAGCCCCATGGAAGCTGGCTATATTCTAGTCTGTGTACCTTCATAGAGACTGACTCAGAGTGAATTGAATTTTATGTATCTCTGTTCTGAATGTTTCCAAGGATTGTAGCTCTTTTAGATAGCATATTACTGCATTCCTCAGATGCTTTTAAATGCTTGTAAATAGAGACCTCTTTGTTCTTCTCCTGTGGAACTTGATTTGAATTCCCTCTGAGTGTGGCATTGGCTCCTTAGCTGTGCAGTCCTCCATTTGCCACCTCTTTTCCTTGCCTCTACTTTCCCTGGGTTGTAGGGTGTCTGGACATGCTCATGTGCATGCACTTGCTTGTCCTTTGTCCTTTAGGCGTTTTTTTTTAATTAATTTTATTTATTTTTGTATGTGTATGAATGTACTGTCTGCATGCAAGTCTGTGCACCCGTGTCGTGCAATGCCGCGTAGGTCAGAAGAGGGTCTCGGATTCCCCTGGAACTAGAGTTCTCCTGGAATTGGAGTTTCAGACGGTTTTCGGCCGCCATGTGGGTGCTGGGGATCGAACCCGGGTCCTCTGTAAGAACAGTTGGCGCTCTTAACCACTAGGCCATCTCTCCAGTCCCTGGCATTTTTTTTTAATGTGTACAACTGTATAGCCTGCATGTATCTAAGAGCACTTATGTCATGCAGTGCCTGAGGAGGTTGGAACAAGATGTCAGATCCCCTGGAACTGGAGTTAGAGATGGTTGTTAGCCACCATGTGAGTGCCAGGATTCGTACCTGGGTCCTATGCAAGAGCAGCCAGTACTCTTAACTGATGAGCCATCTCTCCAACCCCAACCCCCTTTTGACATGTTGAAATGCCCTTTTGCCATGCTTCTCATTTAGAGGATGATTCCCCTATTTGGAGTTTAAGGTCCTTCATAGCCAGTGAGAACATTGTGTTCTCTGTTAACTGATTGGAGCCATTGTCTTTTGGGTAGAGGTTGTGTCCTTTCAGTCCCTTATCATTGAGGCTGATTCAGGGACAAAGATTTGCTAGTTTGCCCTCCATTTGTAGCCTGTTATAAAACTTCAAAACTTCAGAGCTCTGTCTTCTTGATTACTTACCTTGTTAGAGGTACAAACACACACAGAGAAAATATGTTGTCTGGTGCCATGGTCAGGGGTGGGGAAGACCTGGATTTGCAGCTGCTGCAGTGGTACCCACACCTAAGTGGGCTTTAGAGTCTCCTGAAGGGCTTATTAAGCACAGTCTGACAGGCAGGGCTTCTGACAGTTCTAACGAAGTTCCTGTTGATAAGGATGCTGCCTCTCCAGGAACATAGTTTTAGAACCAATGGGCTGGAACATAGTCCCAGTCATTGTGAAAACACCTTTCCTGCCCACTGCTCTCCCCAGCATGGAATACAGAATGTTTTCTTTCCTCATCCATGTAGAAGAAAGAAGCTCAGTTCATCTAGTTTCCAATAACATTGCAAGTAAAGGTAGAAGCTTAATAAGTTAGAAGTGATCCAGGGTAGTGGCTAAAAGACTTGGCCTTTAATAGCTCTGTGACCTAGGCAAGTTTTGTTTTTGTTTTTTGGCCTCTCTCTATTTCTGTAACCTAAGAATAATCATAGCACTTAGCACAAGCCTGACACTTAACAAATGCCCAGGAGTACTGGCTACTGTCCTTATCACTGGATTTTCTTAGAATTTAAAAGAAACATTCCACATTTTCTTCAATAAATGAATAGAAAGCATGAAGTCAAGTTTCAGTAGTTCTGGTCCTTTTTTTTTTTTTTTTTTTTTTTTTTTTTTTTTTTTTTTGGTATTTTTGAGACAGGGTCTCCCTTTAGTCCCAGCTGGCCTGGAGCTCTGTGTTACCAGGCTGGCCTTGAACTCACAGAGATCCGCCTGCCTCTGCCTTCCTGGTGCTAGGATTAAAGGGGTACACCACCACGCCTGGTGAGTTCTGGTCCTTTCTAATACAACAGGCATCTTTAGACTTTTTACATAGCAAATAGTAGCTTTATAGAATGGTTTGGTAATTTTAAAGTCACATGCTGTCTACTACCGCTAGAGTTTATAGACTAATGAGGGTGCCTTTGGAGTGACTTCATGCCTCCCTGATTTCCTGGGGTATTTTCACATTTTGTACTGATCTATTGTTTAGAAGACAGTATGACCTGGGTTAGAGGCATAACAGATATGAATTTGACCTTGAGCAAATGGCTTAACTTCTCTGGATTTAGATTTCATTAGGTTGAACCATGAGAGCAGAGGACTAGATAAATAGTTTCTAAGGTTTCTTTCAATTCCAAACATTCTTTAAGTTCTACCTGTTTCAAAAAATATGATAAGAATCCCACAGTTTTCCAATCCACTTCTCCTTGTATAGCTGAAGAAATAACAACTGCAACAGTTTTATGGCTGGAACAGTATGGCTTTCTAATGTACCAGCATAGTGTGGTGGTGGGAGATCTTCAGAAGCTGTTTTGTCCTTTCATGGTTTTGCAGAATTGCTTATTTGAGCTATTTATTTAATAATAATTTAAATTTTGCATATTTCATACCATATATTTTGATCATATTTAGACTCGTTCCCCTATCTTTTTTTACAGCCCCCCCCCATCAGATTTCACAAACTCTGTTATATATGTTAAGGCCTATCAAGCCAAGTTTATGTCTCTATCCTTCAGTATGTGTCACATCCTTAGAGAAAATAATTCTCCATCAGTTGCCAATGGTTCCTCAGCCAAGATTTGGGCTTCTTACTCACTTTCACACTTATGTGCTGGGATTTTGTCTGGCTTGAGCGTGCATGGGTCTAGTGCATGTTGTCACTCTTGCTGTGAGTTGACATGAGGAACTTCCCAGCTGTCTGGAAGACTGTCTCCTTGTGGTCATCCATCCCCTCTGACTCTTAAAGTCTTTCCACCCCCTCTTCTGCATTTATTTATTTATTTTTAGTTTTTTTAGAAAAGAAGATTGCCATTGGGCACACTTTTCATCCCAGCACTCAGGAGGCAAAGGCAGGCAGAGCTCTGTGAGATGAGGCCAGCCTAGTTTACCTGGTGACTTACAGGTCAGCTGTGGCTACAGGGAGACCCTATCTCAAAAAAAAAAAACAACAACAAAGATAGATTAGTCTCAGGGCGACTGCAGTTGTACTGTGTTCTGGATTTTATTTATTTATTTATTTATTTATTTATTTATTTATTTATTTATTTATTTATGGTTTTTTTGAGACAGGGTCTCCCTGTAGCCCCAGCTGGCCTGGAACTCTCTAGGTAGACCAGGCTGGCCTTCAAGTCACAGAAATCCACCTGCCTCTGCCTCCCAGTTCTGGGATTAAAGGCATGGGCCACCATACCCAGCTTCTGAACATCTTTAGGACAGCCAGAAAGTAGAAGGAGTCACTACACATTTGTTCTTTTCTGTTAAAGAATGAGTTGAATTTGGTGTCAGAGAAGCTCCGGCAGCTGCAGTCTCTGGTTAACGAAGATGTTCCCAGATCCTGGTGAGAGGTTAAAGTGCCTGTACTTCAGGTCATGTCACCATTACTCTGGAAATTTGCAGATATTCTGTAGTAGCTTCTAACACAAAGCAACTGAAAAAAACCACCATGGTTAACATGTGGACGTGGGCTGAGGAGCTGTCTCATGTAACTTGCATGGCAGCAGTGAACAGGGTAGATGTTGGCTCTCAGTCTTTACAGGAGTCTTCAGAGGAGATGCTATATCTTTGAGCTGTGTAGAGGTCGATTGAGTTTTCTTTAAATGAAAACTAATAAGTAGAAAGTGTTTGTGCCAGGCCCAAGTCTCATGCAAACTTCTAAGAGCAGAAATCAACTAAAGAAAGTTCAAGCTTATTTGAAAGTGATTCTCGTTGAAATCAGTCTATTTACAGCATGAATTTGTTTTTAAAGAAAGATCCAGTTGTTTTGCAGGTGATGCATTACTTGCTAAACATTTTCTGTAGCTTTTTCTTGGCAATAGTAGAAGGATAGTACAGTAAGGGAGTGTCAGCAGAAGGAATGGCCTGAGCAGAGACATGGAAGCTGCTTGGCCAGAGATTCACGTGGGACTCAGCTGTGACCAGAGTTCATGGTGGGCAGGTTGGACCCAGTGGTGAAAGCCCTCCCATCCTCTGAGTTAAGCCTTGAATGTGGAACTATTTAAGGTTGTAGTTAAGTTTATTGCTAGTTTTTGTTGCTGCTGCTGTATTGCTTTTTAAAGTAAAGGATAAGCCTATGTAACTAGTTGGCCACCTTGGGAGTTTCACTCCATGGGCAGTGAAAGAAGCTGAAGAAAGGGAGCTAGTTGGCTTAGTACATCTGTGGAATCACAGAATGCCACAGAACCAGCTTTGTGCAGTTCCAACTTACTGAATATAACTTCAAGATCAACAAATTTTTTAAGAGACAAAATGTATTCAATATTTGCAATCTTGAGCACCGTGGTCTGTTTTGCCATTACTCCTTCTGATATGCTAGCTCTAAAGCAACACAGGTAATATATAAATTAATATTAATTTTTGTATTCCAATAAAACTTCCTTTGCAAAAGCAGGTGCTCAGCACAGGCTGAAGTATGCCAATCTGTAATTTAAACCATTGTGAGAAGAGACTCAGCGGCCAGGCTTTGAAACTGCCTTTCTTCTAGCATTTGGAAGAAAGGACTTAACAAAGAGCACCAAGGAAACAGGACAGGAAAATGGGCGGCCATGACATTGGGGTGGGCAACATGAAAGAAGGGCCAAGGACAGCCCTGTGGGAGCCTCTGAAAGAGGACACGATCTGTTCACTGGCTGCAGATTAGGTACTAAGGGAGTGCTTGCATTTAGGTTATGATGTTAGTGTGGTTATGTTTAAAAGTCTCCTGTTCTGAAATATTTGTGAGTAAAATGATAGGGATCTGGAGTTTGCTTTTAAATAATCCGTTAGAGTTGTAGAGAAAGAAAAACAGATGAAACACCATAGGCCTGGAGCCAGCAATTGACAGTGAGTGATCGATGTCCCTAAGTTCATTGTAGACTTTGCTGTTCAGTATGTAGTACAATTTAAAAAAAAAATGTTTTACTAAAAGTTTTGCCTTTTGGGATTAGGAGATTAAGCTCAGAGTGATTTCTACAAAGTAATTAGAGAGGAAGTTAGATTGCAGAGGTGTGAGTGGTGAGTTTGAGAAGCAGTTTGCTTCTAAAAGAGAAGGCAGAGCAGGAAAGAGACTCGTTCTTAGAGAGTGGACAGCAGATACGTCAAGTCCATGTGTAGTGCTCCTCACTTCCAGGACATTTTATTCTCTCCCCAGATACCAATACTGAAAGATATTGTCCTACAGTCTAGACATACATGGTGGATTTGGTTTTGGTGTGTTTGTTGTCAGCATTTGTCATAAGATGGCCAGGGGCAGAAAGATCCCATAATCTCTAGAGATTTGTAGAATAAATTAAGAAACATTAAATTCTGTATTATATTTCCTTCTGGAAGTTTCTTTTCTTTTTTTCCTTCTGGAAGTTTCTTACACCTACAAACCTCTTTTTTTCTTTATGCCATCTTTTTCTTTATTTTTATTTTACGTGTATGAGTATATTGCCTGCATGTGTATTAGTGCACTCATGTCATGTAGTGCCTGTAAAGGTCAGAAGAGGCCATCAGATCCCCTGGAATTAGAGTTACCACCATGTGGGTTATGGGAACCAAACCTGGGTCCTCTGTAAGGGCAGCCAGTGCTCTTAACGACCAGGCCGTATCTCCAGTCCCTATGCCATCTTTTTAAACTAAAAGACCTGCCTGTTATGCAAAGTGAGTATAGAGCAGAAAAAAGGAAACTACACATAGTATAGCAGTGTCCAGTGGTGGATGTTATGCTGATTTCTCTTGGCCAGCCACTGGGCTAAACAATGCACACTTGCCCTTCATGCACTTAAGTGTGCTGAGGTTAAGTAGACTGGGGGCCTTTAAAGTTTTTCTAATGAATTTTGAAATAAAACTCATTTTTTATATTATTTTTAGATTTCTCACTAAAGTTGGGGTGTCTAAAATTTGAATTTTCATTTAATTTACTTCTGCAGTTAATTTAGCCCAAACAGGTTTACATGCCTGTAAACCGGGCACTCGGAAGGCTGAGGCAAGAGGGTCAGCACCAGTTAAAGGTGGTCTGAGTCAGATGGTGAGTTCTGGGCTATGAAGGAAGACCCTTGCTCAGACAAGCAAGCAAGCAAGCAAAAAGCCTGTGGTGGGGAAAGGGTGAGGGAGATATGGCTTTTGTGTTTTATGTTATATATAATTTTCTGTAAATTTTGTTTATTATATTTGAAATGTGACTAGGGATATTAAGTAAAGATTAGTTCATTCCTTGTTTTTGTTTTATTTTTGTTCTCAAGTTGGATAACAATTGTGAGGAGTCGTAGAATAGATACCTGTACCTCCCATGGATCAACAGGTGCACTCTGTTCTGCCCACGCTGAATTAAGCCAATAATTTGTCATGTCATTTGTGTTTTAGCCTTTTGTTTAAAGGTTATTTATTGAAAAGGTTCCCATTGTACACAGTGGAACTCAAAGTATTCCAGACCTAGAATGAAAAACAATCTGTAATTAGCTGACAGATAATTAGCACTTTCAGGATCCTACTTTCATCTTATAATCATTTACTCTTAAAATGAGCTCAGTTATCTTCTGCAATTTACCTAGCTTGCATTTTATTGGTGCATGCACTCCCGCTGTCTTTTTAAGAGAGAAAATCAGTTTGAGAACTCAGAAGGTACTGGCAAACTTATCCAGAAAGCAGCCAGTGTTTGCATGTATATTGTTAAAACATGTTCATTTAAGACTAGTGTTGCCAAGCCTTTTCCCCTTCTTGTTCTTCTAGGTGTTATTTGCAAAATGATAGAGTAGGTCCAGATTCCTCTTTAGATACTTTCTCCTCATTTTTAAATTGCTAAGCTTTTTACTTTCCTAGTATTCTCTCAAATTTATTATTAAATGGAAATGATAATTTCTGGAGCATAATTTCAGTAAAATATTTGATTATTATAGTTTCTCTTTTCTATAAAATTATACAGTGGTTTTTCCATTGAATATATGTTGTTTCTATTTTAGCTTTTTGATAGAAATAAGCATTATTTTGAATTATTGAGGCAAAAAGCTATATACCATCAGAATGTAAAGTATAATTGTTTTATACTAAGATCTTGTTATATAAAACTGTATTCACATGGGCTTTCTTTATCTGTTTCTGTTTGGTAATTCTTTGTTAATAAATGCATAGCAAAGTCTTTGTAGAAATAGCATGCTTTTCTTAATCTTTTGTAATTGCCCCGAACGATATACTTTCTAATCATAGTTTTGTTGAAACTAGAGAGTATCACTTTAATGACATATTGACATATTATCTAGTGAAAAGTGAAAAAGTCTTCATCTTTAGGCTATGTAAATATATGTCTGGGGCCGGAGACATGGCTCAGTGGTTAAGAGCACTGGCTGGTCTTGCAGAGGACCTGGGTTCAATTCTCAGCATCCACATGGCAACCAACAGCTGTCCATAACTCTAGTTCCAGGAGATCTGAGGCCTTCTGACTTCCATGGGCATTACACGACATGGGTGCATTTACACATCTGCAGGCAGTACACTCAGACACATAAACAATTAAAAATAAAATATTAAAAAAATATGTCTGGAACAGGCCTACAGTTCTTCTGGCCCCTGTGCAGTATCATTTATACTGACATATTTGGCATTCAGAGACATGCTTTAGTAACACTTGAACCCTGGTACTGTTAGCTTGATTCCCTAGCTAACAGAATTAGCAATGATGTGTTTTCATTTAATACTGAGATTAAGATTACTTTTTAAAATTTTTACTTTAATTTATGTATATGAGTGTATTGCTTGCATGTATGTTGGTGCACCCGTGTCATGCACCTGAAGAGGTCAGAAGAGGGCATCAGATTCCCTGGAACTGGACAGTTGTTAAACACCATGTAGGTGCTAGGAACCAAACCCGGATCCTCTGCAAGAGCAGCCAATGGTCTTACCTGCTAAGCCATCTCTCCAGCCCCAATGTTTACATTATTAAGTAATTCTGTACTTTTACTTTTCCATTAACTTCCTGTTCAACTCCAAGACTAGGATCCATCTGGTGTCCTAAATAAACTTGCTCAGCATTTGTAACATTTCTATTTTTTATTTAATGCTCTATTGCCCTGATACACTGCCCTAACATAATTACTGAAGTAAAGGTCTATTATTTCTATTTCTTTGGTTAGAAATCCTAGTATATTGTGCCTGGGTGTGTCTGGCCCAGGGTCTCTCACAAGGCTGTAGTCACCTTGGAGCTTGGTTCCAGAAAAATTGCCTCCTTTCTAGCATGGTCAGGGATAAGCCTTGGCCTCAGCTGATGACTGGAACCTTTTTTTGCCACATGGAAAACTTACATGGTGGCAGTTGCTTCTTTCAGAGCCCAGTAAGCAAGAGAGTACCTAGGTAGAGGCTAGGTGAAGGCTGCAGTGTCTCATAACCAAATCTCAGAAGTAGCATCTCATTGTTTAGCATGTTTCAGTGAGTCGCTAGGTTCACTCAGGCTCCTAGGAAGAGGATTAAGCATAGCATGGGTTACCAGGAGATGGGGATCTTTGAATCCATCTTTATGGCTGGTTCTCGAGCTTCATTATTATATTACTGTCATCTCCACAGCATTATGAGGGTGAAGCTTACTCAGGAAAATTCCCTGTGCTTAGCTTGCTGCTGTCTCATAATCTTGACAGGATTTTATATCGAGTTAGACTCCAGGGGGGAAGTCCAAACTAAGAGGATGGAACACTCATTTGCAGTTTCATTTGGATGGCCTTTTTTGGTTATTTAGATAAGAAGCTTTGTTATAACTGTCAAGAAAATGTATAATAAATCAGAAATATTTTATACTCAATTCATTATGTAAATTCTAACTTTTTTTTCAGTATCGGTAAAGGTTTTCAGGGCGTCATGAAAAGATGGGGATTTAAAGGGCAGCCTGCTTCTCATGGTCAAACGAAGACCCATAGGAGGCCTGGAGCCATTTCAACTGGTGTGAGTATGACCAGTGGTGCTCTTTGGGGAAAGATGGACTTGGTACAGGGTGTCACTCTATAGCCTAGGCTGGCCTGGACTTGCCAGGCCCTTCCTGCCCCAGCCTCCTGAGTACTGAGATTATAGGTCTGAGCCCCCATATCAGGATACCAATGCTCTTTTTAATGCTCAGTCTTTATCTGAGGTCAAGCCACGTAATTATAATCTGTCTTCAGTTGGGTCCACATATAAGTTTCCTGTGACACAGCAGACCAACTTGTGGGAATTTTAAATCCTAAAGGTAGTCTCCCAAAAATGCATTGGCACAAATTTAATCATTACAGTGTTGTTTGAACTAGCAAGAGTAACTATTCATACTTGGGAGTTTGGATCATAAGCTGTAGTATGTCTACTTAATTAAAATTGTGCATTGGCACAAATTTAATCATTACAGTGTTGTTTGAACTAGCAAGAGTAACTATTCATACTTGGGAGTTTGGATCATAAGCTGTAGTATGTCTACTTAATTAAAATTGTGCATTGGCACAAATTTAATCATTACAGTGTTATTTGAACTATCAAGAGTAACTATCCATACTTGGGAGTTTAGATTCATAAGCTGCAGTATGTCTACTTAATTGAATATGTGCTGCTCTAAGAATAAGAGAGAATGGGATGAAGCAGTGAAGTGATCTGCAGCATATTAAGCAGACGTTTCCTGTTTATTTTTTGCCAAAAGAAGGTTAGGAAGGAATGACTATGATCACTTCCCTTCAGGGGATGGGCAGAAACAGTGTAGAGGGCTTAGGAGTAGCAGGAGCGACACTGGGCCAGACATACACTTTTTGTTGTAACTTTTGCTTCTGGAATCTTGTTAATGTTTTACATATTCAAAATAAAAACATGGGGGTAGAGATACAACATGGAACAAAGTCTAAAAATGAACCCAGGTATTTCAGTTGAATAGCAGCCACATTGAAGATGAAGGAAAATAACTGACTTGAAGAGTATTTTAGCATAGTTGCTTGAGGGTACCTAGTCTGAATTTTAAAATGTACCCTTTGAGTTGGAGAGGGCTCAGTAGTTAAGAGCACTTGTGCAACCATGACGGCCTGATCTCAGCATCCATGTAACAGTCTGAGCGTCCATGAAATGTCAGGAACTCCAACTCCAAGGAATCCGACACATTCTTTTGGCCTCCAGGTATACACTGATGGGCACACATTCTCTCTCTCTCTCTCTCTCTCTCACACACACACAAACACACACACACACACATTCTCTCTCTCACACACACACACACGTGCGCGCAAAATAAATCTTTAAAAAAACATAGATCTTTGTCTCTTTCCTTCTTCCTTCCATCCTCCCATCCTTCCCTCCGTCCCTCCACAAATGTTAAACTTAGATTTGCTTTTGGCATTTGTATCAGCAATCCAGAAGTAGTTTTCTGTGAATCATAGGATGAGAAGAAAAAGAAATATATTGGTAATTGATTCCACTGTGTTAGAGAAGGACATTGAGGTCTGAAAGGGGAGCAGTAAGAATGAGCCTGACAGTGTTGAATTTGAGACATAGGGGTCATTGTGCACATCAGTAAACAGATGTTTACTGTGTATATATATGTAAGAAAAACAGATGGAGGGGCTGGAGAGATAGCCTAGCAGTTAAGAGCACTGACTGCTCTTGCAGAGGACGTGGGTTCAATCCCTAGCACTCACATGGCAGCTGAGAACCATCTGTAACTCCAATTCCAGGAGAACTCCAGTTCCCGGGGAATCTGACACCCTCTTCTGACCTCCGCGGCATTGCACGACACGGGTGCACAAACCTACATGCAGACAATACATTCATACACATAAAAAATAAATAATAAAAAAAAATAAAAAACAGATGGAGATGTATGTGTATTATTTATGTCTTCTCTGTCTGCTGCACTGACCCGACAACAAAGGCATTCCATTACAGTGAGTATACCTAAGGTTCAGGTCTTGGTTTGTAGATATCATTTCCCTCTGAAAGGAGCTCCTTCAATAATTGACTTGTTTAATAATTCATGGGATTAGAAAGACACATTGAGCCCAAAATGTCCTATATAGGAAAACAGGGAAGAAATTAAACAATGGTAGTATATGGAAGGGACACGGAAGCCAGCTTAAACCGCCTCCTGTTTAGCAGAACAGAGGCAATTTGGGCTTAAAACTAAAAACAAACATGGAATACAGAGGTTGAGGCAGGAGTATCAGTATCACAGCCACTCTGGGCTACATCAGACCTTCTCTCAGAAACAAATAGAATTTGTGGAATAACATTAGAATCGATGGGTTCCTTGTGTTGGAAGCAAATTAAATGAATCAGTGATATTAAGAACAGAGTGGAATATCTACATCTAACAGGTGTAGACCGAATAATGACTATCATTGTTGGGCAGCCGTCCTAGAGATGATCAGTTCAGCCAGGATTTTCCAGTGGATCCAGAGCAAATGATAGACGCTCGAATAGGGCTAGATATTTGCCAAAACAAATTGCCTATTAACTATAAAAAGAAAAATAGTCACAGCAAAGAGGATTAAGCTATTTAGCCCATCCTTAACTAGGTAATAAAAGAACACACCATCAATAATTGGACACACCAGCATGATATATCTCCTGATTTGGTTCTTAAAAGTGAGCAGCCCACCTGGACATGGTGGCACACCCCTTTAATCCCAGCACCTGGGAGGCAGGGGCAGGCAAATCTCTGTGAGATCTAGGCCATCCTTGCATACATAAGACCAGGCCAGCTGGAGCTACAGGGAGACCCTGTCTCAAAAAAACGACAATAAAAATATGAACAGCCCAGAGCTAGTGATGTAACATAGTGGTGGAATGCTTGGCCTAGCACATGTGAGGTCCTGAGTTCAATATGCAAAACAATGAAAAGAAAAAGAAAAACAAAGTGGACCTGGTCTCATTTCTTTGTTGATTCCTAACATACCTCCTGAGTCTAATCATGGCAAAGCAGCAGATAAGCCTAACGAACAGTATTCTACAAAATAATTGACCTACACCCTTTAGAAGTGTGCAAGTCATGAAAGACGGAGCTGCTGAGGAACCGTTCTAGACTTAGGGAGAGGGAAGAGGCATGACAACTCAGTGCAGCTTGTCTCTGAAGTGCATCTGAACTTGGGAGAAAATGGCACATAAAGGACATTATTGGGGCAGGTAAATTAGAAGATGGGCTATGGATCTATCAGTGGTGTATTTAATTTGCTGAGGTTTGTCATTGTTTTTAGGAAATAGACACTAGTACACAAATGAATAGAAGGGAAGCCGTGCAGATGGAGAAAATGGACAAAGCACATGGGCTGAGTGTCAGCAGTTGGTAAATTTGGGTAGAGTGAGAATTCTGTATATTCCTTTGGCAACTTTTTTGTAAATATGAAAACATATGTTATATAAAAATAAGTTCTAAAAACTAGGATGATCAGGTATGGGCTCAGTAATGGAGTGCTTGCAAGCACTGGGCCTTGGAGTCAGTCTCCAGCATTGCCCACAAAGAAAAGAAATGATGATCAGAGACATGTATTTAAGACCTAACACTCTCAGACATAAATCTTGGTGGTGATGGGTAGATAGACAAAGCCTTGCAGGTAACATATAAGAACAAACAATAAAAGAAAGTTCCAGTGTGATCCAGCAATTCATGAGTATATATCCAATATTAGCGAATATATGGACACTAAAACATATGTGAATATTCATAATATGACTTGATGAAGTATACTGCATGAAGACATAATTAAAATTGATATGTCCAGTTAGTGATGTGGACTGAGGAATTGATACCTGCTGCATTGTAGGTGAGCCTTGCTAAACATTGTAAATGAAAGAAAGAATGGAGCCATTTATATAAATCACCAAACAAGTCAGAATTACCAATGTGGAGACAAAATTGCTCTGAATTGGCAACAAACAGCTATGAAATTCTCTTCAGGATTGGTGAAATGTTTTCAAATTGACTTTACTAATATATAACTTTGCTATTATGGTAGATGGTAGTTATTTGTCCAAATGCTTTTATTACTGTTTACCTACTGTATACTTGATAAAGTTGAGGAGGGAGGCCGAACTAATCTTTTCTTCAGTGAGCATGGTGCTTATTGAAATAGACCATGTAAAATAAGTAAAAGTGATATTTGTCCACAGTATTCATGGTGTAGTGCACAGCCTGTTTTATCAGTGCTGTGGCAGGCAGCCTCAGGAACGAAGGCTTTATTTTGGCTCACGGTTCAAGGCTGCCGTCCAGTATGGAAATGCAGTCATGATGTAAGATCACCTCCAGCTGTGGCCTCAGGAGTGTGAAGCAGTTGGTCACATGGAGTCCATCTGCAGAGATGAATGCTGGTGTTCAGGTCCCTTTCTCCTTTCCCCCTTTAGCAGTCTAGGATCCCAGCCAATGAGATGGGATGCCTACATTCAAGGAGGGTCATAACCCCTCCTCCATTATTAGTGGTACCATCAAAGACATACCCAAAGCTGTGTCTCCTCGGTGATCCCAAAATCAATCTAGTTGAAAATTGAAATTAGCCATCACACAGACAGTGGTTCTAATGCTGTGATGAATCTGGGTGCTGGGAACTGAACCTGCCTTCTTTGCAAGAGCAGCCAGTGTTCTTAACTGCCAGGCCTATTTTTTTTTTTTTTTTGTATTAATATATTTTTTAACTTTGGTCAGTATTAGGTCAGTTACTACTCTCTTGTTACTGAATTTGTCTCCTGTTTCTTAGTCTGTAAAGTGTACAAATCCACATTGTTCTTTTCGGACCTAGCTGAAAAAACTGAAACTTACTCATTCTTAGTTTGGGTGTGTTCTGTGATTTAGTCAGTGCTGTTTGAAATGAGAAGTACCGAGAAGTGCTAACTTGGGTTTTCTTGTTTAGGATGTTGCCAGAGTCTGGCCTGGAACTAAGATGCCTGGGCAGATGGGGAACCGAAATAGGACAGTGTATGGACTGAAAGTAAGTCTGCAAAGTGACTTTTGTGTTTTAGGGACAGGCAAGTAATGCAGAGCCTCAGAATATGTATTTAAGGTGTGTTTGTGTGCTGTTTAACAGGTTTTCCAGCTCTTACGATGTACAGGGTACGTGAGGTGTGGTAGAGTTGTAAATGGAATATATAGTCCTTAGAAAGAAGTAATATGAGTTGTGCTGTGACAGATGCTGTGTAGTTGTACATCCAGGCTGTGGACTGCCCAGCCACTAAAACAAACCAAAACAAAAAGATCAGCAATACGCTGTTTCCGTAATCTATTACATGGAAAAAAGAAAAAAAAATAAGATTCAGAACATTGGATGTACTATTCTCCTTCATAGAGAAATAAATGAAATAAATGAAAGCTGTCCATACAGATATGTTGTGCATTATATAATCACAGGGAAGTTGAAGGTTCTGTGCTGAGTTGTCTTGGATTGTGTGCCAAATGTGTAGGTTAAGTAAATGGTGGAAGAAAAAAGACAATTGCAATAGAGAGGAAAGAGCACTTAAAGAATAGTATAAAATTGGCTTTAAAAAAAGAGAAAAAAATAGTGGTATGCATCCATTTTTATAAAATGTGTGTTAAAGAGAAGTTAAAACTTAATATCTGCTAAATTGAGAATTTATTGCTAAATGAAAATGATCTATACTGTAATGGGTACTATATGTTTTTTTTTATTAAAACAAACAATTACATATTTGTACATATATGACTCAGAATATAGAAGAGACAAACCACCCTTGCACACAGCACCCTTCTCTACTGTTCCCTTCTCTACTGGACATATATTTCCTGTATTGATTTTGATCAGCAGAAGTTTTCAAATTTTATATAATAGGATTCTTCATAGAGACAGAATTAACTGGCTAGATGGATGGGCAGTCTGACAGATACATGAAAGGATATTTTGTAGAATTCCCTTCATGATTATTATGTGGAAACTGACAAATTCCACAATAAGCTGTCGTAAAGCTAGAGTCCCTGGGATACCTGTAGCCCTTACTCAGCCCATAAGCCTTAGGACCAGGGACCCCAGGGTATAATGCTTAGTCCAGGCAGAAGTCCTGAGAACCAGGCAGGATGGGGTGGGGACTAAGTCCAAAGGCCAAAGAGCCTGGAGTTCTGATGTCTAAGGGCAGGATTTCCAGGAGAGAAAGGAAATACTTTTCTCTGATTTCCCTGCCCCCCCAACCCCCAGGCTTCAGCCAACAGGATAGTACTCATCCAGTAGCAGTGAATCCACACACAGTACCCTCCCAGACACCAGAAGTAATGCTCGTAAGTTCTTCTAGCACTCAGTCCAGTCAGCACCTAACGTTCATTATCAGAGAAATCAAAGATTGTTTCCCTGCCTTTTATCTTTAATAATTAGCAGATCATCAATTTCTGATTGCTTTCTGTGTGACATTATTAAATGGTAGTTTACAGACCCTGATTTCCCTTCTGTTTTATCTTCTCAATATCTTTTTCACCATTTTCATCTGTCTTTGTGTGCCTGTTTTCTTTCTTTGTGGAGATGTTTTTAAAGTCTTATATGCTTAGCGTGCTTATTTTAGAAGTTAAGTCCAGTGATTTATGGATTTAAGATTTATGGATTCCAATTGCTAGTTGTAGCAGGGTAATAGTAACCAAAACAAAATAGAATTTCTCCTTGGTTTTCTGAGGAATGCCAGCAGTGAGTCCACTGAGTTATTCCAAAGTCGCGATTACTCCCATTTCTAAAGTGAGGCATACTGGTTATGATCTTACCTTATGGGTCACCAAATAGGATGTGAAGCTTTTCTGCCTCAGTTTGACATTTTGAAGTACTAATGTGCTTTTCTAGAGTGCACTTTTCTTGCTTTAGTAATGTTTGCTTTGACTACAGCTGTCTTCTTGGGTTTTCAGCTCTTACAAGTGTTTCCTTTCATGTTTTAGGTGTGGAGAGTAAACACAAAGCACAATATAATCTATGTAAATGGCTCGGTACCCGGTCATAAAAATTGCTTAGTAAAGGTATGTATAACTATTCCTATTTTCTTTTTTTTTTTTTAATTTTATTTATTTTCTATGTGTATGAATGTACTGTCTGCAGCAGGTTTGTACATCCATCTCATGCAATGCCTCGGAGGTCAGAAGAGGGTGTCAGATTCCCCTGGAACTGGAGTTTTCCTGGAATTGGAGTTACAGACGGTTCTCAGCCGCCATGTGGGTGCTGGGGATCAAACCTGGGTCCTCTGCAAGAGCAGTCGGTGTTCTTAACCGCTAGGCTATCTCTCCAGACCCAACTATTCCTATTTTCTGTTATTCGTTAATATGGATATATTAACATTATATATGGATATATTCCATAAATTCTCTTTGTGTAGCTCCTAAAAAAAAGTGGCTACTTCTATGTCTTCTCTGCCTCGTTTTTCTTAAGTAGCACCTCAGTGAGGAGGATACACTATAAAATACCTCAGATCATAGATCCATAAAACTAAGAGCTTGTGGTAGTTAGAGCCCATAGACAAAAAGTACTTCAGGAAGAGGAAGTCAGGGAAATTATTGTCAAAATACTGGTATCTCTTCCTCAAATTAGAACACTTTTCCTTTCAGCAAAAGAATTAGAAGTTAGTGAGATGGGATGCTAATAAGCAGGAAGCTGACTGGAGGCAGCTGATTGAAAATGCAGCCACAAGGGATTACACCTGTTCCCTAACGTGCTGCCTTAAACACCAGCTTGAAATGTCAAAAAAACTGGAAATGAAATGAGAAGAAGAAAAAAAGAAATTACGTATAGCTCGAACTCTGGAACTCCAGAGACTTCTTTCCATCAAGTACAACATACGATAAGGACCACCCCTGGGATTCAGCCCCAGTGTGGACGCTGTCACTGCTGACTTGACCCTCCGTCCTCAGCAGACGCACAGTGCTTATGGTGAGGCCACCTCGGCTATTTGGGTGCATTCTTCATGGGCTTCCAACAAGGACAAAATTTAAATCTTGGTGTTTTGTTCTTACTGCTTGTTGTCTTTAATCTCGGAGTTTTAAAGTTGGGTGTTGTTTTAAAATAGGTTCCATTAGTGACATAAGGTGCTGCATTTTTTTTTCAATTGAACAGGTTTTTTTTATTTGTTTGGTGTTTTTTTGGTCAAACTTTCTTTTGTTAAACACTTGACTCCTTGACTAGATTACCCCCGCCCCCTGCTCAAGATCTCTTTCTTTTTTTTTCCTTTTGAAACAGCTGTCCTGGAACTCAAAATGTAGATCAGGGTGGCCTTGAACTCACAGAGATCCACCTGCCTTTGCCTCCTGAGTGCTGAGATTAAAGACGTGCACCACCATGCCTGGTGACTATTCTCATTTTTTTTTTTTTAAGATATATATATTTTTTAATTTTTTTATTTATTTCTGTATGTGTATGAATGTACTGTCTGCATGCAGGTTTGTGCACCCGTGTCGTGCATTGCTGCGGAGGTCAGAAGAGGGTGTCGGATTCCCCTGGAACTCGAGTTACAGATGGTTCTCAGCCGCCATGTGGGTGCTGGGGATCGAACCCGGGTCCTCTGCAAGAGTAGTCGGTGCTCTTAACCGCTGAGCCATCTCTCCAGCCCCATCATTTTTTTCTTTTTAATAGAGAAAAGGATGTTTGGTAAATTTTTGCAGGTTCTTTTTTATTTTCAAGTTTATTTATTAATTTTTAGATGGGGTCTCCCTGTAGCCCCAGCTGACCTGGCACTTGCTACATAGACCAGGCTGACCTCCATCTCAGAGATCACTTACCTCTGCCTCCTGAGTGCTGAGACTAAAGGCATGCCCAGCGTGCCCAGCTGCTGTGACATTTTGGCCTCATAATTCAATACATTCCCACATTCCTGGTGTCCTAGAGGTCACAAATACCACAGCTTCATACAAGAGAAAAGATTGTTTCCATAGTAAAGTATGCAAGTCAATTTTTAAGTGGTGTCAAACCTTCCTTTTCTGCCCATCTTCCTTGATGGCTTTCTAGTCGAGTTTTGTTATCTCTGCAACCTCAGGCACCACACCTGCTTGCTGCTTTGATACCAACAGGGATGACAAGTCACAGGTGTAGTAGATACAGTGCTCTTCCGACCCACCTGTTTTAAGTGCTTTATAACCTGCGCACCTAGTACTGAGGTTTTCCAGCCATTTCAGTAAAGATAGCTTTACTGAAAAAAACCCACCCACTCAGCTACTGCTGATTGGTCGTCACTGAATATCCTCAAAGGCAGTTTTGAAAGAAGAGTCTAGATAGAGATAGTAGCCCCAGATGTCTATTTTGAACTGTTAACACACTTTCCATAAAAGAGAGAGAGGATAGGATTTTGAAACATGGTACCTAAACAACTTTTTTGTAACCACACAAATGTCTGTCCCAAACAGTAAGATGTGGATGTTGAGGTGGTATTTGGCAGATGTGTGCTCTGAATGTGAAAAGTGTGCTTTCTCTTCACTTTCATCCTCCTAGTAATAGCCAGAAGGTACCCAAGGGGACTAGTCCACTGGGCAACCTCACTCCAGTCCTCTCAGCTTTGAGCTTTGCTCCTTCCCAATTCCGGCATGCTATGTTTTTAAATTTCTAAACTTAATAAAGATAGTCTTTGGGGTGACCAGCCTGATTAAGTAGTATGGGCTTTTTCTGTTGTGGTTGCTGTTTATAGTCACAAAATGTACTGAGAACCTACAGAATATTTTTGTAGCCTAGCATAGTATGTATTAGTAAACAGTATTCAATTATATTTGTCCCTGTATGGTTCATCCCTTAAGTTTATTGTTAGATTTGCCTGGCTTTAAAGGATTTAGTTTGGGTTGCCAATAGACATAAATTTAAAAAGCAACATGCTAAGCATGGTACCACAGGCCTTTAATCCCATCGCTCAGAAGGCAGAGACCTGTGGATCTCTGTGAGTTGAGCCAGCCTGGTCTACATAGCAAGACCCATCCAAAACAAAAAAAAAATTAAGGGGCTGGAGAGATGGCCTAGCGGATAAGAGCGCCGACTGCTCTTACAGAGGACCCAGGTTCGATCCTCAGCACCCACATGGCGGCTGAGAACCATCTGAAACTCCAATTCCAGGAGAACTCCAGTTCCAGGGGAATCTGACACCCTCTTCTGACCTCCACAGCATTGCACCACACGGGTGCAAAAACCTACATGCAGACAGTACATTCATACACATACAGAAATAATAAATTAAGAAAAAATAAAAAATTAAGTGGATAGTTGCAAAAATCTTAGTGAAGACAGAGAATTATGAAAGTAGGGTAAGGTTAAATACATGAAGACATGTACCAGGCAGGTGGCTTAAGAGCACTGGGTTGGATTACCAGCACCCACGTGGTGGCTAACAGTCATCCATAACTCCAGTTCTAAGAGATCTGATGCCCTCTTCTGACCTCTGTGGTTTTTGCATGACACAGGTCCACTTACATACATGCAGGCAATAGAGTCATAAACATAAAAATAATAAAAGTATTAAAACCAGACAGTCTGACACATTTTCTAAAGGTGGACAGTAGACTTCTGGTTTTCACCTTTAATCACAAAGACAAAGAATTTAGATGAGATTTCTTTGTGTTTCAAATCAAATTATAGTACTGTAGCATTGATACTGAAATATAATTATCAGTGCTTTTATTATCTCAAATTTCCTCAGGTACCAATACCATAGATACATAAAAGTGTTAACATATAACTGCAAATTAATTATTTGGACCATTTATGACAATTTTTATCAAATTAGCACAGTTTTTTTGTTTTTTTTTTTTTCCTAATTAAGGCTGAGCCTAAGACTAGTAAATTGGGAAAAAAAAAATATGTTTATTTTCTTCTGGGCAACTTCCTGATAATTTCTTGGAATAGTTCTAATGAGAGATGTTAATAGATCTGTTCTATGTGCGTAGCTGTGCCTAGCAGCTGGGTGCTTATTTTGACTAAATTATTTATTTCTTATTCCCAAAATGAATATGCCTTGTTTTACTGTGTATATAATTACATTTTTTTCTCTCTGAATAAAGGGTATAGAAAATGAGTCAGAAGCTTTGAAAAATCCAATAATGTTTTCCAAAGATAAAATACATCTTAGATCATCTCAGTATCTATGCTAAAATGTCCTCAGCTGTGAATTTACAAACATAATTAGAAGTTAACAGAGCTATTATAAAGACTTAGAGGTTTTGCTCATTTGTTTATTTTGAGCTAAGTACTATTCTGAATTTAACTTCTGAATAGAATTACTCTTTGCTAAAGTAAGCTAATTTTCTTATTAAAAGGTGATGATTTTTGTTTGTGTGCTCTTAGAGCTAACAGTAACAAAAATGCTAGTAAATTTCATATTTTTAAGCTTCACTTCCCATATTGCATGCTATTAAGTATAGGAAATAAAATTATAAAAATGTGAATAGGTAGTAAAATGGATAATTACTAGGTTATTATAATTTACCTGAGCTCTTTATATTTGAAAAAAGAATCTAGATATAAAAGCTATCTGAATTATAATTTTAAAATACCCTGTTGAATAAGGATTCTTTTTTGGTCTTTTTGAGACAGGGTCTCCCTGTAGCCCCAGCTGGCCTGGAACTCACTCTAGGCTGGCCTTGAACTCAGAGATCCACCTGCCTCTGCCTCCCAAGTGCTAGGATTAAAGGTGTGCCCCACCACGCCCTGTTTTTACCCTTTCTGTGGCATTCAAGGTCACACAGATATTCTTTGTTTATGTGTGGTAGATGAAATAGACTTTTTAAGCCAGGTGTGGTAGTGCACACCTTTAATCCTAGCACTTGGGAGGCAGAGGCAGGTGGATCTCTGAGTTCAAGGCCAGCCTGGTCTACAGTGTGAGTTCTAAAGAAAAAAAAGAAAGAAAGAAATAGACTTTTTAATAATATAATTGGTAGCATATATAAATAACGGGTTTTTTTCCCCCTTATCCCCACCAGATCAAAGATTCTCTGCTACCTGCATATAAGGATTTCTGTAAAAGTCTTCCATTTCCAACCTATTTTCCTGATGGCGATGAAGAGGAACTTCCAGAAGATTTGTATGATGAGAATGTGTGGCAGCCAGGGAAACCTTCCATTACGTTTGCCTAAAGTCAGTAGACCTGGCAGAACGCTCCATATTCTGTGAGGACTGATAAACTGGAACAGCGTACAACCAAGGATCGTATTTTCCTGCTTGGTTTGATACCACACATCTTATCTCTGTCAGAGAACATGCGCTCATGACTCATCCCTCACTTGAATCTAACTAGCAAAATTACCACATTAAATAAACTATAGTTATATAGATTCCATTTGCTAAAATTGACATTTTCTGTATGAACAAAATATTTGCAATTTGTGGACTAAATTCTTTACAAAGATTTCAGAAGTTATCTTAAGGATTTTTATGTACATGTAAATTCAGTTTTATTAAAGATTTATCAATGTTAAGGTGTGATTGTGGAACAGTAAACACAGAGACTGTGATGTAACCGATTTGGATAAAGGTAACCATTTCTTTTCAATTTTATCATTCTATAGTTTGTAGAAGCCTTGAAGAAAGAAAGTTACTTTTTAATTTGAGTCACAGAAACACGTGTTAGAAGTGAAGACTGCGGACAGCAGTCCTGGTGCCGCCACTGCTGCTTTCTGCTCTCAACAGCACAGGGCTGCTCAGTGCCTCATTTCTCACAATGTCTTGGGTCCTGAATTAAGCTTGAACCTGATTTACCATTTCAGACTTTGTCTTGAAGTGGGGAATGTTTTTTATAACTAAACTTTGTTCAAATTAGATACTTTTTCCAACATAATTGGTAATAGTTGTAGACAGTAAAGTAAGAATTACACTGAACCTTGAATACTCTAAGCTTTAGGAAGGCCCACTACTAGCCTGGCATGGTCATGCATACTTGTCATCTCGGCAGCAGGGACCCAAGGCAGGAAGAATTGGAGTTCAAAGCCAGCTGGAGCTGTGTAGCCAGAATATGTCTCAAAACACAAAAAGAGTCNTCTTGGGTCCTGAATTAAGCTTGAACCTGATTTACCATTTCAGACTTTGTCTTGAAGTGGGGAATGTTTTTTATAACTAAACTTTGTTCAAATTAGATACTTTTTCCAACATAATTGGTAATAGTTGTAGACAGTAAAGTAAGAATTACACTGAACCTTGAATACTCTAAGCTTTAGGAAGGCCCACTACTAGCCTGGCATGGTCATGCATACTTGTCATCTCGGCAGCAGGGACCCAAGGCAGGAAGAATTGGAGTTCAAAGCCAGCTGGAGCTGTGTAGCCAGAATATGTCTCAAAACACAAAAAGAGTCAAGACACCTGCCTATTTACACTAAGACAGGTTGTCTGCCTGTTTAGACATATCGGACCCTTACTCTCCCCTGAGTAGCCAAGGCTGAAATCTAATGTGGGTCACCCTGTCTCCACAGTGGGCCAGGCTTCCGCAGTTTGATGATGCTGGTTGTCACCAACTGAACAGTCGGAGGTTGTGTGATGGGAGCTTGGGCGGAACATGTGATGGGAGCATGGATGGAACATATGGGAACATAGAATGTGTGATGGGAGCATGGATGGAACACGTGATGGGAGCATGGATGGAACATGTGATGGGAACATAGAATGTGTGATGGGAGCTTGGATGGAACATGTGATGGGAGCATGGACAGAGTGTGCGATGGGAGCACGGACGGAGTGTGCAATGGGAGCACGGACGGAGTGTGCGATGGGAGCACGGATGGGGTGTGTGATGGATAGTGTAATGAGCATCTTGAGACACAGTCACACACACACGTGTCCATTCTGACCTGTTTTGCCTAAATATGGAACTTCTCTCAGTTTACCTTGGAAAGGTGTCAGGAATAATGGACTTGACACACTGTTTATTGAGAAGGTAGGGCATGTTGTGAATACCTGCTGTGCTAAACTGCAGGACCTGGGAAAGCATTTGGACTCAGGCAAGAATAGGCCAGCATGCTATGAGGCCACAGTGGGCAGACATCTTCAGGAGCTTCCTATGCATGCATGTCATTATGTCTACCTGTTTTATATAGGAAGCAGTTCTGTACATGAAAGATTACTCCTTAACTAATGGCAGATTAAGTTTCTCTTTGGGGAATTTTCCATACATTTGATTTCATGGTAACAACAGACAGTTCTTCAGTTTCAGTTTCATCTTCTGTATGGCCACTTCTGTCCTGCTAATCTATGATGGTGTCTCATGGTGCCTGCCATTCAGATTCTCAATGTAGCCAGTTATGGTGGCCCACACTTTTAACCTTAGCACTCGGGAGGCAGAAGCAGGTGGATCTCAGTGAGGCCAGCCTGGTGTAAGTAGTGTAAGGCCAGTCCTGACTATACAGACAGAACCTTGTTCTTGGCCATAGCCATTACCTAGGAGTTCTTGAAATGAGACTGCATGTGTCCTGTCACCTCAGGAAATAGTCCTGAGTGCAGGCTTGCAAGCCTTCATCATTTGCTTTTCTGCTTCTAAACACTGTCCATGTCACATGCTTTTCATTCTTTTTATATTAATGAGGTCTGTTTTTAAGGTAGATGGACTAGATCCATTGTAATGAATGAGCCCACGGTGACAGAAAAGCAAAGAAATGATTTTAACTCAACTGGCCACAGTGTCTTCTCCAAATGAGAGGGACAAAACTGGTCTTAGCATTTGATGAGGACAATGAAAGTGATGGTGGTTAATGTTGACTCCTCAAGAAATAGCAGGCTTTATATGAGCATGAAGTATGTTTCAAGGCATTTAGACAGTTTGCTATTTTAAAGAGAAAGGGAAAGATACCCATCAAGCTGTGATGTTGCACTGAGTCCACTGTTTGAGGAGCTAATACTCTGACAAAATGCTGGCAGAGATACACAATTGCCCTAGTGGTGAAGCCTTTGCAGGAGTCCAACATGAATTTCCTTATCTAAAATGGTGTCCTGGTGAAGCAAAGATACCATCAGAGCTGTGGGCCGATGCCATGTCTGCTAGCTGCAGGGCCTGAATCCAATGCCAACCCTCACCCCCACCTTCCTTAGGAAGTGACAAGTTGCTGGTAGCTGTGACAGGCCAGAGATGGCAGGGCCACAGCAGAAAACATGGGCCAAAGCTGAGGGAGGAGGCCGAGAATAAAGTACTACTTTTTTTTTAAAGAACTTTCGACTTTGTACCTATAAAATTAGGCAGCATCTCCCTGCCTGCATGGCTCATTTCACTAACAAAGCAGTGATGTGACCAGGGAGGATGCCCCTGCTGTGACAAGGCTGACTTAATGGTACAAAGCCCCTTTCCCCAAAGAGAGAAGCCCACAGTTCTGTGGCCTACAGCCTTTGAGGTAGCTGTTCATGAGGAAAGAGAAAGGACACAGGAAGGACACTCTGGACACAGTCTTACTTCATCTAGCTCAGTGGTGGTCCACTCTCTTCAAGTTAAAACCTACAGGAGTTTTAAAGCTCCGGTCCCATACTTCCAGAATCTTATGGGACAGGCGGAATCCAGACATGATAGTTTTTAGAGCTCCCAAGTGATCCTAGTATAAAGCCGAAAGGCGCTGACCTGAATGAAGCACCATGCTGCATCCACCCCCGTGCCATTGGAGAAAGAGGCCAGCGAAGTGGGAGATGCACTTAAGCAGGTCAAATTAGAGACACTGTCATAAAATTTAACAAAATAGTGCTTAATGTGGATAGTCCCACGTATTTTAAGATACTTATATGAGTACTCTGGGGAAAACGTGCAATATCTTGTGAATGTAAATGTTATCAGTGTCACCAAACACCCTGTGTTATGAATAAAAAGCAACCAGTGGGAGAGGACTGGGACTTCCTCAGGGGCTCATTAAACAGGGGGTCTATTGACCCTGAAACCAGGGCAGCAGACTTTCCTGTCTGCATGACAACCTGGAATCATCATGTCTTCAAAGAATGCAGTGAGGGTTTGATATACTTGGTTTCCTCTATTATGAACCGTGATTTGGTCTCACAAAATATAGTCTTGTTTCTGATTGCCTTAGAAATGTATTACTGAGTACTCCAGTAGCTCAAATCCATGATCAAAATCACAAGTGAAACAAGTTGTCAGTCTTAACTTGTCCAAAGTTTGAAAATGTTGTCATCACTGTTTGCTCTTTTATTGAGTTTTTTTTTCCTATGCTTGCAGCATGTATTAAAAGTTTAGTAAAGATGGCCTAGCGGTTAAGAGCGCTGACCACTCTTACAGAGGACCTGGGTTCAATCCCCAGCACCCACATGGTGGCTGAGAACCGTCTGAAACTCCAATTCCAGGAGAACTCCAGTTCCAGGGGAATCCGACACCCTCTTCTGACCTCCGCGGCATTGCACCACACAGGTTCACAAACTTGCATGCAGACAGTACATTCATACACATACAGAAATAAAATTAAAAAATTTTTTAAAATATATTTTTAAAAAAAAGGTTAGTTAAGGGGCTGGAGAGATGGCCTAGCGGTTAAGAGCACCAACTGCTCTTGCAGAGGACCCGGGTTCGATCCCCAGCACCCACATGGCGGCTGAGAATTGTCTGTAACTCCAAGAGAATTCCAGTTCCAGGGGAATCCAACGCCCTCTTCTGACCTCCGCAGCATTGCACGACACGGGTGCACAGACCTACATGCAGACAGTACATTCATATTAATTAATTAATTAATTAATTAAAAAAAAAGGTTAGTTAAGACAAAAACTTGAAAATGAAGGTGTGTTGTTTTTTTTTAATAGGGTTCCCAGGCCTTTCTTTCATTCCTCTCCCCACACTTTATCTGTTGGCCCTAGGTGGACAAGAGTCCTTGTCCACAGATGACCCTGTCAGCTGGATAGTCTTATTTTTGTATAACCGGCCTTGTTTTGACACTTCCAGGAGTTAAATTCGAATAGTACTTTTGTTCCTTCTGGCATTTGTCCTAACTGTCCCTAGCTAACTCCTGACAGGGGAGAGGGAGGCTGAGCATGCTGTATGCCCGTGTGTCAATCAGAGAACAACTTGTGGGAGTCCAGTTCTCCCTTTCTGTAAGAGACACTAATATTAGTCTTTTCTTTCAAACCCGGTAAAACTTGGTTTATGAGAAGTTTAATCCCTAGAACACCCTGTAAGACTTTTGTCTTAGGAAAGGCCCTGATGCATTCCAAACCCCATGGTCTTTTTGATACAGGGTCTCCCTGTAGCTCCAGCTGGTCTGGAACTCACTATATAGACTAGGCTGGCCTTGAACTCACAGAGATCCACCTGCTGCCTCCTGAATGCTGGGATTAAAGGTGTGCACTTCCACATCCAGCCAGAGATTCTTTTATTTTTTTATTATATATGTGTGTGTGTATATATATATATGTGTGTGTGTGTGTGTGTGTGTGTGTGTGTGTGTGTATGAGTGTACTGTCTACATGTAGGTCAGTGCACCCGTGTTGTGCAATGCTGTGGAGGTCAGAAGAGGAAATCAGATTCCCCTGGACCTGGAGTTAAAGACGGTTCTTAGTCACCATGTGGGTGCTGGGAATCAACCCAGGTCCTCTGCAAGAGCAGTCCGTGCTCTCAACCACTGAGCCATCTCTCCCGCCCTGTATATATTTTTTATACAAGATTACATTACAAATAAAATCTAGACCTGTGTTCCCCTCCCTTTCCCCCCACCCCACCAGAATTCAAGCATTCTGCCAAACATGTTTTTCATCTTTTTCTCAAAATTCTCGATGCGAAAGTTGACTGCTTTGAGCTGCTTTGAGCAATTCACCATTTCAGTCAGTTCTTTGATGCAGTCTTTTTAACCTGTTAATTTAGTTTCTTTTTCTGCAAATTAGAATATAACATGGTTGCTGTTTTCTTTTTATGATAAAATACTTGAGAGTACAACTTTGTGGAGCTGCTGACTCTGCAGTTGGACAGGCTGAAGAGGGAACGCAGCTGCAGGACTGATGGTCCCATGGCCAAACACTTGGTCTCAGAACTGCTGGCTCCTACTACCAAACGAGCTGAAGAGTCAGCCATGGGATTGATGGCCCCACATCCAAGCACTCTCCCAGTAACCACCTGGGAATCACATCAGGTGGTACAAATCCATGAAATCCACTTATTCCCACACAACCAGTAGCTTAAATAGGTTTGGGATGAGCAGCCTCTGCATCACGTGACATCACCCCCAGTAGTCAATCTTAGACCTCTACACTATCACATGCCATCCCAACTCGTGGGGTATATTCAGAAAAGGGGCATGCTGATAAGCAAGCTGACTTGACTTCTGAGCGAGTGCTAGCAGAAAACAGAGTGGACCCTGAATCTTTTGCTCTGCCTAGTGTACTAAGCAGATTGGTAGCCTCCATATGCTCAAGACACGTCTTGAGTCCAGGATTGCTGTCCCACACTTCAGGAAAGTCAGCATGGAGAGGGACCTCAGTGTGGCAGAATTACACCACCAAACCCCAGGGGTGACCTCACTGGACGTCCTCTCCCAGGTATCAAGCAACATCCAACCACATGGCTTTCACACATCACTTGCATGCTCAGATGTTTCCCCCACTCTGCCAGGTGCAATTTTGCTTTTGAGACAATCTTGCTTCATGTAGCCCAGGCTGGTCTCAAACTCCTGGTGATCCTCTTCCTTCAGCCTCCTGAGTGCTAGGATTATTGACAGGCATGTGGTTTTATGGGCCATGCCTGACCCCAGGTAGTTATAATAATACTGCTTCATAAAAAACATAGTGAGATGGAAAGGTTCTCTAGTGAGTGGCTAGTCTACAGAAAGCCTAAAGGCCAGTCCTTACTCCAGGCCATTCATCACCCAGTTTTCTAACCATTGTGAATAACCACCTAGGAAGGTCTCCCCGAAGCTAGAGGAGACAGTAGGTTCCTTTTCCCTATGGCTTAGCAAAATGATCTGGAAGGCAGTTCTTCCCACATACCTGAAAGAGGAAAGTGTGTGTCCTGTTGGTTAAATCCTTCACCTCCCAGGTTCCATCACTGAAGACAGAAAGGATTGGGTTACTTTGCTCAGAGCCTGGTCCACACAGCAGGCCATAGAGAGCAGCCCATTGAGCACTTAATTCCCCCAGTTGCCACAAAGGTGAGCCTCACCTTCATTGAGCACAAAGGTTCTCCACTTAGCCACAAGTTAGAGCCACACAGAGCTTGAAATCCCCAGTTCACAAAATTCCCAGAATCTTGGTGGGTAGACAAAGGCAACATGAGTATATATGTTTATATGTTTCAACTCAATAATTTTATTTTGTCATGAACTGAGTTGAGATCCACTCATGTATATGGAAAAGTAGAAGCAGAACGTGAGAAGCAATGGAGCAAGTAGCAGGTGAAGCCCAAAGAGAACAGTGGAGGTGACAGGGAACCCTATCTTCAAAATTTCCTTAGAACCTCCACAGATGAAACTGCCATCTGTTCTGAAATAATACTGGGTCATCGGGCATACATGGGATGCAGGAGCTTTACCCATCATAACTTAAGGATTTGAAGACAGAGAAAGACGGACGGAGGAAAAACTTGAGCTGGTGCTGAAAGGAGAGGAAAAGGAATATTCAGCACACATCTCCCTAATTCTACTCTGGTCATTCATGCCAACTTTGAGGTTTGTGAGTCTTTCATTTGAGGCTAGATTCATTATCTTTTTGAAAGCACAAATATAGAACTAAAATGTCTTTCTAAGATAATGAAATAGCCAAAGACAATGAAATAGCCAAAGTTATATTATCTCCCCAAAGGGGAGGAATGTATAGTGAGGACTCATGGTAGCAGATTCTCAAAGCATGAGGCTTCAAGAGATGGTTGGCACCTAAGTGAACATATTCAGTTAAACCAACATTTGGAAGATCCTCTCCCAAGCCCTAACTTTGAGGAGATCACAATGTCTAGCTCTTCCCCCACCCCTCTTTTTATTTTTTGCACCTCTGTTAATATAAAATAGAGCAATGAGGTATGGAATAGAAAAATAGACTTAGCCGCATTTTATAAGATAAATTCAAAATAAAGGGGAAATAAAATGATAGTATATGGGGTTGAAAGGGACTATTTCAACCAGTGAGACCGAAGTCAATTTTTTTTTAATTTTTATTTATTTCTGTATGTGTACAAATGCACTGCCTGCATGCAAGTCTGTGCACCCATGTCGTGCAATGCCGCGGAGGTCAGAAGAGGGTGTCGGATTCCCCTGGAACTGGAGTTCTCCTGGAATTGGAGTTTCAGACAGCTCTCGGCCGCCATGTGGGTGCTGGGGATCAAACCCGGGTCCTCTGCAAGAGCGGTCGGCACTCTTAACCGCTAGGCCATCTCTCCAGCCCCGACCAAAGTCAATTTTTACACAAAGCCAGAGGTCCAGGAAAAATTTCACTGCTTCTGTATGTGCATCAACATCCAGGCAGAGCATCTCTGCCACTGCTATGCACTTTTTGGCCCAAGGCTGTGGGACTTTGCTGTCTAAATGTCACAACTAAGAGATGATCCAAGTTTCTACAGTACCTGGCTTTGCAAAGTCTTCAGGTTCTTGGGAGACCATCTGACCAGAAATCCCAGGAGACAATACAAACAACCACATAAACACCAGATGAGGACAGATGAGCACTCAGGTAAGGAAATAAGAGAAAAAAATAATTTTACCATTCAAAACCAAAATTACAAATTCCAAGAATGGAGCGGGGGAGTTTGCCACTTCTGCCATATGACAGTCACTGTCTAGAAGCATGGGGTCCCTGCACAGCCACAGGGTCTGTCTGCTGCTTTATTTTGGACTTATGAGCCTCCAAGACTTGGAAGAAATAAGTTTCTCTTCTTCATAAGTTAACCAGTTAAGTATTTTGTTACAGTAACAGGGACAAACACAGATGGTGAAAAACTATAAATTTCATTCAGCATGGCAAGAAATTATAAAATAAAGCCAACTGGAAAGAAAATAGGAATTGATTGTTATGGTAAATAATGATAATTATTAGGGGAAAATCAATATCTGCTATAAAATTTCTATGTCAGTTTCTTTTCCTGCCATTCTGAAGAAACACCCTGACAAAAGAAGCTTAAGGGAGAAAGGGTTTACTTGGCTCACAGTTTCAGGTCACCCATCATGGTAGAGAGTGCACAGCACCCGACGCTACAGGGACCTAGTCTTAAGAACAGAAATCAATGAGTTCTTACATGCTAGTGCTCAGCTTTCCCTGTCCATTTCCTACAATCCAGGATTCCCCCACTCAGGGAAGGTTCCCACCCACAATTAAGACGAGTCTTCTCACATCATTAAGCATCATCAAGACAATCTCTCACAGACATTCTCAGATACTAACTTCAGTCTAAACTCTCCCTCACAGGTGTGCCCAGAGGCTCCTGGGAATTGAGTTGACAATAGTAACCATCACCACGACAAAAACAATGAACAAAGCAGAAGACAGATGAAGAAAGTCATACACACTACAACAAATATAAGTGGATAAAATTTACTCATACAATATAGAGATCAAGAGATTAGATAAACAAGAATCTAGCTACATGTCATGTATGACAGATCTCTTAAAACCATAAAAACTGGAGCAAGCCAGTAAGCGACATTCCCCCATGGCCTGTGCCTCAGCTCCTGCCTCCAGGTTCCTGTCCTGAGTTTCTACCTTGGGCTCCCTGAGTGATGAACTATGACCCAGGAGATCCAGTCCATTATGAAGAGAAGAACCGGTGTGAGGAGCAGTACTCTGGAGGATTCTACACCACCTACTTCCCACCTGGGATCATGACCCAATATGGAAGGGTTTTCCATCAGCCAGTAGACAGGATTTTCTTTGCAGGCACTGAGACTGCGACCCACTGGAGTGGCTACATGGAAGGGGCAGTGGAAGCTGGTGAGAGGGCAGCCAGAGAGATTCTGCATGCTATGGGGAAAATTCCAGAAGACAAAATCTGGCAGCCAAAACCAGAGTCTGTGGATATCCCAGCATGGCCTATTACCAGCACCTTCCTGGAAAGACACTTGCCAATTTGTGCCTGGCCTGCTAAGGCTGCTTGGATTAACCACCATCTTTTCAGCAAAAGCTCTTGGCTTCATAGCCTACAAAAGGGGGCTTCTTGTATGGGTCTAAAGACAAACCATATGCACCCACAGTCTTCATGCCAAATAGAATGCCAATTAGAAGACTGTGCTAGAAGCCCATGAAGACATAAAAGACATGGAATCTCTTTCTCCAGTTTGGCCCCTTGTTTGCATCCATTATATGGCTCAGTGCTGTGTCCCACTCATTTCCAAGTTTCCTGCCCTCGGAATCTTTAAAACAGTTACATAGGCTTGCTTAAGCTCCTTATTCTCTAGCAATACACAGATCCTTGCACCCAAGTTTTTTCACACCCCTGAGGCTTTGTGCTTGTCTTTCCTCCTATCTGTGATAGCTTCAACTTTCCAAGTTCTCTGTACTTATCCTTAGAATCCTATCTTATTGTTTCTGGAAAACCAGAGATACCACCCAGAGCTCACCTTCTATTTTAGAGTTGAATAAACTAAATACAACAGAGATAGAACTTAATCATACAAGGTCCATAATAAGCCAGTGGTGTTTGGGTGACTGGAGCATAAGTTCGATGTGTTTCAATCTCCTAGGATGTATTCCCCAGTTGTCCTCCTCTGCTCTCCTCCTTATGCCATGTCCCAGATACTTGTCCCAGTATGGATTTACCTCTGTATTCAGTGAACTTGTGCTATTCAAATGCTGCATAGTAAATATCCTTAAGTCTTGCTGTATTATGCACTGTCTCCAGCTGATTTTAATTTTTCTTAAGAGTGGGAGTGTTGTCTTTGTCTATCTTTTGTATCTTCCATTATTTTTCTATACAAAGGTCAAGACACACTTGGGTAATTAAAAATAAAGCTGATTAAAAAAACATAAAAACTTGACATCCTTTGAAAGGTAAATATATAGATCAAAGCAATATTAACAAAATGAAAGCTCTGTAGCACCATCAATATCTCATAAAATAGAACTCAGTGCAAAAACTGTTAAAAGGGAAAAGAGAGATTGTAACTGATAAAAGGGAAAAAAATCATGAGATGATATGTACCTACAATTCAACTCCAAAATACACATGGAATTACAGAAGAAAATCACTAATACATAAGCATAGAAAGAAATTCTAGTATTTATATCACATACATTAAACTAACAGAAGACACAGAGAAAAACCAACAGAATTAAGGCAAGCAATGACCAGGGTGGTTAGAGATTTATGGTTCTACAACCTTCTGGCAGCACAGAACTCCCACTGGACACTTCCAGGAACTAATTAGTATTTGACTCTATTCTGAAAGATTTATTTCAGTACTAACCTGCGTGAGACTTTTACCATTTATTTCTTTACTGTACCAGTGACAATAAAAGTAGCTAAGATTTATTGAACCAAGCCAAGGCGTAATTAGCAGTTGCCTAATTTACTCTTCTAGCAGTTCTCTATGGCTGTGTTTTTCCAATATGGTAGCTACTAATCACATGGGACTCTTGAACACTCGAAATAGATGATCTGAGGCTTTGAGATGTGGCATCAGCATGAAACACCCACTGGAATTATAAAACATTTCAAAAAGAGTAAAACACTGGGTTTACCATTCATATATTTGCTATGGGTTGTACATCATTTCTTAAGAAACTAATAGTAGACAAAGCTCCCCTGAGACAACAGAACAAGACTCCTGAAAGTCAAGTCTAAACGAAGACAAAACAATAACCAAATTCAAACCATAGAAATCATCAAGCATTTCCGCCTCCTCGTTGATATGAGTGACAGCTTCTTAAACCAGTAAGTTATTTAACCTTGTTTTATTCCTCTCACTTCTTAGATAAAATTTAATGAGGGGTAATAGAATTGTTCCAGAAGGCAGACAGCACTCAATACAGAGCAGACCATACTTTGAATTCAGCAATTTACCAGTATAAATTCAAATGCTATTATAACCCACTCCCAACAGGCTTTTCCTGAAATGCCTGTGAGAGGGGCTTTGTGACATGTAACACAACAAGTGAGTGAAAGAACTTTGCTTAATTGGAGTACATTGTTAACACTCTAACTGGAGGACATTGACAGCCCTAATTTCACATATGAGAGAGCAGGTGTAGAGAGATTCAACAGCTCACTTAAGCATCATACAGGATGGTAGGCTACCAACAACAAGCCCTAAATTCTGGCTCCCCATCAAATACTCTGGAGATGAGATTTAGGAATTCACATATGTCTTTTAAGATCTGTCCAGTTATAGAAAGCCGAGGTTGTAAACATAGAGATTATAGAGACTGTTCTTGTTTGTTTTCTATTGCTGTGATAAAGCACTCTAACCAAAACAATTTGGGGAGGAAAAGGTTTATTCTATCTTACATTTCCAAGTGACAGTCTATCCTTGATGGAACTTGGGGCAGGAACCTGGGGGCAGGAATTGCATGATCAGTGGACCATGGAAGACTGCTACTTACTGGCTTGTTTTCCATGGCTTGCTCAGCTTCATTTCTTACACAGCCTAGACTCACCTGCCCAGGGTTAGGCCCCTACATCAACCAGCAGTCAAGAAAATCCCCAACAGACCAAAGTGATGGAAGAAATCCCTCAACTGAGGTTCCCTCTTCCCCAGTTCCTTTCAAGTTGGCAAAATACAAATTGCCACGACTGACCCTGGTGAACCTGACACACAAACACACCCGACAAGACCTTTTTCATTTCTTGCCCCCATAATCGGCATGTTAACATCATGATATAAAACAGTGAAAAAATTTTAATTCCTATAATTAAAAAAAATCCAATGATTTAAAAAACTCAAGTTTTCTGTAAAAGTCCAAAGTCTCCCAATTATGGGATCCTGTAAAATAAAAAAAGTACATGCTTTCTTATTTCAAAATGGAATAATCAGGTCCACTTAAAGAAAACCAAACTCCAACAATGTAACACGATATCTGATCTTTGGGATTCACTTATGACCCTGTGGACACCATAAGGCTTGGGGAGCATCACTGCTCTGGCTCTCACCCATAACACACATAACACACACACACACACACACACAACACACAACACACACAAAACACACAACACACATACACACAATTTGTCTCCTAAGTTCAGGTTGGCCCCACTCCACAACTGCTCTTGCCCTTGAAGGTCCCATGGTCTTGCCATGTCCAATATAATGGCGTCTCCACTAAAAGTAAGGCTGTATCTTCACCAATGGCTGGGAGAATGGATTAGGAAACAGAATCCATCTATTCTATGTGCTGTGTACAAGAAACCCCACCTCGCTCCCTTTAGTCCCAGCTGTTCCTGGACTCACTCTGTAGGACCAGCTGGCATTGAACTCACAACGATCACCTGCCTCTGCCTCCCAAGTGCTAGGATAATAAAATATCTATTTTATTGATATGGGCACTTTCCTCATCATTCTCTCAGTTAGATTCAGGTCATTTCTCCTATTCATGCCCCTACTCCTACAAGTTCATGCATCTGGCATATATATGTCCTGTATCCCCTTCTGCGTCTTTTCAAAGATTTTCAAAGAAGAGGGATATTTTTTGGTGGGGGAGAACTTTACTGCTTCAGTTGGTTCCATATTCTGGTTCTTTGTTGTTGTTGTTCTCTCCCCCCAATTCACATGTTTCAACATATGCATATATAGATAGCGATGAATAATCTATATATGTCACACATATACTAAAATCATGTCATCTATCAAACTGTATGTTATCTTCAAACCATATTTCAGGATTCATATTTTTCCTTAAAATTAATATTACTCTAGGGCTGGAGAGATGGCCTAGCGGTTAAGAGCACCGATCGCTCTTACAGAGGACCCGGGTTCGAGCCCCAGCACCCACATGGCGGCTGAGAACCGTCTGAAACTCCAATTCCAGGAGAACTCCAGTTCCAGGGGAATCAGAGACCCTCTTCTGACTTCCGCGGCATTGCACGACAGGGGTGCACAGACCTGCATGCAGACAGTACATTCATACACATACAGAAATAAATAAAATTAATTAAAAAATTAAAAAAAAATAATATTACTCTAAAATATGTATACATACCCTCCACCCATATATCAAAATTACAAAGTCTGAAAATAAGTGGTAGGTTAATTCTAGAGCCTGTTAAGGGATTTACATTATAAGAACACAGTTACTTTTATTTTTTATTTTTTTGGTCTTTTGAGACAGGGTCTCCCTTTAGCTCTGGCTGCCCTGGAACTCACTCTGTAGACCAGGATGGCCTTGAACTCACAGAGATCCACCTACCTCTGCCGCCCAAGTGCTAGGATTAAAGGCGTGTGCCAACAGTTGCTTTTAGATAAAGAGAAATATAATATTAATGCTACTCAGTTTGCCTTACAAGTAGGTACTTGGTGCTAGCATCCACAAATGAGAGAAATCATTCATCATTTGTGTTTTGGGGACTGCGTTACTTCACTTAGCATAATATCTTCTTGTACCATCCATTTACCGGCAAAGTTCATGATATCAATCTTTCATTACCATTGCATAGAATTCCATTCTGTAGATGTACCACATTTTCTTTATCCACACATTTGGGTTGGTTCCAACTCTTTGCTATTGTGAAGAGAGCTGCAATAAACATGAATGTGCACTCATCTCTGTGGTAGGATGAATCTTGTAGTAGGACTGGGTCAGGTTGTAGGCTCATTTTAAGTCTTTTAAGGATTCTCTACACTGCTTCCCATAGTGGTTGTATGAGTTTACATTCCCACCGGCAGTGGATGAATGTTCCTCTTCCCTCACAACCTCTCCAGCATTTGGTATCATTTGTTTTCTTGATCCTAGCCAGTCTTATTGGAGTGAGATGAAATCTTAAAGTAGTTTTAATTTGCATTTACTTAATTATTAGCAATGTTGAACACTTAAGATGTTTCTCAGCCATCTTTAATTCCTCACTTGTGAAGTCTCTGTTCAGCTCTTTACTCCATCTTTTGACTGAGTCATTTGTTTTCTCACTTTTTTGAGTAGTTTATATATTCTGGAAATTAATGCTCTGTCAGATGTATCAGTGGTAAAGGTCTCATCCCACTCTGGGGGTTTTCTCTTCACTTCTCTGATTGTCTTATTTTCTGGGGGGGGGGTGTTTCATTATGACACTTTCTTTTATTATCTCAATATTTTTTTATTTCTATAACAATAAGTAATAAGTAGTGAATACAAGTGTGATGGTTAATCCTGGGTGTCAACTTGACTGGACTAAGGAACAAATAAGAGAAAAAGGGTCTTCTGATTGGACTGCCTCAACCCTGATGGCCCACCCCAAATGTGGGCTTTACCTTCTGCCAGCAGGCAGTATTTAAGGCCACAGCAGAAGGAGCTGGTCCCCCTTTTCTCCTGCAGCTTGCCTCTCTCATCTGGTGAGTTTGTCTTGCTGCTGTGATCAACCT
>VZQC01011925.1:3311709-3326656 GCA_009823505.1 Rhizomys pruinosus | reverse complement strand
CCTTTTTTTTTTTTTTGCCTGTATTTCTATGCAAATCACAAATGTCTTTTCACTGTGTTGAAGGCTTGCTTTGCTTGCATCCTTTGGATGCCTTTTTTTTTTCCTCTTCCTTGTTTATGAGGTGTTGACTTGTCTAGGTTTCAGGCTTTCAATTTTGTTTATATATTGGATATTCGAAGTCTAATTCACTCTTCCCTTTCTGTTCTGAAGGTTCTCCAAAAAAATCCATTTGGACACTCAGCAATTCCAGTTGGCCAGGAGGGGGGGAGGATCCTGACTTAGCCCGCACCCCAGTACTCTGTGCTTCAGGTGGTCCTAGCAAGGCCCTGACCAGAGAACTGGGCACCACAGACTCACAATGGCATCAGGCCAGGTTTTACTGCTAGATACAAGGGTGAAGGGTGACCCTGCCTGGACAGCCACACCCAACAAGGGTTTAGTGCTTGGTCCCAGCAACAGGGCCACTGCATCCCACCACAAAAGAATGAATCAATTATCCAGCAACCCAAGAGTAGATCTATCCTAAAATCTGCCTGGCTGAAGCGCCTGGCTCCTACCTGTGCTTCAGGTGGTTCTTGCAAGGCCTTGACCTGAGCACTGTGCACCATGGACTCACAATGTTGTCAGGCCCGGTTATACTGCTGACTACAAAGGCAAAGGGCTTTTGTGCTTAATGAGGTCCCACTAATCAATTGTCAACCTTATTTCCCACACAGTTGCTGTCTGATTTAGAAAGTCTTCTCCTATGCCCATGTCTTGTAGGTGGCTGCCAACGTTTTCTTTAATCACCTTCAGAAATTTAGGTTTCACTTTGAGGTCTTTGATCCATTTGGAGTTGAGTTTTGTACAGGGTCAGAGGTAGGGATTTAATTTTATTCTTCTACAAATGGTGATCCAGTTTTGCCAACACCATTTGCTGAAGATGCTGTCTTTCCTCCATTGAGTCTTCTGGGCCCCTTTGTCAAATATGAGGTGGCTGAAATTGTATGTGCTCAAGTTTGGATCTTTAATTTTGTTCCATTGGTCTACAGGTCTGTTTTTATGCCAGTACCAGGCTGTTTTTATGACTATAGCCCTGTGATATAGTTTGAAGTCTGTTATACAGATCCCCCAATGTATTGCTCTTCTTTTTCCATATGAATTCAAGATTTTTTTTTTCCAAATTTGTGAAGAAACTCTTGGGGCTATTAATTGGGAATGCATTGAATCTGTATATTAATTTCGGCAGAATGGACATTTTTATTATATTAATTTTTCCAATCCATGAGCACGAGAGGACTTTCCATCTTCTGATCTCCTTCTACAGGGATTTAAAATTTTTGTTGTAGAGAGCTTTGGTGTCTTTGTTTAGGTTTGTTCCTAGGTATTTTATTGCTTTTGAGGCTATTGTGAGTGGGAAGGTCTCCTTATAGTCCTTCTTCAGTTGCTTCTTGTTGTTGTAAAGAAAAGCTACTGATTTTTTAGGTTGATTTTATATCCCACCACTTTACTGAAACTCTTATTCATTTCTAGGAGTTTTCTGGTGGTGGTTTTAGCATTCCTTAGGTAAACTATCATGTCATCTTGCAAAAAGGATAGCTTGACTTCCTCTTTTCCAATTAGTACTCCTTTAATTTTCCTTTCTTGCCTTATTGCCCCAGCAACCTCAAGAAGAGGGGTGGCAATAGGAGTCAACCTTTGAGGGGGAATGCTTCTAACTTTTCTCCATTTAGGATGATATTGGCTGTGGGTTTGTAGTATATGGCTTGGATTGTGTTGAGGAATGATCCCTCCAGTCCAATTCCCTCTAGGACTTTAAGCATGAAGGGATGCTGGATTTTGTTGAAGGCTTTTTCTGTGTCAATTGAGATGATCATGTGTTTTTTGTCTTTTAGTCCATTTATGTGTTTTATGATATGTTTTGATTTATGTATGTTGAACCATCCCTGCATCTCTGGTATGAATCCAACTTGGTCATGATGGATCATCTTTTTGATGGGGTCTGTTTGTGGTTTGCAAGCACATTGTTGAAAATTTTTTCATGTATGTTCATTAATGAGATGGGTCTATAGTTTTCTTTTTTGGTTGTATCTTTTCCTAGTTTTGGTTTTAGGGTGATGCTGGCTTCATAGAAGGAGTTTGGGAGATTTCCCTCCTTATCCTTCTGAACAGTTTGAATAGTAATGGTTCTAAGTTCTCTTTAAATGTTTTATAGAATTCTGCTGTGAAACTATCTGGCCCTGGGCTTTTTTTAGGTAGGAGGGTTTTTTTTTTATTACATTTTCAATTTCCTCACATATTATGGGTCTGTTTAAGCTGTCAATATCTTCTTGATTAAGCTTTGTTGATTTCCAGGATTTCAGATATTCATTTCTCTTAGGTTTTCAAATTTAGTAGAGTATAGGTTTTTGAAGTATTCCCATATGATTATCTGGATCTTTTCATTGTCTGTTGCGATGTTTCCCTTTTCATCATGAATTCCATTGATTTGGAGTTGCTCTTTCTTTCTTTTGGCTAACTGGGCTAGGGGTCTGTCTATCTTGTTTATCCTTTCAATGAACCAACTTTTGGATTCATTGATTCTTTGTATTGTTTTCTTGGTTTGTATTTCATTGATTTATGCTCTGATTTTTGTTATTTATTCCTGTCTGTTGGGTTTGGTGTTCATTTGTTGCTGCTTCTCAAGTGTTTTTAGCTGCAGTGTTAGACCATTTATTTGTGCTCATTCTGTTTTTCTTTCATGTAGGCACCCAGGGCTATACATTTCCCTTTTAGCAGTCCTTTAAAAGTATCCCATAGGCCGGGTGTGGTGGTGCACACTTTTAATCCTAGCACTTGAGAGGCAGAGGCAGGTGGATCTTTGTGAGTTCAAGGCCAGCCTGGCCTACAGAGAAAATTCCAGAACAGCTGGGGCTACAGGGAGACCCTGTCTCGAAAAGACTAAAAATACATACATAAATAAATAAATAAATAAATAAAGTATCCTATAGGTTTTGTTGTATTGTATTGTCATTTTCATTTAGTTCCAGGAATGCTTTTATTTCTTTCTTTATTTCTTCCTTGACCCATTCATTATTCAGGAGTGTGTTATTTAGTCTCCATGTGTTCTTGTAGATAGTAGGTTTATCCTGGTGTTGATACTGAGCTTTATTTCACTATGGTCTGATAGAATCCATAGAATTATTTCAATCCTTTTGTATTTGTTGAGGTTTATTTCTGTGTCCCATTATGTGGTCAATTTTGGAGAATGTTTCGTGGGGTGTTGAATAGAAAGTTATTCTCTGGTGTTTGGGTGGAATATGTGGTAGATGTTTGTGAGGTCCATTTGGAGTAATGTATTTTTCAGTTCAGATGTCTCTCTGTCCAGTTGATCTATCCAAAGTGATCAGTGTGGTATTGAAGTCCCCTACTATGAGTGTGCTGGGATTAATCTGTGCCTTAAGGTCTTGCAGGATTGTGTTTATAAAGTTTGGTGCACTGGAGTTTGGTGCATATATATTTATAATTGTGAAATCTTCATGGTTAATTGGTCCTTTAATAAGGATGTAAGGGTTCTCTGTGTCCCTTCTGGTTAGTTTTACTTTGAGGTCTATTTTGTCTGATATTAGAATAGCAACTCCTGCTTGCTTTTTGGTACCATTTTTCTTAGAATATCTTTTTCCATCTTTTCACTTTAAGTTGGTGACTGTTCTTGAGGGTGAGATGGGTTTCTTTTTTTAAATTTTTTTAAAATTTTATTTATTTATTTATTTATTTATTTATTTATTTATTTATTTATTTTTGTCTTTTTCAGACAGGGTCTCCCTGTAGCTCTGGTTGTCCTGGAACTCACTCTGTAGACCAGGCTGGCCTCAAACTCACAGAGATCCGCTTGCCTCTGCCTCCCAAGTGCTAGGATTAAAGGCACGCGCCACCACACCCAGCATTTATTTATTTCTGTATGTGTATCAATGTATTGTCTGCATGCAAGTTTGTGCACCCGTGTCATGCAATGCTGCGGAGGTCAGAAGAGGGTGTCGGATTCCCCTGGAACTGGAGTTCTCCTGGAATTGGAGTCTCAGACGGTTCTCGGCCACCATGTGGGTGCTGGGGATCGAACCCGGGTCCTCTGTAAGAGCGGTCGGCGCTCTTAACCGCTAGACTATCTCTCCAGCCCTTATTTATTTATTTTCTATGTGTATGAATGTACTGTCTGCATGTAGGTTTGTGCACCCATATCATGCAATGCTCGGAGGTCAGAAGAGGGTGTTGGATTCTCCTGGAACTGGAGTTCTCCTGGAATTGGAGTTACAGATGGTTCTCAGCCGCCATGTTGGTGCTGGGGATTGAACCCAGGTCCTCTGCAAGAGCAGTTGGCACTCTTAACTGCTAGGCTATTTCTCCAGCCCTGTGAGATGGGTTTCTTGTAGACAGCTCATAGATGGATTCTGCTTCCTAATCCATTCTCCCAGTCTATATTGTTTGAATGGGGAGTTTAGACCACTAATATTTAAGGTTATTATTGAGAGATGTGTGTTTCTTCCTTTCACCTCATTTTCTGTTTTCACTCTTGATCTAGGTTTGTATTTTCACAGTTATACTTTTATTAATTTCTCTCTCTAGCTGCTTGGAGATATGCGTTCCTTTCCTCTGTCCTTTGAATTGCTTTGAGTATTTTCTGAAGGGTTGGTTTTTTTGGACATGTATTCTTTTATTTTTATTTTATTTATTTTTGTATGTGTATGAATGTACTGTCTGCATGTAGGTTTGTGCACCCGTCGTGCAATGCCTTGGAGGTCAGAAGAGGGTCTCGGATTCCCCTGGAACTGGAGTTCTCCTGGAATTGGAGTTACAGATGGTTCTTAGCTGCCATGTGGGTGTGGGGATCGAACCCGGGTCCTCTGCAAGAGCAGTCAGTGCTCTTAACTGCTAGGCTATCTCTCCAGTCCCTGGACATGTATTCTCATCTTGTTCATGTCATGAAAGATTTTTTTTCTTCTCCTTCAACTATAATTGACATTTTTGCTGGGTATAGTAATCTGGGTTGACATCTATAGTCATTTAGTACTGGGAATATATTGGACCACGTTCTTCTGGCTTTCACATTTTGCAATGAAAAATCAGCTGTATTCTGATTGGTTTTCCTTTATATGTAACTTGTTTTTCTCTTGTGGCTTTCAGTATATTCTCTTCGTTTTGGGTGTCTAGCATTTAATTAATGATATGGCATGGGGAATTTCTTTTCTGGTCTTGTCTAGTTGGTGTTCTATGTCCTTCTTGTATTTGTATGGGTTTGTCTTTTTCAGTCTGAGGAAATTTTCTTCTATTATTCTGTTGAAGATCTGATCAATATTGTTGTCTTGGGATTCTTCTCCTTCCTCTATCCCCTATGATGCAGAGGTTCTGTCTTTTCAGAGTGTCCCACATTTCCTGATTGTTCTACTCTTGTGTCTTTTAAAAAAGTTTTTCATAATCTTTGTTTGAGCTTTTGAGTTTTTCCTTGCTAGATCGCAGGTTTGATATTCTATTTTCTGTGTCATCCAATGTGCTTCTGAGGCTTTCTCCCATCCTTTCCTGTTGATGGGATGAGTGTTCCGTTTCCTTTTTCATTCCATCCCAGGATTGCTTTACTATTTCCACTTCCTTTTGGAGCTTGTCATTCTCTTCTTGTAGCTCCTTGCTTCGCTGGTTGGTTTCCTTTTTCATTTCAGCATTGGATCTTTTTAGTGTTTCTATTTCCTTCTGGAGCTTGTCATTTTTTTCCAAAAGGAACTACCTTTTGGAGTTTGTCATTCTCTCCATCTAGTTCCTTCCAGATATGTCATTCTCTCCCTCTTGTTCCTTCCTAAGTTTTTCATTCTATCCCTTTAGTTCTCTGATTTGTTCTTTATATTCTTTGATTATGCCTATGATTGTTCTTTTAAGATCCGTGTCCTGGGTTCCTTCCAGGGAGATCTTGTAGGGATCTTCTATAGGACGGGTAGAGTTTGGTGGGGATTTATTATGTGCTTTCCCATGTTGTTTTTTCTTTGTGTTTTTGGCATGTGACTTTATAGTTTGTATTCTGGTGCGAATCCCAAATGTTTCTTCACTATGTTGAAGGCTTACTTTGTCTGTTTCTTACAGGTGTGTTCATTGTCTTCTCCTTGGTTTATGGAGGGCTGGTTGTGCTAGGTTTCTGGTTTTCACTTTTGGTTATATATTGGGAGGTTCAGCTGCTCTTCCCTCTCTGGTCTGGAGAGTCTCCAGAAATCTGGAGGTAACAATCAGATATTTTCCCTGCTGCCCCTCTGCCTATCTTGCGTTCAGTTGTCACTATAGCTGTTCTCAATCAGATACCCTCACTGTAGTTCAAGGGGAAAAGGGAGAAAGATAACAAAAACCAAAAGAACAAGAAAGAAAACAAGTTGGCTGGGTGACTCCACCCTGCTGCTGTGCACACTGGGCCAGGTGTGGCAGGCTGGCAGGCTGTGCCCAGGGCCATGGGGAGCCCACCTGGTGTTGTGCTCACCTATTCCCCAGGTGCCGTGCTCTACCTGACTTTTATTTCACTTTATAATATATTTTGCTGAATTTTTGTGCATTTCATACAATGTCTTAACCATATTTAGATCCCCTCCCCTTATTAACATATTAAACTCTGATATTAGCATTCAATTTTCATTTTTGAGTACATAGGAATGTGCTTGAAAATTCTGCAGCATATTTTCTAACACACTGATAACTCTCTGATTTTTTTTGGTGTAATGCCTATATGGTCTTATTTGGCAACTGTTTACTGACGAAGTTTGTCAAGTGGTGGTGACTAGTTCTTGCTCTGATGTCTGGGCTGATACTTTAGCTGAATCATCCTTCCTTTTATTAATTTATTTTTTTTATATAATAATAATAATGATCCATCTTGGAGCTGTGTCCTTTACTCTCTGATCCATCCTGGAGCTGGGTCCTTTACTCTCTGATCCATCCTGCAGGCAGGTCCTTTACTCTCAATCTACCTGATTTTTTAACTTAGGAAATTAAATGTAATGATATTGAGTTCTTCACATTACCATGAAGTAGCTATAAGAATAATATACTAAGCAATCATTTAGTAATTTGGTAAATTATTAATGGTGAAATTATTTCAACATGCATTTTAATGTCATTTTGATGCAGTAAACGGCAAAAGGGTTGAGAATATGAAAGTTTCTTTTTGGTGGGGTGAGGGGCTGTACACCCCCAGCCATGGGCATTCAGAAATGGAGAATAGTTAATCACTCTTGTTTTGTTCTTTGTTTATAATTTCCAAATACGAAATGTTACATGTTGATTGGTGTATACATATGTGTATGCTCACATGTGTATGCATGTTTTTGTAGGCCAGAGGTGATGACAGTTGTCTTCTTCTGTAACTTGCCACCTTTTGTCTTCTCCCTGAGCCTGATGCTTTCAGCACTATTTCGAAGGTGCTTTAAGAGATGAGGCCTGGGGGTCTAGAGAGATGGCTCAGTGGTTATGAGCACTTGCTGTTCTTGCAGAGGACCTGAGTTCAGTTCCCAGTCTCCACCTTGATGATCCACTCACGGTTACCTGTAACTCGAGCTCCAGTGGATCCATTGCCCTCTTCTGGCCTTTCCAGGCACCCATATACACATGGTATACATTAACACAGACACAGACACAGACACAGACACACACACACACACACACACACACACACACACACAATTAATTAACTAGTGGGGCCCAGCTGGCAGAAGTAGTCACTAAGACCTGGCCTTTGAAGACAAGGCACCCTCTGGTTCCTGTCTGAGGTTTCTGCTCCCTGGTCTGCGGCCACATGAGAAGACATTGCCATGGCCCCACCCTGCCATGCTTTCCCTCCTACAATGGATGGAAACCTTAAAACTTTGAGCCAAGGTGAGTGCTTCCCGCCTCCAGCTACTTCTTCAGGTATCGGGTCACAGGGATGAAAAGTGACTACCTCACAAAAGCATCAGCTACCCAAACTCGGGTCATAGCATTTTGCTTCCTACAGTGCCATCTCCAGCAAAGGAGACCCAAGGGGGGGGGTATTTGGTTTGCATCACAGCAAATGTGCTGTGTTAGATTTCTATCACTAAAATAAATAGAATTTAAAATTTTGTTTGGGAGGCTGCAAATGGTTCAGACAGCATGATTCTTGCTACACAAGCATGAAGGCTGGAGTTTGGATAACCAGAATCCATGTAAAAAGCTGTGTGTGGTGGCCTGTGCCTACAATGCCAGCTGTGGTAGATGGAGACAGGAGGATCCTGGGGCTGGCTAGCCTGCTAGTCTAGCCAAATTAGAGAGCTTCAGTAAGGAAATTTATCCCACCAAATAATGTGGAGAGTGACAAAAGAAGACACCTGAGATCAATCTCTGGCCTCAAACATACACACATACATGAACATACATGAAAACATGTATATAGCATACAGCACAAAAGCTTAAATAAAGAAAGAACTAAAAGGCTTATTTTGGCTCAGAGTTCAGGTACCTTCAGTCCCGGTCATGTGGCTCCACTGTGTGAGTGTGCGATTGCACAGGACATCATGACAGGCCCATGTGCTGGAGGTGGTGTCCACGCAATAGAGAGAGGGGAGAAGGTGTCCCATTATCACTGCTGTAACCCAACTGTCTTCCAGGAGGCTCCACCTCTTAGAGATGCAGCACCAATAACAGCACCATGGGGTATGACCAAGCCTGTAGCACATCGGCCTTTGGGGGACATCTAAGATCCAAACCATAACACACACAGGGCTTCTTAGAAATGTGATTAGAAATGGTACTGTAAATGCTACAGGAAAAGGAGCCACAGAAGCTTGAATGCTGGATTCTGTCTGTATATGGACAAAATGGAATGTAAACTGTATTTTCCCTGGTTACTATGCCCATGTGACATTTCTAGTGTGCAGACTTGGGCAGATAAGGGCCCGTTCATTTGATCCCAATGGCAACTCAATGAAGACCATGCTATGGGTGACTGGAGCTCTGAGGTTCGCTGATTTATCCCAGGTTACAAAGCTGTTGGTGATAGAGTTAGATTCAACCCCAAACAGTCAAATTTCAGAACTCACACTCAACTCTTTTCCTCTCTTAAAACTTCAGGCCAATGAGAGAGAGAGAAAAAAAAGAGAAATTATTTAATGTCTTTTAAAAAGTGTCATTACACAATCTTTCAAGAGGGCTTACTATGGCTTCAAAATAATGAAGGTATAATAAGATCCTTTTATAAAAACCACTGATTTTTCTGAAAGCATTTGAAAAAAGTCATTTAATGAGTATGGACCATTTTTTTCCATTTGAAATTAGAAATGTAAGAGATTTGGATGTTTAGAGTATTAACAGAGCAAGTATAGGACATAGTTGAGGGACAGGACAGTGATAGAGGACGGCAAGAGGTCAGTGAAGGTTGTTTTAAGCTCTGTTCACTGTGTCAGAGACCACAGGCAACCTCCTGTCACCCTTCCCTGCTTTATCAATAACTAAACTCTGATTTTGAAACAGAAAGAACACAGTCCAAAGGACTGTATTCCTACCCTCCCTTGTAATTGGACCCTAATGTAAGCAGGTGTTGTGCGACATTGCTCTTGGGGAGATGTAAAGCAGATGTCTACTCACCACAGATAGAGAACCAACAGCAGGCCAAAGGGTACCACCAAAGTCCAACTTCATGAGCCAATGAGCTTTATTGGGCCACAAACAGGAGTATAGGTGAGGGGTTACTTACAGGAGCAGAAATGACAAAAAAGACAGTTCCATTAACAAAAGCCTACCCCAGCATGGGTGACAGCTCACAAAAGCTGGAATGCACTGCACAGCTTACAGGCTGTTCAATGGGTTGGAGAGTGTTTCCTCTGGGTAGTCCAGTTCTTGAAGTTTCTTCTGGGCAGCTCTGCAAGTCTCCCAAAAGTCCTTACACCTTCTATACTGGGAGGTAGGGACCTAGTGGATCTGGTCAGTTTCAGGAACTTTCTGAAGCTTGTAGTTATTCACTTCCTGAACTTACCTAGCTTCCCTGCAGGATACAGCTTTTCACCTCCAAGACAGAAGGTTTTATCTGGTAGGAAATTGCTATCCAATAGGTGCTGCTGGTGCACGCACGCGCGCGCGCACACACGCACGTGCGTGTGTGTGTGTGTGTGTGTGTGTGTGTGTGTGTGTGCCAGAGAAAGAATTCCAAAACAATTTGCTTGGGGGAAAAGCAAGCTCTGGTATAACCTGATTCCCAGGGTATGGCCTTGCTTAAACCACGTGTGTCATTATTTTTATTTACTTTTGACATATCTTTTTTTTTGTCTTTTTGAGACAAGGGCTCCCTGTAGCCCCAGCTGTCCTGGAACTCACTATGTAGACCAGGCTGGCCTTGACCTCACAGAGATCCACCTGCCGCTGCCTCCTGAGTGCTGGGATTAAAGCTCCATCACGCCCGGCTTGACATATCTTAGTATATAACCCAGGTTGGCCCCAGCTGCCCATGTGGTGATGCCCACCTGAGACTTTACATCTCTTTAAAGTAGATAATAATCACCCCATTAGAAAATTACTGTGTGAGTTAAAGCTGTAGAGGGCCTGACAATATACAATGGTATGTATATATTAATGATATTATTAAAACTATTCCTTTAGCAGAAAACCTAATTGTTTTCTTTACCACACACTGTGGTCCATAAACAAGAGCTTACCTGTCAAATGCTTACTAACATCAAACACTAGACAGTATATATAGATTTTTTTTCCTACTTCGTCTGCATGGACTCCTACAAAAATAACCATATATGTCTGATGGTTTGGATGAGAAGTGTCCCGCACAGGCTCACGCATTTGGTCACTTGGTTCCCAGCTGATGGCATCTTTGGGGGAGGTTATGGAACCTTAGGAAGTAGAACTTGTTGGAAGAAGTACATCACTGGGGGTGGGCTTCATTTTCCTGCTCCTACCTCCCTGTCATGACAGACTAGCTCTCTAGAGCCAAAAGCCCAAATCAAGTCTTTCTTCCTTAAGTTGTTTTGGCCATGGTATTTTTTTGTTTTTAATTTGGTCTTTTTGAGACAGGGTCTCCCTTTAGTCCTAGCTGGCCTGGAGTTCACTCTGTAGACCAGGCTGACCTTGAACTCACAGAGATCTGCCTGCCTCTGCCTCCCGAGTGCTGGGATTACAGGAGTGCACCACCAGGCCCGGTTGGCCATGGTATTTTATCAGGCTAAGGTAGAAAGACAAAAAAATCCTGAATACAGTCTCCATTTTACTTTCTTTTATTTTTTTGTGTGTGCACATGTGCGTGTACATGTGTGTACACACATGTGTGTGTCTGGTGCCTGTGCATATTTGAACGTGCATATGGAGGCTGGAAGTCAACAGAGAGATGTCTTACTCAATGGCTTTCCACATTATTATTGTCTAATTTTTTCAAATTATTTATGTTTATTTTATGAGTGTTTTGCCTACATGTTTACAATGTAGCATGTGTGTGGAGGCCAGAAGAGGGCATTTGATTCCCTGGAACTGGAGTTATAGACAATTGTACACTGCCATGTGAGTGCCAGGAACTGAACCCAAGTTCTCTGCAGGAGCAAGCAGTGCTCTTAACTGCAGAGCCATGTGTCCAAGCTCCATCCACATTATTTTTTGAGTCAGGGTCTCTCAGTACATCTGGAGCTCACCAATCAGCGAGGCTGCCTGGCCAGCAAGCTCCAGGGATCAACCTGACTCTACCTCCCCATTACTAAGATTCCAGCTGATTCCCAGAGTACCTGGCTGTTACTGTGTGCTGGGATCACATGCAGGTCCTTGTGCTTGCACACAGCTATCTCTCCAGCCATCTGTCTCCATTTTACAAGTTAGAAAATGAAAACTCAGAGATTACATAGTTTACCGAAGGCCACACAGAGAATAAGTAGTGGAGCCTCGATCCAAATCTGTGGGTCTCTGCATCTGGAAGACAAAAGCTTAACCACTTGTCTGCACAGCTTCCTGTTTTCTTCCCAAGGAAATGGAGTAATCAATGATGAGAGAAACAACTTGCCTTCAAGAATCCCCTTCAAATATGGGGAGGCCAGGAAGCTGGAGGACTTGAGATAGGAAGGTGTGTGGCCACCTCTAGGTGTCTGTCACCCAGGCCTGCAAAGAATACTATTAGAGAGAAAGCCACTGCTCAACTCCAGTTACCTGAGAGCATGTGCATGTACATGTCTTCTCTAGGCTTGACATATCATCACCATCATGATGCAGAATATTTGTGGTGACCTCTGGGAGGTCTTGGTCAGTGGTCGTGGCAACAAAATATAAAGACCTGTTCAGCAGGTCTGATATCTGGCTGTCAGCATTCTTAGAGAGACCGTCACAAGATGGTCCCCTGACCCTTCCCTGATATTCCACTCACCACTACCTCCTGCTCCAGCTATATAGAATCTTAGAAATGATAAATATATAAGAGATCAGCTGCCTGTGAATCGCGTGTGTTTCCTGTAAGAAACCCTGTAAATGCATTAGTTCACCCAACTGAAACTTGATAGAATCTTTCTTTGGTCTGTCAGATTCCTTTGAATTAGTGGTAAGAGATATTTGTTTTACATCCTCCCAGAAAAGTAGTGTGTGTGTGTGTGTGTGTGTGTGTGTGTGTGTGTGTGTGTATAGAAGTCAGGGAGGAGAACTTTCCTAACTGGGATGGCCTTTCCTTCCCCACCTCTGAGGCTCCAGTTCCCACAGTTCCCCTGGGCTAGAAGGATGAGCATCATCAGAAAGTGCAGGATCTGGAGGAGCCATGCATATGAATGGGCTCTGCCAAGACCTAACCTTTTCCCTCCTCCAACTGAGGTAAAAATAAACACTGCTGCCATCAATTCTTAATGAGATTAAGCCCTCATGCTAACGAAAGCCTCTGCGGAAGTCACCAGGAGGGAGAAAACAGGAGGGAAGCTGTTAACTCCTGAGACCTCACCCCATACACAAAGGCATTGCCAGTCAGAAAAGACCCTCAGGCAGGGGTGTGAGGTCGAGGGCCTGGGCAGGGAACAGCTCCCCACCTGCTTCTTTCCTCCCAACAGAGGTAAGGAGGAGAAAAGCCATTATGAAGCTCCTCTCCAGCTCTCCCCCAACTTCTCACAGCAAACACTAGCCTAGCCCAGCTTTTAATTTTATCTTCTGCGGAGTAGGCAACAGGATCCTGTAACCAGAGGGCAAGATGACTGGAGTCCAGAGCCTGCCTCCAGCACTTTTCTGCTGGGTGGGAGGCATCAAAGTGTAACTGCTTGGGGACCCATCAGGTCCTTGCTCACAGGAGAGTTCTCTAGAAGGAAGACAGAGACTGCTGTGTCCAGATGAGAGAGGACACTTGGCAGATTACCAGTTGCCATTACCATAAGAGCTTGCAGCCCTTCCCTGTTTGCTCCTTTACCCAAGTCAATTTCAGAAGGGATAGAGGAGGCTCCTGATATGCAAAGAAGGATTTAAGCCATCAATCTTGGGGATGATTTGTTAGACAGCAATGGAAAATCAATATATACCAAAATTCCAAGTGAGATGTCATTTTAACAACTCTATGATTAAAGTGGAACAATAAATAGCAAAAATTTCTACAAGACAATAATTGAATCCAGTCTCTCCAATTCATTATGGAAGACAAAGAAGATCAAGACTCATGGCAGACTCAAGACCAACAGCCAAAGTTAATTTCTATTTCATCCCGGGGCCTTATGCTCCAGTGTTCTGTGTGGTCCACTGCCACTCTTTTTTTTTTTAATATATATTTTTTTTAATTTTTATTTATTTCTATATGTGTATCAATGTACTGTCTGCATGCAGGTCTGTGCACCCGTGTCGTGCAATGCCGCGGAGGTCAGAAGAGGTTCTCAGATTCCCCTGGAGCTGGAGTTCTCCTGGAATTGGAGTTTCAGATGGATCTCGGCCGCCATGTGGGTGCTGGGGATCGAACCTGGGTCCTCGGCAAGAGCAGTCGGCGCTCTTAACCGCTAGGCCATCTCTCCAGCCCCCCACTGCCACTCTTAAAGTGGTCCTTAGTCACCTTCCTGATGGGAAGTATCAACATGAAGTGTCCACAGTTGACTCTATCAGACAATTCCATTTGACAAGGTCAGATACTCAGGATGAAGGTGCTCAAGGCTGCACTCTGTCACCACTCCTCTTCAATATAGTGCTTGAAATACTTGCAAGAGCAATAAGGCAAGAAAAGGAAATTAAAGAAGTACTAATTGGAAAAGAGGAAGTCAAGCTATCCCTATTTGCTGATAATATGATTGTTTACTTAAGGGATGCTAAAAACTCCACCAGAAAACTCCTAGAAACGATTAACAGCTTCAGAAAAGTGGCAGGATACAAAATTAACCTTAAAAAAATCAATGGCCTTTCTTTATACCAACAACAATGCATAGAGAAATCCCACAGAGTGGGGAAACCTTCACCAGGCAAGACATCACAAGCCTTATTTCCAGAATATATAAACTATCAAAAACAAAGAAAAAGAAAAAAATAGACTCCACTCAATAGATTAGCAAAAACTGAACAGAGACTCACAAGTGAGGAATTAGAAGATGTCTGAGAACACCTTAAGCTGTCAACATCACTAATCATAAGGAAATGCAATCAAAACACTTTAAGATATATCTTTACTCCAATAACGACTGCTAGGATCAAAAAACAAATGAATACAAAGTTGCTGAGAGGGTTGTGAGGAAAGGGAACACTCATCCACTGCTGGTGGGATGTAAAACTCGTACAGCCACTATAAAAAGCAGTGTGGAACCCTTGGAAGCGTTGGAATGAACTTGCCACGACCCAGCCATACCACTCCTAGGCATGTACCTCAAGACTCACCCACCCACGGAGATACATGTACAGCCATGTTTATTTCAGCTCTCTTCAAATACAAGGATGAGACCAAACACAATGCCCTCAACTGACGAGTGGATAGAGAAAATGTGGTACATCTATACAATGGAGTTCTATGAAGCAGTAAGAAAAGACAACA
>VZQC01011925.1:3249046-3311048 GCA_009823505.1 Rhizomys pruinosus | reverse complement strand
CATCACGAGCTTTGCAGGAAAATGGCTGGAGCTAGAGGACATCATGCTGAGTGAAGTAACACAGTCCCAGAAAAACAAACGATGAATGGTATCCCTCATCTGTGGATACTATTGCCATTTACCTAGTTGTAAGTATTTCTTGAGTAGGGCCCCCTGAGCTTTTGTCCAAAGCAGTTGGGCATAATGCATATTGGAAACAACAACAACAACAACAACAACAGAAAGGACTGCCTCAAAGAACTAACTGAAACAGTGAACTTCTGCTCAAAACAGTCAACTTCCTTATGGAGAATATTGAGAAAGACTGAGAAAGAGATGAAAAGCATGTTTGGCAGAATGCATGAGCTCTGGCAGGGTGGAGGAATGGGCGGGAACACGGGTCTAGATTTGTTAAAAAAAATAAAAATAAATTTATGTGAAAAAAAAAAAGAAATCACTCTGAGCCAGGTGTGGTGGCATATGCCTTTAATCCCAGTAGAAATAAAAAATAAATAAATAAATAAATAAATAAATAAATAAATAAAAGGGGAAAAAAAGAAAGAAGTTGCTAAAGTTTAATTTATTTTTTAGTTTTATTTTGTGTGAGCGTTTTGCTTGGGTGTATCTAAGTACACCTGCGCTTGCAACACCTGTAGAGATCCCCTGGAACCATAGTTAAGGGAGGTTGTTAGCCCCTTATGGGTACTGGGAACCACCAAGGTCCTCTGAAAGGGCAGCAAGTATTCCAGCCCTGGGTTTTATTTTTTTATTTTAAATATTTTATTATTTTTATTTTGTGTGTACAAGGGTACTGCCTGCATGTAGGAAAGTGTACCCTTGTTGTGTGATGCCCATGGAGGTCAGAAGAGGGCATCAGATCCCCTGGAACTGGAGTCATAGCCAGTTGGGAACCGAACCTGGGTCTTCTGCAAGAACAGTCAGCACTCTTGCTCTCAACTGCTGAGCCGTCTCTATAAATCAATGACTTACAGCATAAATGAGGCAATCGGTGAAGAAAATAAAGGTTCCCAGCAAATTGACTTCTGAGGGGGAAGAAAAGCATTCCCAAGCTAAAATGTAACTGAAATGAGCCCCGAGTACACCGAGGATGACTACCTGCTCCTGAAACCTGAAAATGAGCCACGAGTACACTGAGGATGACCACCTGCTCCTGAAACCTGCAGTTATCTCACCATTTCCAGAGATGTGGGGACACGTGAAGCTGGGGTAATGCAAGAATTGAGACCATGCTTCCTTTGATGGCATATTGTGCATTTTAAAAAATATATTGTATTTATTATTTTTATTTTATGTGTACGAGTGTATTACCTGCATGTATGTAAGTGTATCCATATCATGCAATGCCTTCAGAGGTCAGAAGAAGCCATTGGATTCCACTGGAACTGCAGTTACAGATGGGTTGTTAGCCACTATGTGGGTGTTGGGAATTAAACCTGGGTCGTCTTCGAGAGCAGCCAATGCTCTCAATAGCTGAGCCATCTCTCCAGCCCCTGCTGTGCATTTTTGATTCAGGACAATCTGTGGACCTCATAGTGATCCTGAAACAGAACATGGCCACCAACGTGCCTGCTCCTTAAATGACCAGTCTTCACATCTCTTTCTTCTTTCTTTTTTGTGTGTGTGTATGTATGCGTATGTGGTTGTGCAGATATACATGTCTGTACAAGTGTCCAGAAGCCAGAGAAAGACATCAGATACCCTGCTCTGTCTCTCCCCACTCACATTCCTTTGAGAATATCCATGAACCTGGGGCTCTGTTCGTAGCCAGCAAGCCCCAGAAATCCTCTGATTTCCACCTCTCCACCGTGGTGCTGAGTCAATAGCATATATCTGGCCATGCCAAATTTTATGTGGGTGCTGAGGATTAAAACAGAGCCCCTCATGTTTTCACAGCAAGTGATCTTACCCACTGAGCCATCTTCCCAATTCCTCTCTGCTTCCCTATGTACTCCACTATGATCTGATAAAATACAAAGAATGAGCCCTGAATGGTGGAATACAACTTTAATCCCATAACTCAGGAGGTAGAGGCAGGTGGATCTCTGTGAGATCAAGAGCAGACTGTTCACTACATACTAAGTTCCAGGCTTGCTGGGGCTATAGGGAAATCCTATCTCAAAAAGCAAAAGAACAAAGAGGAAAAAATTCAGAGAATTACATCTATTCCTCGATATTTGTTAAGACTTGCTTTGAGACCTAGAAAGCAACTTATTTTAGAAGAGATTCCATGGATGGTAGGAAGAATATGCATTTCCTATCTGTTGGAGGTGATAGTCTATAGATACATGTTAAAGTTGAATTGATCATTGGTACAGTGTAACACTGAAGTTTCTTTGTTGATTTTTAGTTTGGGTAACATATTTCAGGACGGCAGTGAGATATTAAAGTCACCTACTCTTATTGTAGCAGGACCTAATCTGAATTTTCATCCTTTATGTTGTTCATAACAGGAGACCAAATATATATATATATATATATATATATAATATGTGTGTTAGGAGATTTAAACATATACTTAAATTGTTAAGTCTTCTTGATGAATTATTTTATTAATATGTAGTCACATTCTTTATATATTCTGACTACTCATGTGGCTTTTTGTTGTTGTTGTTGTTGTTGTTGCTGCTGTTTTGAGGCAGGGTCTCCCCTATAGCCTCAGCTGGCTAGAAATTACTATGTAGCCCAGGCAGGCTTTGGTTTCATAGAGATATGCCTGTCTGCCTCCTGAGTGCTTGTATTAAAGGTGCATATTACCACACCTGGCCTGGTGCATTTGGGTTTGAAGTTCACTTCATCCCAGGCCAGAAGAGCAATGCCAGAATGTTTTTGACTTCCATTTGCTTTATAAGTTGGGTGTGCATGTCTTTGCTAGTGAAGTGTATTTTTGGAGGCAACCAACCTGGTTTTCAACTCAGTCAGTCAGTCCGCATCTTTTAAATGGTGAACCAGGGCAATTTTCTTTTAAGGCTATTATTGAGAGGGCTTGCTAATGATTACAGTTTTATTAGCTATTTTTCTGGTTGGTTGTATTATTGAAAGTTCTTTTACTCTTCCCCTTATTGGCATTAGGAGTTTGTTGGTTTACTGGGCTGGACAGGATCAATTCCTTCCTAGTTTTCCAGTTTCTCTCATGAAACTTATTCCTTTCTCTGCTCTCATGGTTAGTGTTATGGTCAACTCAATACAACCTAGAGTCACCTGAAAAGAGGTAACCTCAACTGAAGAATTTCCTCTATCAGATTGGCCTATGGGCATGTCTGCCAGAGACTGCCTTGATTGATCACTAATATGGAAAGGACCAGACCACTGTGGGTGGCCCTATCCCCAGCCAAGTGAGACTGGACTGTCTGAGTGTGGTATGCACATCTTTAATCCCAGCACTCAGAAAGCAGGGCCAGCCTGGTCTACATAGCAAGTTCCAGGTGGGCTGGGGCTACTGACAGGGAGACCCTGTCAATAAAGAATAAGAAGAAAGCTAACAGATTGAGACAGAGAGTAGGCAACAGCCAGGAAGCAGAGCTCCTCCAGGTTTCTGTTGTAGTTTATGCCCTGACTTCTCTGGATAATGGATTGTGATCAGGAAGCTCAAGAGGAAATGAATCCTTTCCTCCCCAAATTGCTCTTTGTCAGAGTGTTTTATCACAACAGAAAGGAAACTAGAACAGAGGCTGTCTTTCTTCCTCCTTTGTATATAATATTCCTTTAAGTATTTTCAGCTCTGCTGGCTTGGTTGTCATGAACTCTCTTCATTTATGCTTACTTTGAAATGCTCTTTCCCTATTTTTTTTATGTGTATGAATGTACTGTCTGCATTGTAGGTTTGTGCACCCATGTCATGCAATGCCAAAGAGGTCAGAAGAGGGTGTTGGACCCGGTTCAATCCCCAGCACCCACATGGCAGCTGTGAATCATCTTTAACTCCAGTTCCAGGGGAATCCGATACCCTCTTCTGACCTCTGCGGCATTGCATGACACGGGTGCACAAACCTACATGCAGACAGTACATTCATACACATAAAAAATAAAATTAAAAAACAAAGCCGGGCGTGGTGGCCACGCCTTTAATCCTAGCACTTGGGAGGCAGAGGCAGGTGGATCTCTGTGAGTTTAAGGCCCACCTGGTGTACAAAACTCCAGGCCAACTGGGACTAAAGGGAGACCCTGTCTCAAAAAGGCAGGAAAAAAAAAGAATTATGAAATGCTCTTTCCCAGATATAGCCATTTTGATTGGCAGTTATTCATTGTAGGCCTTACAATATATCATTATGTTCTATGAGCTTTTATGGTTGCTGATGAGAGATCAAATGTTAAGCCAGTGTGTTTGTCTTTGCCTGTGAGTTGACAAATTTTCCACTACAAATTTTAATATTGTTTCTTTATGTTTTTGACTTCTTGGCTATAATTTTATTTTATTTTATTTTTTGGTGCGGGGGATTCCCTGTAGCCCCAGCTGTCCTGGAACTCTCTATGTAGACCAGGCTGGCTTTGAACTCACAGAGATCCTACTGTCTCTGCCTCCTGAGTGCTGGGATTAAAGGCGGGGCCACCATGCCTGGACTTTGACAATGATATTTAATGGAGAGTTTCTTCTCTCATCATATCTATGTGGGGCAGTAAATGCCTCTTGTGTTAGGTGTCTATTTCTTTCTCTACTTATTGGGAAATTTTCTGATATGGTTCTATTGGGTAAGTTACCTATGTGTGTAGATTTTATTTCAGTTCCTTCTTCTACCTTGTGCTCTGAGGTTTGATTTCTTGAATATGTTCCAAAGTCCCTACATGGTTTTGTTGGGGTCATTTATTACTCTCCTCTTGACATATACGTGAATGTGCTGCTGTCTCGGCTTTGCTCCCCGTTCCTGATGTTCTTTCTTCTGTTTCCCTGATTGCTTTTTTATTTGCTTCTTGATTGACTTTCATTTCTAACATCTCTCTTGTGATCTTTCCGGAATCTCAGTTTCCTTGCTGAGTTTTTCCTCCATGGTTTTGAGTTTCTCTCCCACTCTGCTTTCCTTTTCATCTGCATTGCTGTCCTGTCCTGCTCCTGAACTGAGTTCCTTATACCATTCATCTACTCATTTGTGTCATCTTATGCAATCATTGATTCTTTTACATTCAGACTCTGAAATGTTTTTCATTATCCTTGGTTTCTGGCATTAAGGAGTTGTGAGGATGTAGAGATGTCAGAATGACAAAGGAAGCTCTGTCATTTGTGTGTGTGTGTGTGTGTGTATGTGTGTGTCCATAGGTGTATGAATTCATGTGTGTCTATATTTATACATGTGTATTTGCATGTATGAATATGTATGAATGTGTTTGTATGTATGCATGTGTGTGCATATGTGTATGTGTGTATACATATGAATGTTTGTGTGTTTCTCCTGTTTTACATAACTTTTGGGATGGGTGTGTCTTCTCGATTTTACTTTCCCTTTTCTGTACATTAATTTCCTGGTTGGTTTGTTGTATTTCCCATAAGTCCTCCTGATCTTCACTTTGATTTAGATTTAGGTTTAGATTCCCCACTGCTATTTAGGGAGGAGGTCATGTATAGTAAGAGAAATAATGACTTCACAGCCATTCCAGAGCTAATATGCTGAAGAAGAAACTTACCTGTGTCCCAATAAGGTTCAGAAACAGTAGTGCTTGGGCACTGATTGGGAAAGATACTGTTTACAGGTTTTAGATCTGAGGACATTAATAATTAAGAAGTAAAAAAATTGAAAGAATGGGAAAAGGGGAAAGGAGAAAAGTGATATATGAATGAAGGGGAGAGTACAGAGGCTAGAGGTATGAAAAATAACAGAGAAAATATAATATTGCAGAAAAAGAAAAGATAACCATAAAACTCACTCATCTAAAACACTACTACAAATGTTTTAATAAAGCATAAAAATAAATGCAGTGAAATGGGACCCATTTGCTCCTAGTAGAGAGGACATGGTTCCTCCCATCCCTCCTGCCCCGTTATCTTTTGTACAGCAGGCTCTCCAGGTCATAGGAGAGCTACTAATCTCAATAATTCAAACATGTTAGATTCATATCTATGTCGTTTCTTCTGAGAGAAGTTTCTGTGCTGGACTCCACTTTCTGCAGTAATGTCTGACTCCCATGCCCTGGCCATGCATGACCTGCTGTCTGAAACGCTATCCCTGGTGTGCTGGGAATGGTACTTCCCACACAGGGCACTTAGAACTATGGGTTCCCAGGGTGCAGCAGAGACATTCCCGTTCTTCTTGACCCTTGGACTTGCTGTTTTCCTTCTTACCAGATCCCAGATTTATATTTTTTCAACAATATCCTTCAGTTCTTGCCTGAGAGTACTTGCCCAATCCATCTGTGAGGCCAGGTTCGACGCAGTTCTCGGGCTCCTGTGTTGCTAACCCAGGCCGCCGCAGGGGAGGAACTCTCCATATGTTCTTTTTTTTTTTTTTTTTGTATGTGTATGAATGTATTGTCTGCATGCAGGTCTGTGCACCCGTGTCGTGCAATGCCGCGGAGGTCAGAAGAGGGTCTCGGATTCCCCTGGAACTGGAGTTCTCCTGGAACTGGAGTTACAGACGGTTCTTAGCCGCCATGTGGGTGCTGGGGATCGAACCCGGGTCCTCTGCAAGAGCGTCGGTGCTCTTAACCGCTAGGCTATCTCTCCAGCCCCTCCATATGTTCTTTAGTAGCTCCTCCAGGGTGCTCTTGGAGAAGTTCAGCTTCAGGCTCACACATCACACTCTGCCAGTCCATGGGCAGCACTGCCCTGCTTGTTTTTCTGCCCTCAGTGTACCAAGCTCTGTACCACATTTCCACCCTCAATCTCCCATCATTCCTCCCCTGGCACAGTGTCCAGAAGGAGACAGCACTGCCCTGGCCCCTACCACGGAGCCCAGCCCAGAATGTGCTTCGGAGTGTACCGGTGCCAGGTGCTGGCTGCTCCTGACCTCTTCTCCGCAGAGGACTTTATAGATCTTTCCACGGCTTTTTTTTTTTTTTTCCTGTCACTGTTCTTGTTTTCCCAATTTTCTGCCATCCTAATAATTGCTTGTGTGCTTTTGATGGTCTTCAGTGAGCTCACTCATAAGAACAGTGTCTTGTTTTTTTTTATCCTTGCTCTTCTTTCACCTGGCCACAGAGGCAACTTCTATTCTGCCATTGTATCTGGATGTCTGTCATCTTTGTCTTAATTTTTTCCTTAAATCAAATGTTCAACAAGGCTGGAGAGGTTGCTCAGTGATTATAAACACTTGCTGCTCTTTCACAGGCCCCAATTCAATGCCCATCACCCACAAGCAGCTCATCATTGTCTGTATCTCCAGCTCCAGGGTATCCAATGCCCTTTGGCCTCCATAAGCACTTGCACTCACACACACAAACACACATGTACAGAAACACATGCACTTCTGCTCAAAACAGTCAACTTCCCCATGGAGAATATTGAGAAAGATTGAGAAAGAGATGAATAACATGTTTGGCAGAATGCATGAGCTCTGGAGGGATGGGGGGATGGGGGGGACACGGGTCTAGATTTGATAAAAAATATATGTATAAATAAATAAATTTAAAAAATAAATAAAAATTTAAAAAAAGAAACACATGCACACACACACACGTACACACAAACACATGCACACACACATACACACCACACACACACACACACATACGCACAGAGGCAGACACAGGAATATATAATTACAAAAATGTTCAAGAACAAGTAGCATATTTGAAATGTCATCTGAGGTAACATCAAATGAGTAGAACTCACTCTGAGGTGAGATAGAATGCAGTAAGCATTTTTGCTGGGTTAGTTCTTGTGGGGGAAAGTGAGGCCCTATGTTATTAGGATACTTTTAAAAGTATTTATTTATATTTTGTATGTATGTTTCACCTACATGTATGTGAGTGCATTTGTGCGTGGGAAGTCCATAAAGGCTAGAGAGAGCATCGGGTCCCTTGGAGCTGGAGTTGGAGATGGTTGTTAACTGCCTTGTGGGTGTGGGGAACTGAATGCGGGTCTGCTGCAAGAGCAGCCAGTGCTCTTAACCACTGGGTCTTCTTTCTAGTATCCTTTTTCAGGGTAATTTAAAGGGTGATACAAGACCCTTCTTAGAGTTATTTATTTATTTATTTATTTATTTATTTATTTATTTATTTATCTTTTTGAGACAGGGTCTCTGTAGCCCCAACTGTCCTGGAATTCTCTATGTAGACCGGCTGGCCTTGAACTCACAGAGATCCACCTGCCTCTGCCGCCTGAGTGTTGGGATTAAAGGCATGTGCCACCACGCCTGGCTTCTCAGAGCTATTTAATCTACCAATTACATCTGACATTTGGTGAGTGCTGATGTTGTGGAACTCTTCCAGATATAATGTGGCCATCTCCTTCTTGAAATAAGAGCTGCTATGATTAGCCATATGTCCTAGTTTGCTTTTTGTTGTGATAAATTACTGACCCAAACCAACTGGGGGAGGAAAGGGTTTAGTTGGTTTATACATTACACTCCATTATTCAGGAAAGGTAAGGGAAGAACCTGGAGGTGAGAACTGAAGCAAAGACCACAGAGGAATGCTGCTTATTGGCCTGCCCACTTACCATTCTTATGTAATGCAGGCCCATCAGCCCAGGACACCTGCCACAGCAGGCTGGGCCCTCCTATACCAATTAGCACTTACAGACATGCCCACAGGCCAACCTGATGGAGGAAATTCCTCAACTGAGCTTCCTTCTTCCTAGATATGGCAAGTTGAATAAAAACAGATTCCCTATGAGTCTTCCAGACATACCTCCTCAAGCTCCTAGCTCACCCTATACCCTACACATGAGCAAGTATACTTCATGGTCAAACAAAAACTCCTTGCCAGAGTCAACAGACATTCCAGAGCCATGGAGGAACATTGCTTAATGGTTTGCCTCCTCTGTGTTTCTTTTACCTAAAGCCCATGCCCACCTGCCCAGGCATGGCAGTGGACTGGGCCCTCCTATGTCAATTAGCAATTAAGAAAAAGCCTTGGAGACAGGGAAGATGGAATTCACATTATGCAACTACCTGTTAGTGTGCCTGGGAAATGTAGGACTGGTACTACAGCCATGCTAACATGGGCAAGAAGTTCCAGGAGAAATAACTCAATGTATTTTCTCCAGATAAGGAGACAAGCTCGCTCTCCCGTGGCTTCTCTAGGTGTCTGAAGTTGAAATTTTTTCCTGATTCTATTCTAACACCACAGGATTCTATTACAGTCCTAGATTTAGCATTATGCTTCTGGAATATATTAAAGGGTCTCAGCAGTCTGGACTCATTAATGTTTGGTCATAACAGAAACTAGATGTCTGCAATTTTTATTGAGATTGTATAACAGGTCAATTACAAACAATATGAGGTTGGCTGGGACTCATGTGTGCTTTAATGGCACTACCTCTCCATGCAGCTAATGTGCTCATTCTGGCTCTATTTAGCATGCAGGTTGGTATTCTGAAAAGCAGAGAAAGGAAGAAAGGCCAAAGTTTTAGAAAGCTGAATCATTCCTCTTAAATGATATTCTGTATGCAAATGAGGGGTACTCATATACCTCAGCAGTAGGTGCTCAGATGGACACCAGAATGGACATAGCTTGGGAACCCAGTGGTCATGAGGAATCCCAACTACTGACAGTTTAACTACCAATGTATTGTGATACAGGCCGACTTTCATATCCAACTCCTAACTACACATGGAAAAATGCTGTGTCCCAGGCTCCTGTATTTTTGTACATAGTTAAGGTTTAAAGTTACCCTCAAGACCAATAGTTCTCAGACCCTTCAACCACAAGAATCATCTTGAAGGCTTATGAGAATACAAATTCCTGGGCTCCATTCTAGAGTCTTCAGTTCAGTGGATCTGGGATGATGTTGATATCACTGGGCCAAAGATCAAGTTTGAGAACAACTGCTGTAAAGAGGCGGATATTAGAGTTCATCATCTTCAGAGCTCTGGAGCTGTGCCAGAACTGGTAAGGCATAGCACATCTTCCAAAGGCCCAGGAATGTCTCCCAGAAAAGCTATAAGTTGAAACTATTGGAAAATTGCATCCCTCACCTCTGAATTGAGAGATTGGCACCAGAAAGGCCTGCAATCTCACCCACAACTTTCTATACTCAAGACTCTAAAAACATTCTTTCCACTAAATCTTTAATTCCTCAGAAGTGAGGGCACCCAGTCTCAGAAAGAAAAAAGCTGCATGTTCTCACTCATCTTCAGTTCCTAGCCTATACTGTACACATGCACACATGTAAGGAAATGGATGTGTGGGTGTAATATAACATTTAGAAAGGAGAACAAGAGGGCTGGAGAGATGGCCTAGCGGTTAAGAGCGCCGACCGCTCTTGCAGAGGACCCGGGTTCGATCCCCAGCACCCACATGGCGGCCGAGAGCCGTCTGAAACTCCAGTTCCAGGAGAACTCCAGTTCCAGGGGAATCCGAGACCCTCTTCTGACCTCCGCGGCATTGCACGACACGGGTGCACAGACCTGCATGCAGACAGTACATTCATACACATACAAAAAATAAAAAAATAAAAAAACAAAAAAGAAAGGAGAACAAGAAAAGGTAATAAAAACAGACAAAGCATATACTACTGAGCTCACATATGTAGTATATTTCATGTAAGACTTTTGGATGCTTTCTCAAAGCATAATGTATTTTTAATATAAAAAATAAGTCCTTAAGTGGACAGTGTCCACACGTGATGATTCCATGAGGGTCTGTCACCTTCCTGGGAGATCTGAATTTTAAGTTGTTTTCATTGTTTGAATATTCCTGTAGGCTATAGTTCTTTGTACATACTACTAAACAGTGTCTTTTTATTCTTTAAACAAGAATTTTAGCTAAATAGTAGTGTGAAGATTCCTAGACATATGTTTAGAATAATCATAATTTAAACATTTCTGAGGATTCCCAGGAATCCTGAGATCTCAAAGACTAAATGTCTGGGCTTGGGTTCCAGCTTGGAGAAAGTTAGAGAACTTGAGCTGAGCACCCGCAGGTGTGCATTCATTTATCTGTGCTCTTGGTTGTGAATGCGATAAGATGAGCTGTTTTCAGTTCCTGCTGCATTGACTGACCAGCTATGATGGGCTGGAACCTGGAATCGTAAGCTAAAACAACTCCTTTCTCCTCTAAGGTGCTTTGCATCAAGGTATTTTGTCACAGCAACAGAAATAAAAGTAGGAAAAGTTGCATAAGCTGATACTTGGATGTGGGTCCCCAGGGTCCAGGACTAGAGACACAGATTGGTGAGACCTCTGTGTCAGGACTATGTAAGCCCAGTCTGTGATGCAGTTCTCAGAACTAGAAAGCTGAGAAGCAGCAAAGCAATTAGGAATCTAGACTCTGATGCCAGGCTGCCTGGGTTCCAGTCCTGCCCCTACCAGTTGCTAGTTGTGACATTCGGGAGGCCTGCCACCAGGGAGACGCCGCAGCGGGTTTGGGGAGCTCTGGAGAGCTGATGAGATAACCTTTCCCCAACTCTCTGCTCAGAGATACTCAGCTATTATCTTATAATCAGCAATGGTCTCGTAAAAGCCAGCTATGTATCTGGAATCTGGGCTTCCTTCACACAACCCTCACCTCACCTGCAGCCCCAGAGCTACCAGCATTTATGAGGTTCAGAATGACTCATATAACATATATCCAAGTATTTAAAAATGGCAAGTCATCCTGCTACATACACGTTCAGATTTCTGATGCTCTTCACAGCTCTGAGCTGGGTGGCAGTGATGGAAGAGCCAGTCCCATTCTGCCTCTTTTCCCATGTGCTCCGGCATGCAGGAGCAGACATGTTGGAGGAAGTCCTCTGTGTGGAGCCATACTCTTTAGAAAATGCCTACGCAGGGCCTAGATGCAGTTTGGGACTCCTAGGAGAGGCAATTCCAGAGTCCTGGGTATCTGGCTGCGGTCTAAAAGGTAGAACATGCAAGGACAGAGCCTCCAGTAACTCAAGCAGCTTAGCTCTACGTCATCCTGTAGAGGACAGGTCAAGAGGAGGACAGAGGCCCGCCAAGGCCCAGAAGAATCTGACCATATCTACAGTTGAGCTTGGACTTAATCCTCAGTTCTTTCCCACAGTGAAGTGAAAATAAAAATAGCACCTCCCTTGCAGGGCATGGTAGGGCATGCCTTTAATCCCAGCACTCAGGAGGCAGAAGCAGGCAGATCTCTGAGTTCAAGGCCAGCCTGGTCTACAGAGCAAGCTCCAGGCCAGCTGGGACTAAAGGGAGACCCTGTCTCAAAAAATACAAAAAAATAAAAAAGTGCACCTCCCTCCTATGATCAGCAAGAGAATGAAGCATGTTAGTAAAATGTTTGTGTAGTGCTTAGACATAGCCTATGAGAATGTTGTAAGCGCCGTTACACAGATTAAGCAAGCACTAGGCCCTCCAAGAACACATGCATGGGACAGAGTCTGGGATCCTACATGTGAATGCCTGATCTACCCCCTGTTAACCCAGGGACAGTCCCACTTATCTCCGAGACTCAATTTTTCTTAGCAATAAACATGAGCACTAATCTTTAGATTAAAAAAAATATATTGACTCGGAATGAGCTTGCCACCTGACCCAGTCATACCACTCCTGGGTATATACCCACAAGACTCATCTTACCATAGAGATACATGCACAGCCATGTTAATTGCAGCTCTCTTCATAATAGCAAGGAGCTGGAACCAACCCAAGTGCCTCTCAACTGAAGAGTGGGTAGAGAAAATGTGGTACATCTACACAACGGAGTTCTATGCAGCGGTAAAGAAAGATGACATCATGAACTTTGCAGGTAAATGGATGGAGCTAGAAGATATCATGCTAAGTGAAGTAACACAGTCCCAGAAAAACAAACGATGAATGGTATCCCTCATCTGTGGATGCTAGCACCAATTACCTAATTATGTGGTAATTGAGCAACGTTAATGTGATCTGAAAACAACTGTGCTCTTATATTGTGAATCCCTTTAAAAATAAATAAAAAATTAAAAAAATATATTGTAGCTTATTTTTCTAAGTAGAAAAACTTTTAAATCTTATAGTCACAAGGGAGGGAAGTTAAGATGGTTTTCAGCAAAGTAAGGGGGGCTATCTCTAGAGCTAGAATATCTTATTTTTTAAATTTAGTTGTGTATGTGTGCATGTATTTGTGTGTGTATGTGCGTTGTATGTATATATGTAAATGCTGTATGTGTGTGCATTGTTGTATGCATACATGTGAATGCTGTATGTGTGTGTGCATTGTTGTATGTATATATGTAAATGCTGTATTTGTGTGTGTGTGTGTGCGTTGTTGTGTATACATGTAAATGCTGTATTTGTGTGGATGCCTACAGAAGCCAGAAGAGGGCATAGGATCCAGTGGAGCTGGAGTTACAGAAGATTGCATGCTACCCGAACTTGTCTTCTGCACTCGGATGACACTGAAATGTCTCTCTACCTAGAATGTGGTTGGCAGGTTTTCTTTATATCATTTATGGAAGTTTTAGTTTTTCTTTTTTTTTTTTGGTCTTTTCGAGACAGGGTCTCCCTGTAGCCCCAACTGTCCTGGAACTCACTCTGTAGACCAGGCTGGCCTTGAACTCACAAAGATCCACCTGTCTCTGCCTCCCAAGTGCTAGGATTAAAGGTGTGCGCCACCATGCCCAGCATGGAAGTTTTAGTTTTTCAATGACATGTGCCTTTGAAGAAGCCCAAGCCAAATCCTTCAAAGCATGGTAGAGTGAACTGCTGTCTGGCATGTCTGTGGATCTGGCAGTGAGATCCCATGTATGTGGCAGCCAGTCTCTACAGTGCTCTGGCAGGTCATTTCCTTGTTCTAGCAGTCCCGGGGGATCCTGTAGCAGTCATCTATTGCTGGGTAATAAAGAAGCCACGCTTTGAGGTATAAACAGCAATTGCCCACCATTAAGCAGTATGCTGTGTGAGTTGACAATATTGTAGTAAACACTTAAAAATCTGTTGGTAGGATAAATTTATATATCTGTTCTTACTAAAATAGAATCTATTTAAAAAAATATATTATCTCAAATAAAGGAAATAGAAGATATTAAGTCCCAGAAAAACAAATGACAAATGATATCCCTCATCTGTGGATGCTAGCACCAAGTACCTAGTTGTAAGGCAAACTGAGCAATGTTAATGTTACATTTCTCATTATCTGAAAGCAACTATGCTCTTATAGTGTGAATCCCTTAACAGGTTTTAGAATTAACCAACCATTTAGTTTCAGACTTTGGAACTTTGGTATATGGGTGGAGGGTATGTATGCATGTTTTAGAGTAATCAAAATGGAAAAATGCGAATCCTGAAATATGATTTGGAAATAACATGGAGCTTGTTTTCAGATGACATAATTTTAGTATAGGTGAGACATACACATACACACACAGACATGTTGTAGGGAACAACAACAACAACAAAAGAACTGGGCCAAAAAACCCGACTGAAACAGTGCAGTTCTCCCCAAAACAATAGTCTTCTGCTGTGAAAAAAAACTTTGGAAAGACTCAGAAAAAGATGCAAGACACATATGGCAGGATTCATGAACTTGAGTAGGGTGAGGGGCATGGAAAGGGAAATGAGTCTAAACTGGATTGAGAAATGATGTATGGTGTATGAAAAAATTTAATTACAATAAAATACATATAAAACTTTGCAATTCTTTTTTTTTAAGTTAATTTTTTTTAATTTTTTATTTATTTATTTATTTTTATGTGTATGAATGTATTGTCTGCATGCAGGTCTGCGCACCCGTGTCGTGCGATGCCGCGGAGGTCAGAAGAGGGTCTCGGACTCCCCTGGAACTGGAGTTCTCCTGGAATTGGAGTCACAGACGGTTTTAGCCGCCATGTGGGTGCTGGGGATCGAACCCGGGTCCTCTGCAAGAGCGTCGGTGCTCTTAACCGCTAGGCTATCTCTCCAGCCCCCTTTTAAGTTAATTTTTATTGAGCACATTTCATACATTTCTTAATCAAATTTAGACTCATTCCCTCATCCATGCCCCCCTTCACACACTGCCCCCCCCACCAGAGCCCATGGATTCTGCCATGCATGTTAAGTCCTGTCTTGCATCTTTTTCTCAGTCTTTTTTTTTTTAACCCTTTGGATGCAGAAATTTACTGTTTTGGTCAGTTCTTTGAACAGGTTTTTCTTTCTTTTTTGTTCCCTTTAATTTTATTTTACTCCAAAATATGCCTATATACACTCCGCACATAAATAGGAATTACAAAGTCTGAAAATTCCAAAACATGCTTAGGGATTCACATTTTAACAGTAAAGTTGAATGCAGGTAAAAAGAAATACAACTTTACATTCTAAATTACATGTATGTTTTAATGTAATTTTTTGAAGTTTCTAATTTAATATAAATTTTATAATCAGTTTACAATGTAAACTATACATTATTGTAATATTTCAATAAATCAGGGATTATACTGAAATTATTTTATAAAGCTATCAATACTTTTTATTTTATATTATTCCAAAATATGCATATACACACTCCACACATAAGTCAAAACTTAAAATTCTGAAAATAAACTGAAGGTTGATTCCTAAACACATTTAGAGATTCACATTTTAACAGTAAATTTGCATGCAGGTATAAAGACATGTAACTTTACATTCTTTTTTTAGAATATGACTATATATCCTCCATCTATATATGGTAATTACAATGTATGAGTATAAGTGGAAAGACAATTCTAGAGCCTATTTATAGATTCACACTGTAATAGCACAGTTGCTTTCAGATACAATGAAATATAATAATAAAGTTGCTCAGTTTGCCTGCCAACTGGGGATTTGGTGTTAGCATCCACAAATGAGGGAAACCATTCGCCTTTTTTTCTTTTTCTGAGACTGTGTTACTTCACTTAGTATAATCGCTCCAAGTTCCATCCATTTACCAGCAAAGCTCATGATGTCATCTTTTTTTACTGCTGCATAGAACTCCATTGTGTAGATGTACCATATTTTTGTTATCCAGTCATCAGTTGAGGGGCATTTGGGTTGGTTCTAGCTCTTTGCCACTGTGAAGAGAGCTGCAATAAACATGGATGTGCATGTATCTTTGAGGTAGGATGAGTCTTGTAGGTATATACCCAGGAGTAGTATGGCTGGGTCAGGTGGTAGGCTCATGTTGAGTTTTTTAAGGGTTCTCCACACTGCTTTCCACAGTAGTTGTGCCAGTTTACATTCTCACCAGCAGTAGATGACTGACTGTTCCCCTTTCCCCACAACCTCGCCAGTATTTGGTGTCTTTTGTTTTCTTGATCTTGGCTAGTCTTATTGGAGTGAGATGATACCTTAGTGTGGTTTTAATTTGCATTTCCTTAATTAATGATGTTGTATACTTTTTTTTTAATTTTTATTTTATTTTATTTATTTCTTTATGTGTATGAATGTACTGTCTGCATGCAAGTTTGTGCACCCGTGTCGTGCAATGCCGCGGAGGTCAGAAGAGGGTGTCGGATTCCCCTGGAACTGGAGTTCTCCTGGAATTGGAGTTTCAGACGGCTCTCGGCCGCCATGTGGGTGCTGGGGATCGAACCCGGGTCCTCTGTAAGAGCGGTCGGCGCTCTTAACCGCTAGGCCATCTCTCCANTACAATTTTTTTTTTAATTTTATTTATTTCTGTATGTGTATGAATGTACTGCCTGTATGCAAGTTTGTGCACCCCTGTCATGCAATGCTGCGGAGGTCAGAAGAGGGTGTCGGATTCCCCTGGAACTGGAATTCTCCTGGAATTGGAGTTTCAGACAGTTCTCGGCTGCCATGTCGGTGCTGGGGATTGAACCCGGGTCCTCTGTAAGAGCGGTTGGCGCTCTTAACCCCTAGCCCTTTTATAATTTTTTAATTAATGTTTTATATATTTCATACATAACTTTTCATTTCTGTTCAGGCAGAACCCCCAAGTAATTTATGAAATCCCTTCCCCCTGCCCCACCCCATCCCATCCCAGATCATGCATTTTGCCATAACTGTCCTGCATCTTTCTCTCAGTATTTTTTTATGCTTAGGAACTCACATTTTCCTCCGTTAATTTCATATTATTCTAAAATATGGATACATACTCTCCACCCATATACAGTAATTACAGAGTCTGAAAATAATTGGTGGGTGGATTCTAGAGTCCATTGAGAGATTCACATTATAACAACATAGTTGCTTTCAGATAAACAAAAATATAACCATTCTGTCCTTCAGCTTGCAGCTTGCCTTTCATCTGGGGGTTTGGCGTTAGCATCCACAAATGAGGGAAACCATTCTCTGTCTTTCTGGGACTGTGTCACCTCACTCAGCATAATGGCTTTGAGCTCCATCCATTTATCTGCAAAGTTCATTACTGCTGAATAGTACTCCATTGTGTAGATGTACCACATTTTTGTCATCCACTTTTCTTTTGAGGGGCATATGGGTTGGTTCCAGCTCTTTGCTATTATGAAGAGAGCTGCAATAAACATGGATGTGCATATATCTTTGCAGTAGGATGAGTCTTTGGGGGTATATACCCAGGAGTGGTATGATTGGGTCAGGTGGTAGGCTCATTCCGAGTCTTTTAAGGGTTCTCCACACTGCTTTCCATAGTGGTTGTACAAGTTTACATTCCTATCAGCAGTGGATTAAGGAAATATACAAGCCAATGAGAGATCAGCGGAAGATTTTAAGTGTGGAGGGCATGGCACATGACTGGTTTAAAATACAGTATAGATTACTTTTTTTTGGTCTTTTTTTGAACCTAGCCTAAACCAGGAGCCCAGCTAGACCTAAGGTATCCATTTCCAACAAGAGCACTGAGGTATGCTGTCATAGGCAAAGTTCTTAGACTCTGTGAAAGTTAGAGTCAAAGGGTAGTAGTCACTTCTGTCAAAAGCTAACTAAGTAAATAAGTAAATAAATAAAGGGGGATCATGAAGGACCAGAATCTCATATCATATGCCAGATCTAAAGCTAACCTTGCATCAAAGCCATAGCAATTTACATGTACGTTACCTGTCTAGAAGTTCTTTGTCCAACCTCAAATTGCTCTAACTCCCGTTACTAATCCATTTAGTCAAGAAATACTTGACCCTAAGTAATTTATGAAATCCCCATTTCTACTTTCACCTTGCCTTCATGTGATATCTTTGATTACTCTTATAATTTATTATGTTATATAGATTTGTAAGTAAATCTACTGACTTTTGAAGGGTCTCTTTCCATATATTATTTATGTTCACCCCCTCCCCACACCTCCCACTTGAGGAACTATGGGGGTGGCACTATTCTACAAAGATAGCTTAATATATAGGGTGATGCTAAAGAGACTTGGGATGTGCTCAGATTTTCCCCAGAACAGAACACCTGTGAGGTTTTATCAAGGCCAACAGTGCCTGATTAAAATAGGAAAAAGTGCTTGAAGAGGAATGTGCTACTTTGCAGGAACAGAAGGCAGGGGGCTCTGTCAGGCTGCTAACAAGTGTGTGTTCCTAGGATGGCTAGACTCACACGGTTCTTTTTCTTCCCAGGGTGGTTAAACTTAGAATTGATTTTCTAAAAGCTGAATCTCAAAACTACAGTTTTATGATTCCTTGCTCAGCATGGTTGCTTAATAGACAGCAAGCCTTTGAGAGTATCAGCTCCAAACATTGAGGAATCCCTGCCAAGCCCCTTTCCAACTCTCCGGATGCTGGCCCAGCTTCTTCTCTGAGAATAAATGATAGCCACTTAGCTTCTACTTCCTAGTGTGTGGACAGCTTTCTCTGTCACTCAGCCTAATTCCTCCATTTCACCTGCAGTGATTTGTCTGCACTCCCCTGAGTTCATGACTGAAAAAGACTCACGAGAAAGAAAAATAAGCAATTGTGAACCATTAGTTCTCATGTTCAAGGGTTTGTTTAAAAACAAACATGAACTAAAAGAATAAAAACCAAAAAAGATATTTTAATACTTTTGCAAATTTGAGTAGATGACAATGGCTTGGAGCAGAGATGGAGAGAAGGAATTTCAGGAACTTTCACTGCGGTTCTGTCATTTTGTTTTTGCTTAGATTGCAAAAACAGTTCTCAGATTGTTGTCATGACTTTTCATAGAGAGCTGCAGGATTAAGGGTGTTCAGGCCCTATATCCCATTAGAAGGTAAAATCTCCTAGAGAAAGACAGAGCCCTTCAGCCCTTGCACAGCTTTGTCCCTGACCCTGAGGATCAGAAATGTAGTGTCGTCATTTTGCAATTTCTAGCCTAGAATGTTCCAATGTTACCTTATCTAATTCTTCCCTTGATTCTATGAGGTTAAGGAAGATGTTTCTATTCTGCAGACGAGAAAACAGAAATGCAGTGGGGATTTAATTTATTCCATCTTAGTCTGAGTTCTTGAGTCTGAGTTTCCATCCCCGTGATGACCAAGGGATGGCTCCTGGGCCCCTGGAGGTTGAGCGCAGCAGTCTATGCAAATGGAAACATGCATTTTCCTCAGAAAATGTTCCACAGACTTCATCAAAGCTTTAAATATATTCCTGACCCTGAATATCATCCCAAAGGAAGGAAGGAATTCTAGAAGATGGTCAGCTGGCCAGTGAACAGGAAAAGACTTTTAGTTTTCCTGTAGCAGGGAAATGCAAAGGAAAGGCACTTGTCTAGGAGATGAAGCCATGCATGCCTAATTGTTTACTGCAGAGATGGAGGAGCTAATGGCTCCTAAAATTAGATACGGCTCCTTTGGTTGCTTATTCTTCACACTCAGATACTGGTAGTGACTCTGCAGCTACTCTGTGCCCATGTGTGCCCACCACAGTTCCATTCTCTGTGCTTCATACAGCTGTACTAAGGTTCAGTGCTACAAGAGGACACCAACAGAAGCCTGCTTCAGCTGTTTGAATGCATACTTAGAACAGACACTCTGATGTAGCCTTATAGCCCCAGCACTTGGGAGGTGGAGACAGGAGGATCAAGGGCACTGGAGATCTGAGTGAAATCCCTGGAACACACATAAAAAGTCAGATGTGTTGAACCCATCTGCAGTTCCAGCTGTTGTACAGGGAGAAAGAAAGCAAAGACAGGAGCATTGCCCAGAAGCTCCAGCAGCCAGCCTGGAATACACAGCACGGGGGTAGAAACAAGAGACAGCCCAGCTTAAACAAGGTCGAAGGCTAGCAGCAGCTCCCCAAATTGTCCTCTGGCCTCCAGGTATGTGCCATGGCACTCAAGGGTCCAAACTCAGACTTTATACACACAAATCATACACACATAAAAATAAAATTAAAAATAAAGTGATCAAAGTTATTTTCTTAAAAGGAAATAAAACATATTTGGATCTTTTAAGTCATTTTATAATACCCTCCCTACCCTCCTCTCTTCTACAAAAGGATTGGCAATAATCATGAGGTGAAACTAATGGTAATTGTGATCAGAAAAGAAATGCAAATGATGAATGGTTCTATTATTTTAATGGATATAATTATGCTAATAGTAAAAAATTAAAATTTGAAGACATTTCAACAAAAGAAAATATTTTTAAACTGTACTAATATAAATTTTGAAAGGTGATCTTTTCTGTCTTGGCTATAATTAAATACTATTATATTTCTTGTTTTTAAGCCTTAACTTCTATAAATGTCAACAATTTTACCCAAATCTACATATTCATATTAAACACAGCAGTTAGGTTTAGACTCCCACCTTTACTCTTTGTTTTTTTAAGGAACTGGTTTTAAAATTAATTTGAATATTGAAAAGTGTCTTCCCCATAAAGTAACAGATAAATCATTAGGAAAAGTCAAAAGGAGATAAGTTTGTCAGAGATTCACAGACATAAATTCCTCAGTGAGTATCAGGAGTGATACCACTGCTTACATCTCAATGGTTTTCAAATGTCTCTGCAGCTGAAATATTTTCACTAACTCATCATAAATCTCTATTACATTTGGTAAAATTTCCAAAGGTTTTCTTCTGAAAAACTCAGAGAAAGTGACTGGGTCGTGGGTCCTGGCCCAGCTGACTGTCCTGCTGCCAAGTAAGTTCTAAGTGAAAATTATCAAAGTGTCTAAACTCTGCCCTTTGATTTCCGTGCCATGAGAGAGGAGCACCTTCTCCAGTGCTCTTCTTTAGAATTTGATTCATCTATCCATGTCTCTGTCTTTATGTGGTTCTGTGGACAGTCGTCTCCACATTGTACACTGACCTTCAAGGGGACATTTTTAAGCTCAGTGATTTAGAATACACTGGCACCAATTTCAGCTGAAAATATTTTTTGTCTTTTTAATGTCAGAAAAGATAAATGACATCTAACAATCGTGGTTGTCTTTGCTCTCCTGTACAGTAATGTGCAGTGCCACGTGGGCTGGAGACACACACCTCAGAGCGAGAACTGCACAGAAACATTGAAAATTCATCTTGAAACAAACACGTATCACCAGGTGCATGCATATTTCAGGTCAATTGCATAATTTGGATTTGAAGTTTTACATCTGAATTATTGAAACACAATGGTAACCAGAACAATTGCTTAGAATTCAGGCCAACAACATTTTAAGGCGAAGGTCTGTTGTCATCAATGCTGGCTGATTAGAATGGCCAGTTTGTGGTGACATTAAGAAGAAACCTGAATTTTAGTCAGTTTTATTGTTGGTTTTACACCCTCTATAATACAGAGCAATTCATTCCTTTTGCCTTGGGCAATGGCTTTCAATGGCTCACTTTTAATACGCCATTGTTGAGATAGACATCTTTATAACACCAACTCTGGAAAGCATCCAGGGTGTGTGGTACCTAGTGCTTTTTAGGATGGAAGAGGCAGACAGGTGAACAGAGATGACATGGGTCCTGGACGACATGGGTCAGTCTAGCCTCTGGAATAGTATTTGGCAATAACAAAGTTAAACATAAACAATACTTTCAACCTAAGATTGCTCTCGAGAATCAGTTCTGAAGAGATCAGAGTTCTAGTTCATAAGCTCTATTGGCAGCTGTGTTTATTGAAAATTATGGAAAAACTAGAACTAAATAAAGATATTTTAGAAATACTGTCATATACTTAAACCATGGAATTTCACAAAACAATAAATTAGATTTGAACTGGCTGACTTGGGAAGATTTCTACATGCTCTATTGAATGTGAATGAAGAGGAAAAATAAAATTATTAAAGGAGAAAACTAAAATTAATTAAGAAAAAAACTAAAACAGAGCAGCTAGTCTGAGAAAACAGCCCCTACATATCAATTCCTACTGGCTTAAGAAAACAGCTTACTTAGGAAGCCAGTCCTCCTGCTTGCTTGAGAAAACATGTATATTGACTATGGAGGGTTGATTTGATTGTTAACTGGACTGGATTGAGAGAAGGCTTGGAGATTTTTGAACTACATTTCTGGGTGTGTCTGTGAAAGCATTTTCAGACTATTGGCATGTAAGATAGTTACCAAGGGGGACAGATCTATGCTGAATGTGGAAAGTACCATCCAATAGACTGGGAACCTAGATGGAATGAGGTGGAAAGAGAAGAACCCAGCTACTAGCATGTTTCTTTCTCCCTGAGCAAGTATTTATTGCTATTATCATTCCCTGTGGATATCTGCCTTCCAGTATTCACACCAACGACTCTCCAGGCTTCCCCAGCTTGGGCTGGGGACTGTGTCACTCTTGTTCTGAGATTTCCAGTGTCTTACATGGAGAAGCAATCTGGTTCTATGTTGCTCTAGTCTAGATGGGCATGTTTAAGGTCTAGTGGGACTAGCCAGCTAATTATCATGTAAGCCCTGTGTGTGTGTGTGTGTGTGTGTGTGTACATTCCACTGGAAATCTTTGACAAATCCAACGATATTATGTGACTGACTGGAAGAAATTAGAGATGAACATGTGGTTCATCAGCGAGAAAACAATGAGGCCAAAGTAAGAATAAACTAAGTTGTAGATAAAAGATAATAAAGACCTACAATAAAAAAGTATCCTGTGCCGTGAGTGGTGGTGTGTGCCTTTAATCCTAGCATTTGGGAGGCAGAGGCAGGCAGATCTCTCTGAGTTCAAAGCCAGCCTGGTCTACAGAGTGAGTTCCAGGACAGCTGGGGCTACAGGGAGACCCTGTCTCAAAAAGACCAAAAAAAAAATAAAAGAAAAGAAAAGAAAAGAAAAAGTATCCCGCAAGGTATTGTTTCCTTTGTATAAAATATGTGTGTATTTATACATAGCCAAGAAGTTGTGGAAAAGCCAGCAGGCTGTCCACTAGAGCTTTCTGTGATAGCAATGTTCCATACATGCACTGTCTGAAATAGTAGCCAGGAGGCACAAGGGGTTTCTGAGCATTTGAAATAGGATTTGAGTGACCAAAGGCATGAATCTTCCATTTATTTAATTTTAATTAATTTGAACTTAAGTAGCAAGCACAGCTACAGACAAGGTTAGTCTATAATCAATGGATTTAAAGTTTACCTGTATTTTCTTTATTTCACTGTTCTGTAGTGTTTGAATATTTCTATTTCTACAGGAAAAATCTGTGGAGAAGCGGTATTTATAGTGATTATGAATTCAGACTGAAATCCAGGTGGCCTGATTCAAACATTATTCTCACTACTTCCTTACTTATAACTTGGATCAAATTAATTCAACTCATTTTTTTTCCCTCACTGGGCTGAAGTTCGCTGAACTGACAAATGGGAATGGTAAAACCCCATCTCATGAGGTTATTGTGAGGATTAAATGACTTCATACATGTAAAGTACTTAATATAGTCCGTAGCATAGACAAATGTTTCAGTAAGATTAGCAAACATATTTGTGAAGGATCTGAGTCACATGTTGTACAAGATTCTGGCTTAGATACTCATGAGCTTAACAAAAATGGTATCTGCCTAGAAGATCAGAGTCAACACCCAGCAGGCCTATTACTAGTTCTGGTGAAGAAGCCACTGCTGTTGTATATGTTGTATTAGAGTAATTAAGTCTCTTCTGAGGTAAGTCCTGCTTAAATCTATCAGATTGGTTGAGCTAGATCACTTTGGGAACCTGGTTGCAAGGGAGTCTGGGAAAGTAAGACCTCTATTATCACTTTCAGCTTCTCTTGTGGAGTTGGCCATATGTTGAGAGGTACAAATATAAAGGATTTCATGTTCTGGGCAGCAAAACACAAATGATGAATGTACGTATGTATATACACCTATATATATTTATGTATACATTTATACTTGTGTGTATGTGTGTGTGTGTGTGTGTGTGTGTGTACTAATAATGCTACTCAGACTAGGAAAAGGCAGAGAGATGAGAGAGAGGGAACTAATACAAAAATGTTAAGTATATCTGCATTCTGGATTCATTGGATACTATTCAGAGCTCACTGTAGCTGAGCAGATTTTAGTTTTTGTACCTGTGAAACAGAAGTATGGAACTATATTACCTCTGGATATCAAGAGCTGTGAATGCCATATTCTCTGATGATCTGTGTTTGGCATGGTTTGAAATAAAGAATCAGGAAGCCAGGGCTTCTCAACATTTTCACACATCATGGCAGTCCTAAAATTGAGATTTAGAGCTCAGGATCTAGCTCAGCAGTGTACCTAGCCTGTACATTTGGACGACATTGGGCACATTCAGAAGAGATCTATTTCGGTGAACTCATTTAGTAACCAAGGAAACTAAGGTGCAGAGAAAGGGACACCTTGCCCCAGGTCTGATGGTCAGCTGGTGGCAGGCCAGGCTCAGGTTGCCAGGCTGAAAACATTTTCAGGTCTCTCATGCGAGAAAGGGTTTGGCGTTTGACATCCAACTAAAATATGGATGTTAAATGCATTTAGAAACTTGGGAGTTTTCTATCTCATAATATATTTCTGAAAACTATAATCCTTGAGATCTACCCAAATAATTAGTTCAAGCACTGTTTTATAAAGTTTATAGACACTGGGGTTAAACAGGGAATGAAACCATACTTTAAGAAGTTTAATTAAAGACTTTAGCTGCTCATCTGTTTATTCTTTTATCCTAAAGTAATTTTGCAAGACCCAACTGCTTTGGCAGGGCACGGGGAAATACAGTTATTAACTACTAGTATCATAACAACCTGACAAAAGAATAACTATGCAGACCTTCACCCATAACTTCTAGGTGCAAAAACTTCACACCATCATGCTCCAAAGGTAAGCAGCTTCACAATAAGATATTCATATGAACCATTAAGAGCTATTATTAAACCCTTCTCAGAGCTTTAGAGTCATTATCTAAAAGAAGATTTAGCTTGGGCTTAATTTAAGGAGAAAATAGATAATGATGTAACATTTAATACTTTTTCCTTTTTTAAACAATACTTACTGGTCCTGGACCACATTTACTCATATGATCCTCCAATACCTTGGAGGGTGGTTCATACACTGATCTATAATACACTCTGTATCTGTAAGGATATGTTTAGAGTCACGTGTGGTGGCATATGCCTGTAATTCCAGCACGTAGAGAGCCTGAGGCAGGAGGATAAGGAGTTTTGAAGCTGACTAGGCTATATCAGGAGATTCTGTCTCAAAGAAACAAAACAAAACAGTGTGTTCAGCAATGTTGTGGAGATGGCTCAGTCACTAAAGTGCTTGCCATGAAGGGATGAGGACCTGAGTTTGATCTGCAGCATCCATGTAAAAAGCTGGGTGCCCAAGGACACACCTGTAATCCCAGCATTGAGGGGGTGGAGGGAGGCAGATCCTTGGAGTTCATTGACCAGCCAGTCTAATAAATTTGGTGAGCTCCAGGTTCAGTAAGAGACCTTGTCTCCAAAAGTAAGGTGGATGGGGCTGAAGGGACAGCTACTTTTCCTCTCCTAGTTAATCCTCTTTGGCTGCTCTTCCAGAGGACCAGAGTTCAGATTCCAGCACCCATGTCAGGCAGTTCACAACCACCTGTAACTCTAGATCAAGGAGACCCAATACAGTCTTAGAGCACCAGCACATATGTGCACATACACACAGACACTAGCACACATGTGCACATACCCACACACAGTACATATGTGCACATCACACACAGACACCAGCACATATGTGTGCATACAACTAGACACCATCACACATGTGCACATATTTACACACAGATACCAGCACACAAGTGCATACATACATTGCACACAAATATACACATAAACAAAAATAAAATTAAAGTGACTAATGATGAGGAAGACCCTTGACATTGACCCTTGGCCTACACACACACATACACACACACACACACACACACACATGAAGAATGTTTTCAAGCCTCTTCTATTTCTGTCAAGCAATGGACTTGTACTGGGTGTTCGTCTCTTCCTCCAAATCTGTCCTATAAAAGCTACAGGAGCAGGTGCAAGCATGAATCCAAAAAGTTATCAGCCACACTCCAAAGTGTAAGAAGCACAGAGAAGAGAGGAGAGAAGGCAGGCTAGAATATCGACTGGCCTGGAGAGGGGGCATGCCCGAGAGTAGACAGGCATGTAGAGAAGGCAGGCTAGAATAGGAGAGTGGTGTGCCAGGGTAGCTATGGGAGGGGAGGGCAGGGCAGACAGGCTGGGGAAGGTTGGCAATTCTACCATTACCTCTTGGTTGCCTGGCTTTGAATGGATCCATTGGATGGTGAGATGGTGAATCTTTACTGTCAACTTGAGTGCACTTAGAATCATCTAGGAGTCTGGTAAGGCACACTGCTGGGTGTGTCTGTGAGGATGTTTCCAGAGAGGATTAACTAGGAGAGGAAAACCTACCCTGAAGGTGGGCAGCACCATCCCGTGATCTAGGGGCACAGGTAGGGGGAAAGGTGAAAAAGGGAGAAATCTAGTCCCGTGCCATCACTCCTTGACTTTCTGCTTCCTGATCAGCTATGAAGTAACGGCTTCCTCACCACATGTTCCTACATCATTGTGTTCTAACCAGATGTGTGGGAGCAAGCAGCCAGGGACTCAGTCCTCTGAAATACAAAGCCCACACAAATCTTCCTTGTTTCTGGCAAGTATTTTGTCAGAATGGTATGTGAGTAACTGATACAGGCAGACACCATCAGCACAGGTCATAAGAGTGGCCAAGGATGAGAAACCCTGCAAAAGCCCAGAAGAGTGAAGGGGGATGAAAGAACAGGACTGGCCATAGGGTCCCTCCCTCCCCACTCTTACGTTCCAAGGAGCAGCACCTGCTATAGGAGATTAGAGCTGATAAGCATTGCCTGGTGGAATGGCACCAAAGATAGTAATGTTCTGAATTCTGTGGTACCAGGAGCATCCACTTCTGGGAGCTCTCTCTTCCTATACCCAAAACTAACCTGGAGGAGCTCGGCTCATCCACAAAACACATAGCAGACAGGGTTGCTTAACACAGGAACCAGGCAAAAGAGTAGCTACTAAAGGTAACAGAACAACTGTGGGTGGAAATGTGGAGGGTCCGGTGGCTCATGCCGATGGCCTGTGGAGGCTGATAACAAATTCAAGGTCAGACACATGCATATACTCACAGATACAGGGCCAGACCACTCAAGTAAAACCAAAGTCTAGCAGTATAGCACCACAGACACAGACACAGACACACAGACACAGACACACACACACACACACACACACACACACACACACTTACTTTAGAATCAGAGGATTCTAAAGTAAGTGTTTATAAGCATGCTCCCAGATCCCCAAGAGGAGTGTGGTGTTTGCTCATTGTAAAGGCTTGTTAACATGCTGGTTTTAAGGATGCTGCAAATCAATACAAAACTGCTCTAGCTAAGTTCAGCCTAGGAAACAAATTCAAGAGAGACAGCACCAGAACACTAATTTAAGTCCTAACCATATTAGTAATTTTATAGTCGTTTAAGCAAATAAATGTTTCCAAACACCCTGGGAAAGCAACCTATTTTTTCAATTGACCATCTGAGATCTGGATTGAGAGCTCTGCATGTTCATCCCTGACACTGAGCAGAGCAGTTAGAACAGAGAGGAGAGAGGCCATTTGCCTCTTTTGTCCCAACCCAAGCATTTTAAACAATGGACAATTAGCTATGTGATATATTTACCACTATATGTGATATGTAAGCTACAAAGTCCATTCTAATTTCTGTTTCCTTTTTTTTTTTTTTTTTTTTGTTGTTTTTTGGGTCCGGATTTTTGAGACAGGGTCTCCCTTTAAGTCCCAGCTGGCCTAGAGCTCACTCTGTAGATCAGGCTGGCCTTGAACTCACAGAGATCCACCTGCCTCTGCCTCCTGAGTGCTAGGATTAAAGGTGTGCGCCTGGCCTCTAATTTCTGTTTCTTATTAAATATGGGTGGAAGTGAGGAGACTGCCAAGGAGGACAGTGGTTTGACATAAAACCTTTAATTCCAGAGAAGTGTTTGAAATCAGGCAGAATAATACAAGTTTCATTTTGTGCTTTTTACACTTCAATTGACAAGGAATATTCATGTTCTTAATTCAGACACAATGTCCTGCTTTTCACGGAATTGTTATCACCAATGAATGCCAGAGTCTTCATTGAAGAGCAGCCATGAGAAACACACAGAGCAGTGCAGCCCAGAATGGCTAATGCAAATGGGCTATGGGCTGCAGACAGGAGACCTAAAAGATGAAGCCTTATGTTGTACACTGTTGTTAACACAAAGCCACAGCTATCACCTCAAAAGGAATGAGGGAGTTTTCTGTAAAGCCAAATCTGAGTGACCATGGCCCAGGGGCACAGATTAGGTTAATCCAAATACCACGTTCCAGCAAGGTAATAATTCCATGAACTTTTTATAGTAATAGAACAAGGTCATAAATGGAAACACTTTTCAGTTACGTTGGCAAGTACATCAGTTACAGCAGGATGGAAAAGACTCTGCCATAGCCCTTGGATGCTATTTGAAGACATTCTTAGCCTATTGATTCATAGAAACCAGGTGTGTGTGATACATTCCAAAAGGATTTACTTACTAGTCACAGAATGTTAGGTCCCACACAGAACTGGGCTCTGGACTTGTGTACAAACCATGTCTGTGCGTTTCTGTTAGATTCTTGGTAGTTTGTTATGTTTCTTCCTTTATGCCTTCTTTTAGAGCAATTGGATTTGTCTTTTGACTGTATAGGTATATGTCTTTTGCATTACTTGTTTTGCCAATTACTTCAAGAATTATATTACCTATCCTTAGTTTTTGTGGCCTATGTGTGGTTATCATTCACCAATTATATAAATGGAGAAATGCTGGACTTGTGATATTGCAACCTCTCCAAAGCCACCTAGCACTAATCGGTCAGTCAGCCTTGAGGAATGTTTAATATATAGCTGTTGTTTGTTTGAGGGGAACTTCAGTTGACACTATTGAGATGTTGAAGTTGTTAGATAACATTACTATAGAATTATGAATTAATTGGGAATTAATTAATGTTGAAACTTGAACAGAATTGACCCTCTACTTTGACTTCTTCCTTTTGGTAGAGTGACTGTCTCAGGTTATCCAGCTCAGCATCTCTCTCCCACCATAGGGACTTGTCCAAATATGGACCAATCATTGCAACGCAAAGGACACAATCTGAACCAGATTTGAGAGCTGGAGCTGTTCCTGTACAAATTAGACTCCAGCGAGGGAAAAATGAAATCACTGGACCCCTGTTTCAAATAACCCCAAAGCTCATATACCTCTGAGACTCCCAGATAGATGAAAAGTTTAAATTGGTCTTCTGTTACTTGTAACAAAAAATGTCATGAATAATGCATATCCATCAGAAAATGGAATATATTTGTAGTTTCAAAATGGTATTTGATTTCCTACATTTCCAAGAAATCGGAGGTTCTGCCCGCAATTCCCTGATGTGGTGTGCATAATACAGATAGATAGGCTTACTCCAGCAAAAATTGGTTTTGCCTTCATTTTCAAAGTAGAATATATTTATGACTTAATGGATGTTTGACCTAAGGACGTCCAGTTGTTTTGGCCACTTCCATGAATGGAGATTAGGCAGGAACAGCCCAGAAGGGAATGCAGAACCTGAATTAGATCTGACAATGGGTTGAGTGGCCCACCATCAAAGAAGCAGTCAACACCCAGTGGCCAGTGGTTCAGTAGACAGTAAGAGTGAACACTACATCCTCCACAGGGTTACCCTTAAGAGGCCACTTCTCTGTCTTGCTCATCATAAAAAAAGCTAACGGGCTGGGTAGATGGTATTGAGGGTAAGACACTCAAGGTGAGGATACAAGTTTGGATCTCTAGATCCAATATAAAGCCAGATATAGTAGCATGAGCCTGTAACCTCATGGCTCCTAGCATGAAACAGGAGGCAGAGACAGCAGAATCGTCAAAGCTGGAAGGGGGTGGGGGCAGTGTGAGCTAGCTTGTATGTAGCAGTGAAAAAGAGACCCTGTCTCAAACAAGGTAGAAGGTGAGGCTAACATCTAAGACCCCCGACCTCTGCACACAGGGCACATGCTCACCTACAAACACACACACACACACACACACACACACACACACACATTTTTAAGAACAGCAGACTGGTTTGTTTAAGGAAGTTTGGGGTACAGTTTACTGCTGAATTTACAGTCCTTTTGTCCTTGCTCAGTCTTACAAATGTCTCTAAAATAAAGTTATTATATAAAGTAGTGTAAGGGAATACATCCACAGTAAACGAACGGGGCCGCTGAGGAGTAATTAAGATGGCATACTTCCATCTTCATTTTGGCCTCAGACAAAGGCTTGACCAACAGGGTTCTCTGACCACCAACTGGTCCAAACCAGTTCAGATAAGACTGAAGCTGACCTGGGCATCTCTTCATGTGAAGCCATAAACCCATTAGCCTTTCCTTCTTTGTTAATTTGACCAATCCAAAATGAGGGGAAGGGAAACCACTGAAGCCCTTAAAACCCAAGCCTAGGGCTTTGCCAAGATGGTGGCTCAGGAGCTGGTTGGGTGCATTCTGAGCAGCTAAGGGCAAAGTTGGGGAGGGGGACTTAGGGGCCCCCAAGAGCGTTGGGAAGCATTGGAGGTGGTCCAATGGCATCTGGATACTTAGGGACAACAATTTGGTGCTACAGACATCACCTGAGGGCGTCAGAAGACAAGGGGGGGGGGATCAGGAGACAGCAGGAATAGCCCCCTTGTTGGCTGAGCCTTTCTCCTACTGAACCCAGAACAGACCTTGATGCCTGGCCCTGGGGGAATGGCTGGTAGAATAAGGCTGGTTTACGGTGGTTCTGTGAGTACATCTCACCAGGTGGGTGATTGGGGTTCACCTCACTTGGAGTGGGGGACTCGGGCTGCATTGCAGTGGAAGTGTTGTGACCTTCTAGCCCACAGGACTGGGAGTGCCTGGGACCCTTGGGGTGTGGGTTTTGCATGACTGGGGGGTTTGGGCCGGCTTGGGTGTTGCGTGGCTTAGTCCATTGGGCAAACTGTTTGCTGGCTGGGTGAGGGGTGTTGGTCTGTACAGTGTTAGAATAAAGTTGAGATTTTGGAGCCTCAAGTGTCCACACCTGTGCATCAATTAGGAAGTCAACAAACACCTGAAGAGTATAACCAACATCAGTGTTAACTCAATAAGCACCTAGGCTTCACATTGGAACCACTCCTAACAAAAGCTACCCAAATGCCTAAAGCTCAATGAAAGAAAGACTCAGGTGGATCTCCACCAAACACTAATACCCTATCCAAGCACCCTCTAATGAAGACCACCTGGATATAATTCAGGATACAGAACTCAAAAGAACAATTATGAATATGATTAGAGAAATTAAGGAGTTGAGGAAATTTAAGGAGCTTATAAACAAGGACTACTGGGATCTAAAAGAAGACAGGGATAAATTGAAAGAGGACAATGATAAATTGTGGAATGAAATTACAAAAGATATAGAAACACTGAAGAAAATTCAAGTTGAAATGAAAAAAGAAATGCAACATTCCACAAACAACTTGGAAAGGATGGGAGAAACTCTTAATAATAGAATAGATGACATAGAAAATAGAATATCCAGATTGGATGACAATATGGAAGAACTGGAAAAAATCAAGTAAAGATTATGAAAAAGTTTATAAAAGATTATGAAAAATTAAAAAAAAACAAGAATGGAATAACTAGGAACTGTGGGATACTATGAAAAGACCAAACCTGCAGATTATAGGGATAGAAGAGGAAGGAGACTCACAGGATGGTGATATGGCCCAGGTCGTCAACAAAAATTTAGAGGAAATTTTTTCCCAAATTAAAGCAATAGCTATCTATACAAGTATTAAAAGCATATAGAACTCCAAGCAGACAGAACCAGAAAAGAAATTTTCCATGCCATTTCATAGTAAAAACACTAGATGTTCAAAGCAAAGAAAGGATACTGAGGGCTGCAAAAGAAAAACAAGTTACCTACAGAGGAAAACCTATCAGAATTGCAGCTGATTTCTCAATGCAGACGATGAAAGCCTGAAGAGCCTGGTCTAAAAGATTCCCCATTCTAAAAGGTTATAGATGCCAAGCCAGAGTACTTTATCCAGCAAAAAATGTCTATCATGGTTGAAGGAGAAAGGAAAATGTTCCATGATATAAATCAGTTGAAAGAATTCCTCTTCAATAAACCATACCTGCAGAGAATACTTTAAGCAATAGAAAAAGCAGAGGGCAAGGATGACTATAACCAATCAACACCAGAAAACAAATGATACAACCACTATGGAAATAAAAACCTGGGATAAGAATGTACTAGAAATAAAAATGATTGGAAGTAATTCTATTCTCTCAACAACAGTTTTAAATATCAATGGAATGAATTCTCCAATTAAGAGACAGAGACTAGTGGAATGGATTATGAAACAAACCCTTTTTTTTCTTATCTCTAAGAAACTTACTTCACCTTTAAAGATAGATATTATCCCAAGGTGAAAGGAGGGTAAAAAACAATACAAGAAAATGGCACTAAGAAAGAAAGAGGAGTCACTGTGCTAATACTAGATAAAATAGAATCCAAGGCCTTTGGTTATGTTGTGTGTATGGGATATTTGCTAGGTGGAACATCTTTGGGGAAGACAGACAGGCTATTTGCCAGGCCTATGTGGTGTGTTTCTGAATATCTGGGAAGATTTGGTTGGCTGGAACTGACCTCGGGGACTTGTAGGGTCACTGTAAGGTTTTTGTTTTGTGGTGATGTGTTTGGGGGAATGTCCCCATTCTGCTGGATGGGCATAAATATTGCAAAGTGTAGCAGAAAACAAGATACTTGAACTGGATTGAAATGGTTAAATGTTTCTAGAGTGGAATGGTATAAACATTAAAGCTAGTTCACTAATGGTCTAAATGAGATTTTAACCACACAGGGTTATGGTTGGTTTTTGGTCCATTACTGGCTTGTACTGGAGTACATTTGGATTAAAGGGGCATAGACAAGTAATGGGTTACCTTTGACTACTGAAAGACATTTTTTTGTTCCTGTCTATTATGCGTTACTTTTGATCTCTTTTCTGCCCATTTCAAGATAACTTGACTCAAGAAAAGCTAGGTTTACTTCCCCGAACTAGTGGCATGGCACCCCAGGAGGAGACAGTTTGGACAGACTTGGTAAATTTTTTCAGCTTAATTTCAGCTTAATTTCCAATAACAGGGAACACGTATGTTCCCTGTTATTGGAAAACTACAAACCAGGATGTGGGGTTTGAGAAAGTAAAGAGATGACTTATGTTTGTAGTAAATTGTTTATATTTAAGATATGCCTAAAATTGTTTAAATTTCTCTTATGGATTTTGCCTGCTTATCCTATGGTGTTAAATTTCTTCTAGTCAATGTTTATGCAAGGCTTCTTAGGCTTTTCTTCAGGTTTCATCTAAATATGATACAGTAATTAAAAGTACCAGATTGGTGTAACTTTGTAAAGAGAGACCAGCTATAAGGGAACAAAATAGACTCCATTTTTCTATTTTGTGGAAATACACCATCTGAGAAACAGCTTCCATCCTCAGATTTCAGGAGAAACCACAGAATATCTCAATAGCTAGCAGGGAAGGACCAAAGGTTGTTTGCTGAAAATAACTAACAGGGAAAGACTGAAGTTGAACATGTTTGCTCTTCTGCCAGGATGTGCTCAGTGAGTAACCCCCCCCCCATGGCACCACCAAAACTGCCAGGTGGCCACAACCTATCAGCCTAAAAATCATGCTTCCTCAGTCCCTATGAATCAATAACAAAATGCCAAAACTGGAAAATTCTCCGTTTGCAGTTTTTCCTTTTAAAAGACCCCCCCCCCCCAGCTTTAGGACCACTTCTCCCAGCCTGTTGTCAGGAGGGTGGCAGTCCAAGCTCAGCTTGAATTAAAAAGACTCTTTGCATTTACATCGGAGCCGTGTGTCCTGGTGGTCTTTTGGGGGTCCCAGTGATCTGGGCATAACAACTTAACTTTTTTGGATGCTTAATGCCCATACCTAAGGCCCATACCAATTTGGTCAGGGAATTTAACAATTTTGTTCCTTGCCCTGAGGTCAACTGGTCCCAGGGGATTTTTGTAAAGGGGCATCTCTCATTAATGTTCTGCAATTGTGAGTCACCAGGCTTCCTGTTCAGGGAGGTCTTGGAAATCAGAACTCTAGCCAGTGTCCAGTCTATAATGAGGAAGCGCAATATAGAGTAAAATCACCTTGTGCTCCAAAGGGAAGCCCAGTCTAGCAAGACTTGACCTTGTCCTCAGTAGATGGAACTGGTTAAGAATGGCTAGAAAGGAGCCAGGCATCCCCCCCTCAAAAAAAACCCAAGTGCCCCCTGAAGATCAGATCCTCAAATGACCCTGAGAAAACAAAGTTTGGTTAATCTGGGCTAATTGTGTGGACTTAAGCATCCAAAAAGAAAATATAACCAAAAGTCAATATATTTCTTTTAAAGCCTGAAAAATTGTGTCTCTATGTAGGAAGCTTTCTTTTGTACTGAACAGGTACCACACTGCCCTGCTAAGGGAAGAGGAACACGGTACCTGCCTGCAGGCACTGTAGGGAGCTGGCCTCTTGGTGCAGAGACCAGCCGGCTACTTCTGTAGCCCAGCCTGAGAGGTACTTCCACCTCAGGCCCTTAGCCTGGGACAACGAGACATGTTTTCCCACTCTTGGCTGTGACTTCCCACCTGCCCAGAGACTACTGAACCCTGGACAGGAATTTCAGGCTGATGGCTATTGGCCTATCTTCAGCCTATGTCCACTCACACCACCAGCTATTGAGATTGGTGGTCCGCACTGGGACCTCTTTCCAACCCACTGGCCGCTAGAATGAAATGCAGGCCTGCTTTGGCCTGTATGTACACAAAAATTTAAAGAATGATGGCCAGGAATTCCATAATGATGTTAATGGGGAATTTTATTTATTACTTGCTATAGCCTGCTTTTATAAGCCAAATGTTGTCAGTTCCCAGAGCCAATCCCAGGCCCCCAATTCCACGCCACTGCACACCGTTGCCCCACCCAGCATCACACACCTAGGCCAGTTGTTTGCTCCTCCTTGGGGCAGGGTCAGAGAAATCCTCTGACTCCCATCCATATGGTGCCCTGAGGGGTGCTAGCTGAGAACTAGCCCCCAGTTCAAACTGGATCTTCCTACACCTCCACATATTGGACATAAAGTTATATGAAATAATGTTACACAGGCATATGAAAACCTTTGATCTTGGCCTTAACAGAGTAGGGTCACCTGCAGCCAAAGGACAAGTCCACTCTTGTTGTTAATGCTCAATAATAAAATTTTCTCTTTCTTTCTAGCAACTATCTAAGGGGAAATTCATATCCTGACTATTAAAAAGCCTGAAAAGCAGATCCTGAGTCCAGACATCATGGCCAAATGAACAGGAGAAACCTAATAGATGGGTGCTTTGAAACTTCTGGTCAAGAAATTCTAATGCACTTATAAGTTGGACATTGGAATTCACCCTGTTCTTACCTCTCCTGGTCCTCTGCCTAGACCATGTACCTAACTACTCCAGCCTTCACTTCACTTTCAAGGGCACTAGTCAAGGACTTTTTTCCCTCATTAGTTATCCTTTTGGGGTCCTTTACACTGACCCACTGAATGGGGGACACCCAGTGGCCACACTTAATGTCCCTTTTCAGCATGGAAGAAGTCAGAGCAGCCGGCATCTGATTCCCTTCTGGCAATTGGGGTTTTCAGAGGGTGACAATTAAACAGGAGCTAGAAATTGATTAGGCAATTTAGGGATGAGATGCCCCCAAATTAACCAGACTCTTTCTCAGCTGAGAACTTAAGGCTTCCTGGACTAGCCAGTAAACATATCCTTTTTGTAGCCCTGAAAGAGCAGGAAAAGAAGAAAAGAAAGGAGAAAAAAGAGAAGTATATACCAAGCCCCGCAGATTTATTCTTTATTTCATCAGAATAAGAAATGGAATCCCGGGCTGGAGAGATGGCCTAGCGGTTAAGAGTGCCGACTGCTCTTACAGAGGACCCGGGTTCGATCCCCAGCACCCACATGGCGGCTGAGAACCGTCTGAAACTCCAATTCCAGGAGAACTCCAGTTCCAGGGGAATCCGAGACCGCTCTTCTGACCTCGGCGGCATTGCACGACAACGGGTGGCACAGACCTAATGCAGACCAGTACACGCATACACATACAAAATAAATAAAATTAAAAATGAAAAAAAAAAAAAAAAAAAAAAAAGGAAATGGAATCCCCCGCAGTTTTTGTTGCTTATTGCTTTGTTTTGTTTATTGTCATTTTGTATTGTTTCTGTTTTTCCTTGAAAAGAAAAAAAATAAAGAAAAAAAAAAAAAAAAAACACCCAAGCCCCCGGGGGACATTGAATTCCAGATTTTTTTTTTTTTAATTCCCCCTCCCGTGTGGGGAGCTCTGTCTTTCTGTACATGGATAAGTATGGGTGGGTGTGTTTGCTCAAAGCTTGCTTGCCTCTTGCTTTCTGCTGGGCTACAATTTTTTCCTGGCTTTTAATTCTTTAATTGGCTGAGAAAACAAACCCAACTGTAACCCCTAAACTGATAGTACCAACCTTAGTAGAGGTTTCCTTTTCTTGAGCGGAGATTAAATAAGAAGCAGGAAGGAACCCAAATCTCAGTTAAAATATATATGAAGGTAGGAACAATGGGGGAGATTCTAGTAATTTTTGTTGGTCTGTCCTTTGAAAGCTCACAATGTTATGGCTAGAAGGGTGAGGTGAAGATTGTAGACCACAGACGATATGGGGCAGAGCTGGGAGGTTTTCTGTTGTGTGGAGGGATTGCTGAAAAGTTCCATTTTTTAATGGAACAAACAGCAAACTGTCAGTTAAAATGTAAAGAAGCAAAATCTGCTATAAACAATTATATCAGGTCTACTTGAGCAGACCTAAGTTTTCACCCCTCTTCTGCACCCATTCTCACCTGCTCATCCCCAGAGGCAGGGCACACTTCAGTCTCCTTGACTTTGGTTCCACTAAGTGACTTACTTTGGCCAATAGGTTGATAACAAATTTAACATGATCAAAGGCTGGAGAAGCACCCATGTAGTGACATCTTACCCCTCTGCTATGACCAAGAGAGCACCTTAATCTAGTTATCTGCCTGTAGAAGGAGAATGAGAAACACAAGGATTAGTTAGCCCAGCTCAGAACAGCTCAGCAGAGGTGGGTTTCAGGAACACAGACAAAGCGGATGCTGAGATTACTGGTGTGGCGTTACTGTGACCATGACTAATTAATTACTACTTAATTGAATCCAGGATGCTATTGTGCTCTCTCCTCTCCCCTCCACTTCTCTCTGTGTGCTTGTTTTTAACTCCTGAAGTTTCATACTTCTCTCCTACTTACTGAGTTACTTTCCAGATCTTTCTTCATATACTGATATAAATGAGTGATGATAGTTTAATACTTGTGTGTTCAATATGTAGCTATAAGGGAATTGTGGCATGTCTGAGGTTTTAAAGCATGTTTTTCATACAATTAGTTATAATATATATGCTCTTACAGGCTTCACCTAACTACTGAAACTGCACACAAGCTGTCAGCAGCTGTCACGCTGGCAGATCTGGCCTTTGATTTACTAATTCAAGTCTCTTAACATGATACCACAAAAATCAAAGCAATATGACCCTCTCAACTCACCAATGTTAGCATTAAATGCTCCAGATGGCTGATATATAAAGACATTTATGAGGCTGGAGAGATGGCTCAGCAGTTAAAAGCACTGGCTACTCTTGCAAAGGACCTGGGTTCTGTTCCCAACACTTATATGTTGGCTAACAACCATCTGTAACTCTAGTTCCAGGGCATCTGATGCGCTCTATGGCTTCCATGGACATTGCAGGGCATGGCTGTACTTACACACATGCAGACAAAACACTCATCTATATAAAATAAACTAATTATATTAATTCTGGTATTAGGCACAATTGAAAGAAAAAACATAGAGGTTCTATTTTGTTAAAGGACATAAAACTTTCACAACAAGAAAACAAATGATAGAATCTCAAGGATCAGCCAACAGAGGTAAACAAATGCAGGAGGCATCCCTAGGACCTTTCTGAGGGTTTCACATAACAGTCAGACCAGTCTTAAGTTTAAACCTCACATTGGGTGAGCTCATTTGTGCCATACCAGTCATTTGAGGATTAGAAAGTATAATGATAACAAATTGCTAGGAAACTTCCAGGCAACCTTGTGAGTTCCATGTAGATTTGGAATTAGTAAGCATTCTGATAGGGTGGTATACAGGGAAGTGGGTTTTGTTGTTTGTTTAGCATTACAAGAACATTAATATATAATCTCTTACTTGGTTCAAATTATTTTTTCAAACAAGTTTATTGAGCACTTCCTAGGTTCCAGGTCATAACATCTCCCCACAGTTCATGTCTCAACACTGGGTTCCTAGCTGGTAGCTCTATTTTGGAAGGTTGTGGAACTTTTAAGAAGTGGAACCTCAATGAAGGAAGTGAATTACTGGGATGGGTCTTGAGATTTTGTAACCCAGTAGGGGTTTTATAGTCCCCACTCCCTGCTTCCTGACTATGGCTCACCTTCCTGCCACCATGCCTTTCCTGCCACAACATATCTCTTCTTAAGCCATGCACCAACACAAACCTTCCTTTAGTCACCTTTGGTATATTGTCATGAAAGAAGAAAAAGTAACTAATATATAGAAGACAATTCTATACAATCTAGGAACTAACATTCAGAATTAACTTCTGTATGGAAGATGAGAAGCAAAGACCTCTCATGAGGGATACTTCCAACAAGCATTTTACTGAGTGCTTACTGAGTCTACTTTATGAACATCAAAACAGATATATATGGGGACATAAAGGTGTGTTCTAATAGGGCTAAACGAAATTTGAAGACAGAATCCTGAGTAATCAATATGTTCTATTTTAGAGGCACGCTTAGGTTTCCAGTGCATTCTAGTGGAGGTTGGGAGTAAATGCGAGCTGCCCTAGAAGATGAGTATTGGAGGGTAAGTGGGCATTGGAAAATTTGGGATAAACAGGACTTTCCAGGAATGGAGAGCTGCACTTAGAATAACTCACGTGTTGTTAAAATGAAGAATGGCATTTTTCTCATTGCTGCCTGGGAACAAGGTCTCCCAACACCTACGGAGACATGTGTCCACTTTGAACATCCAGCTGCTTGTTCCTAGCAGCTGGAGCATGCTGACAGACCACAGATCCTACCTTTGGGAACAGGGCCACGAAGCCAATATTTAAACAGATAATAAAGTACAAGATGTTCAACTCTTTGGAGTGATTCAGGTGGTTAAATTATTCTACACAAAACTATTTGTAATTCTGTCTATAAGCAAAAGATCCAGAAAGGTGGTTTTAGATTTTCTTTTGAAGAATTGGAAGTTAAATCCAGGGCTCCTCACATAGTAGGAAAGTACTCTACCACTGAGCCACAACCCCATCCTTTTTATTTAGAGACAGAGTCTCACTAAGCTACCCAGATTGGCCATGTACTCACCCTGTACAGGTGGGGACCTTGGTGTTTCTTCTGGTGGAGCCTCCTGAGTAGCTAGGGTTATAGGTCTGGCTCCAAAAAAGGTCTTGAATTTGCCTGTGCCCACCTCACCTAGAGAACTTTTCTTAAAGCATTAGCCCATTGTTCAGGACATTTCATGTCATCTGCAACATTCCCCTGCTTGGCTGGGACTCTACAGATCTTTCTCTTTTTTTTATGTGTATGAATGTACTGTCTGCATATAGGTCTGTGCACCCGTGTCGTGCAATGCTGCAGAGGTCAGAAGAGGGTGTCAGATTCCCCTGGAACTAGAGTTAAAGACGGTTCTCAGCTGCCATGTGGGTGCTGGGGATCGAACCCAGGTCCTCTGCAAAAGCAGTTGGCGCTCTTAACTGCTAGGCCATCTTTCCAGCCCCCAGATCTTTTTTTTTTATTTGTTTATTTTTAAGGGATTCTACAATATAATGACACAGTTGTTTGCAGATAACATTGATGTTACTCAGTTTGTCATACAATTAGATAACTGGTGCATTTTGCAAGTATCTATGTCCAAATTTTGAACAACCCAAGGTTCCCATAGTCCAGTTGGAGAAGCTTGTATGCACAGGCATGTTGATCAATTAGGAGTCCAGACAATATTCCTGTAGTCTCATGATTCACCCCTATCTCTCCGCAGCCCTTACATTCTACCGCGTCTCCTCTTCCGCAGTTTGTTCCCTGGGCTTCGGGAAAGGCCAGCCCCCAGATCTTTCTACAGGAAACTTGATATGGGCCAGGACATGAGTGGTGTGAACAAGCAGAAGGCTCTCACTCTCCCAAGCCCCATGCTCTAGGAAACCACCTTCCTGCTTGTGTTGCAGAAGCTCCCTGAGCATTCCAGTGTGCCAACCCTGTACCCAGCCAGAGCAGCCATTTTCCTGCTCAGTGTAGCCTGGTCCCACAGTCTGCCCTGATGTCTCCCATGGGGCACAAAGCAAGGCAGCCTCACCATTGACTTTTCTGATGCCTCAGACATAGGCCTCCCATAAACCACAAACCATGGACATTCTTATAAGTCACTTATACCTTCAGATGTCTCTGAGGGGAAAGATGAAACTCAGCTTCTCCAGTATTTTACACACTCCAGCACGGAACTGTTTGCAACATGCAGGAGTATCTTAGGTACCACTGAGAATGATTCACTTCAGTCTGGACAATAGATCTCTTGGCACTGGAAATTACCCATGCTCACCTTCAAATTCTTTTCTTCATTCTTTAGATTTATTTTGACTGTTTTATATAAATTCACAACAAAACATACTCATTTTTATATATTTGTTAAAGATTAAAGATTTTTTATGTGTGTATGTGTGTGTGTGTATGTGTGTGTGTGTGTGTGTGTGTGTGTGTGTGTGTGTATACATCAGTGTAGTACCTATAGAGGTCAGAGATGTCAGATCCCCCTGGAACTGGAGTTGCAGGTGGATGTGAGCTGCCATTGTGGGGGCTAGAAACCAAACTTGAGTCTTCTGCAAGAATAAACACCTAAGCACTGAGTCATTTCTTTCCACCTCATTCTATATTTTTAACTAGTCATTTTGTATCTCAATGTTCTAAATGATACAGACAATAAGTAAAAGAAAAAAAGAACTATTGCAATGTCTATCCTTATAATTTATCTCTATACTTGGTACAATCACAGAACATGTATAATTATATAAGAGAGCAATGAAAGATTAGGAGGATTGTAGAATTTTTCTATTTTGTGTTTTCATGCTAGAGATCAAACCAGACCTTACATACACTAGACAAGGTCCCTACAACCACAATACATCCCCAAGCCTGGTTGGTATCTATCTATCTATCTATCTATCTATCTATCTATCTATCTATCTATCATCTATCTATCTAATCTAATCTAATCTAATCTAATCTATTGAGGTAGGGTCTCTGTATAGTCCCAGTTGGCCCGGAATTCACTAGATAGACCAGGCTGGCTTCCATCTCAGAGAGGTCCACCTGCCTTTGCCTCCCAAGTGCTAGACTGAAGGCGAAGATGTGCAACACCATGCTTGGTTGTTTTTGTTTTTTTTGTCTTTTGGAGGCAGGATTCCCTGTAGCCCCAGCTGTCCTAGAACTCACTATATATACACCAGGCTGGCCTCAAACTCACAGAGATCCACCTGCCTCTGTCTCCTGAGTGCTGGAATTGAAGGTTAACACACATGCCTGGCCCTTCTTATTTTGTTTGTTTTGTTTTGTTTTTGAGGCAGGACTCCCTGGAACCCCAGCTGACTGTGAACTCAGAGATCCACCTGCCTCTGTCTCCTGGGATTAAAGGCATGCACCACCATGCCCCCCTCTTGGTTGTTTTTTTTTTTTTTAATTTTTTTTTAATTTTTTTTTATTTCCGTACATGTATGAATGTATTGTGTGCATGCAAGTCTGTGCACCCGTGACGTGCAATGCCGCGGAGGTCAGAAGAGGGCGTCGGACTCCCCTGGAACTGGAGTTCTCCTGGAATTGGAGTTTCAGACGGCTCTCGGCCGCCATGTGGGTGCTGGGGATCGAACCCGGGTCCTCTGCAAGAGCGGTCGGCGCTCTTAACCACTAGGCCATCGCTCCAGCCCCCCTCTTGGTTGTTTTTAAGAACAGGGTTTTACTATGTAGATTCAGCTGACCTTGAATTTGCTATGGGGTCCAGGCTAACCTAAAACATTCAGTCTAGCCTCGGCTTCTCAAGCACTGGAATAAGGTGCGCCCCACCAAGCCTGACTTCACTTGCAGGTTTATAGGCCTCAGTGTGACTAACTGAAATTGAATAAACATTGCCTGGGTTATTAAAGGTACGCTCTCTCCTTGAAGTTATAGAAATCAATATTTACCTTTTGAGTGAAGGATATTAATTATATTATGGACCTTGGTATATTTTGAACTTTGGACTATAGAAATAATAGTGTTTTTAGTTAATAAAGTTGTTTTCGTGATTGCGACAGTCAATCCTCATCATTAGCTTGTTGGCATTTAGGGTTGACATAGGCGCAAATCTTTGGGTACATCTGTGAGGGAGGTTCCATCTTGGATTAACTGAGGTGGGAAAACTACTTGAAAGTAGGCAAGGCCGTTTCATGGGCTGAGGTCCTGGGATGAACAAAGAGGAGAAAGGGAGCTAAGTACTGGCTTTGTGACTACTTCCTGGAATGGCCACTGTCACACCCTCCCCTCCATGATGGGCTGTACCCTTGAAGTGTGAGCCCAGACAAGACTTTCCCTCCTTAAGTTGCTTTCATCAGCTACTCTTTCACAGCAGTGGGGTGTCACTAATACAGTTACTCAATATGTCTATGCATGAAAAGAGCACAGAACAGTCTGTACGCACATAGCCCAAATGTTGACTGCTATCACCATCATCTTTGATTTAATTATTTTTAGATCTTAGACATTTATATTTATATCTTAGCATTTTTATCTGTCCAAGACTGAAAGAAGCATATTGAAAGCCTCTATCCTGACTATTTCTGGCCATTTCCCCTTACATTTCCAATCAGTTTTACTGTATATTATCTGAAATTAATGATGATTTTGTGATATTTGCAGATCTCTTGACTACTTGAAAATTCTAATGCTTTAAATGTTGAACTTTGGTATTTGTACTATGATGATTTTTCACTGTAACCTCCTGTCATCCTTTGATTACCTTACATATTCAACTAGGATGCTACTCCTTGGCAGACTCAGCTTCAGAAAGCAATTAGTGCCCAATGACCCATCTCCCCTCTTCCATGTTCTTTCTTTGGGGAACTATCTAGGCTTTGGGGTCTGTCATGTTAATCACATCATTTACTGCTTTATTGGATTGAAAGTAATTTATTTCAGCCATTACCATTTACATTGTTTTTGCAAATCATTAAGTCAAGTTGCCAGTACTAGGTGGATATGTTACTAGGGCCTCTGCTCAGGACTTGCTGACAGCTTACACAGCTTTCACAGTGCTCAGGTCTTTTCTGTGTTTGTGCCTTGCTGAGAAAAGCCTGCTTCGTTTTCTAGCGAGTACATGGGTGACATACAGGCCTTTGCACGTGATGTCAGCAGAGACAGCTGTGCAGTCTGGGCTTCTCAGGGCCCTCATTCTCCTGTCTCAGAAGTGTCCTCACAACACTCTGGTTGTTTTCTACTGTCATTTTATCCTGCCAACTTGTAGGTCTGGGATCTTTGTGTTTAAGAAGTTTTCTTCTTGGCCACACTCAAGTGTCGTTTTCCATGTGGCCTGCCTGTTAACATGCTCGTTCTATTGATCAGCAGTCACCAATTTCTACTGTCCAATCTGTTCCCACCATGTTCTGTGGTCACTTTCCTTCCTTTGTGCTTTCTCCTGGTTTCCTAGGGGAGTCACACTCCTGACTACATCAGAATAACTTCTTCCTGTGTTGATGATACTCTGTGCTCATCTGGAGTTTAGTAAAGTTCACTAATAAGTCCATTCCCTTAAACAGTTCCTTGGAGCTTCACCTCTTCCTAACCTTCTAAAGTCCATGCTTTCCTTAAATTTCCCCAAGTACCTGCTCTTCCTGTTCCTTGAAATAAATCTACTTCTTCACCCTCTCCTCCCACAATCAAGACCCCTTCTATACAGGAACAGATAGGATGTTGTCATATCCCATTTACTGAAGGTGACTAGAGGGCATTCTTCCACTCTCTAGCTCTCAAACATGCTATCATCACTCAGCAGTCCTTCATTCTGTGTTCAGTAGACCTTTGCCTCCACCCATACCCTGGCACTAGCCTGGTTGTTTGCCAGGATCTTGTAAATCTATCAGGTGCTCAAGTGCGGCCTTTTGAAATCTGAGAGGACAGAGACTGGATAGATGAAAGTAGCAGTCTTAGTGGGGACTTCCTGTACCAGGGGACATAGATAGAAGATAGATGGATGGATGGATGGATAGATACATGGATAGACAGACAGACAGGCAGATTTATGGAATAAGGGGCTGTGGCATATCCATGCAGCATATCACATGCATTGATATTTGCTCTCGCTGTGACTCTTTCTCTCTCCCCTCCCCCTCCCCTTCCCTCCTGTTCCCTAGTACTTCCCTTTTATAGACAGGTCCTAGGCCCTTCCCCAAATTCATATCCTCCTAGTTTCTGAAGACAAGAGAAAATAGAAAGTTTGTTGTTGTGGGTCTGCTTTATTTCACTTAACAGGATGCACAGGATCACATGAGCGAGCACAGCATCCATTGAACCTGCACCAGTTGAGAAAGCCCGTGGAGAGGGTTTGCCAGTGTGTATCAGGGAAAGCAGAGAACTTTGGGAAGTGTCTAGAATGCTGATTCTTGCCAGCCCAAGAGGTGCTAGTGAGGGACCTCCTTGTGCCAGTCATGTCCTTCCCCGTCACCCTTTACTATTGTCACTATGCTAGTGAGAAAGCCAGGGTGCGTGTGGGGCCTGAGGGTGGACTTACCTCTCCCTAGGAGTTTTGCCTGAGTGTGTTCAGTACAGCAGAAACAAATACAATACTCAGGAAGATGGGACCTGGGGACCTGGGGCAAAGGTCCCTCTGGAGGGGGTTTGTGGTCTACAGCCATGGGGACAGTCTCTTCCCTTCCTTTGTCCTGCCTGCTCACACTCCCTTCCTCAATACTGGGGTTTTGGTTTTTTTGTTTTGTTTTGTTTTTTTTTTTTTTGGTCTTTTCGAGACAGGGTCTCCCTGTAGCCCCAGCTGTCCTGGAACTCACTGTGTAGACCAGGCTGGCCTTGAACTCACAGAGATCCGCCTTCCTCTGCCTCCCAAGTAGTACTGTGTTTTAAACAGACTCTCCCACCACTGCCCAGCATCTTCCACATCCCTCACACTCTGATGCTGCCTGCAAATTTCATCACAGGCAAAATGTTTTTACCCCTGATTTTTCCTTTCTGTCTTCTAGTTCACCTGTTTGCTCACCACACAGGATTGAAATGTTTTCTGTAAAATAAACAGAAAGTCGGAGGAAACCCCTCCTCCTCCTCCTTCCCACTCACCCTGTCTGCTCATTTAGCCTGCCTCAAAGCCCAACTTCCAGGGAAGAAAACAGCCCTCATAACTGACAGGGAGTTCAGCTCCCAAGTCCAAGTGGTCACTGTGCACAGGGAAAAGGCCGAGCTGAGAAGTGGAAACTCCTTGCTGATTCTGCTGAGAAAAGCAGAAGAGTGTGTTGGGGGGAGGTGGCCCAGGCCCCCCGCTCCTGCCCAAGAAGGAAGCAGAGCATCTGCTGACACAGGGCTGGTTGAGCTGCCCAAAGCTAATGTCAAGGGCTCCCTCTATTAACCCTCTCCCCAGGAAGCTCAACCCCAAGCTTCAGATAAGGAAGGAGGCTGTGCTGTCAGCTGAAAGTCCTCACTGCAGTGAGCAAGGTTAAAGGCTGAAAGGAGATCCCATCTTCCTTCCTCCCTAGAGGAACTGGGCTTAAAGGGCCCAGGGAAGCCTTCGTGGCTGCCATCCCCACTAACCAGCCCCTAGGGGATGGGGACAGGTGAGAGGAGCCATGCCCAGTCTAGCTGCTTCTCTCCTTCCTGCCAGCCAGGCACTGCCAGGACCAGGCTGGGGAAATGTCTCAAATCCAGAGCAGTGAAGCTGTATATGATGGTTGGTGGAGAGGGAGCCCACTGCCCGGGAGGGATGTGTGTTAGATAAGGAAGTTATGGGATGTGTGTTAGATAAGGAAGTTATGGGATGTGTGTTAGATAAGGAAGAAGTTATGGGCACCTCCCCCTAATCAGTACTAGAGGGCTGTGTGTTAAAGAAATGTTGTCTCATGTTTTTTCAGTTCAACGAGAAAATACCCCGACAGAAACAACTTAAAGGAAAAGGGTTTATTTTAGCTCAGAGTTCCCAGTGAGAGCTCATCGTAGGGATGGACCATCAAAGGCAGCACCCAGGCCCAGGAAATAATGCCACCAACTATGGGCAGATCCTCAGACAGTACTCAGACATTCCCAGAGGCCCATCTCCCAAATGACTTTATTTTTTTATTTTATTTTATTTATTTATTTATTTTTTGGTCTTTTCAAGACAGGGTCTCCCTGTAGCCCCAGCTGTCCTGGAACTCACTCTGTAGACCAGGCTGGCCTTGAACTCACAAAGATCTGCCTGCCTCTCCCTCCCGAGTGCTAGGATTAAAGGCGTGTGCCACCACGCCCGGCCCAAATGACTTTAGATTGGGGTCACGATGACAATGCAAATGACCCAGCTCATAGACGCTATGGACCTTACTGCTCACCAGCTAAAGAGTTGAAGGAAAAATAAAATTTAGGATAACTATAGTGGAGACAACCTGCGCAAAGGTAGAGCAGTCTAGTGACTGATCACTGTGCTGGGTCTGATGGCATATCGGGAAGGAGGTGTACAAGGCACTCAGTGCAGAAGGCACTCAGGGTGGACCTGATTACATCCAGGGTGAGTTCTGGCTACAGCGTTGCTTAGAATCTGCTCCAGGGCTAGGGGCCAGCTAGTGGCTTCACCTTTCTCTGCCTCTGTCTTTGGCCCTTTTGCAGAGATAACTGAAATGAAGTCCTTTATCAACACATCCTTTATCTAGGGCCCCGGAGGCAATTTACACGGCCTTTCTCTACAGCTGTTCACCTGAGAGTTTACTCTAGGTACCACGGTGAAAAGATAAATCCTTGTTATGGAATGCATTAATATTTTAATCAGAGATCTCTGATTATTGGCAGGAGACCCTTGAGAGGATTGGGCTTGCTGACTGATGCTCCCTCATGGGATGGTGTAGGAAGATGCTCACCTGAGATTCCAGCTGCTTACCTCTTGCACATCCCTCCCAGCTGCACGAAATTCTGCCCTAGCTGTGTGTGGTCTGGGGAGGTCACATACGGTATTAGTTACTTGCCTGGCACTTTGATCAAATATCTGGACAAAGGCAACTTAAAGAAGGGGTTTATTTCAGCTCACAGTTTGAGGGTGCAGGCCATCGTGTCAGAGAAGCCAGGGTAGGGGGCCTGAGGAAGCTGGTCACAGTGCCTCGATAGTCAGGAAGCAGAGAGGTGAGTGCTTTCTCCTTGTATTCGGCCTGGGATCCCACCCCATGGAATCAAGCCACCAGAGTTAAGGTAGGTCTTCAATCAACCCCGTCTAGACAATCCCTCACAGATATACCTGGAGTCTTCTCCTATAGGTGATTCTAGATTCAGTCAAGTTGACACATGCACACACACACACACACACACACACGCGCACACACACACACACCGTAAATAATCCCTCATCCACACACCCACACTCCCACATTCCTATAGTAAGCACCATACATTTATTGGTTGATCAAGCTAGACTTGGGTGAAGTTGTTACTTTGGTGTGTCACTGGTGGCCTATCTGGGGTGATGAGATGTTTGTTCATGTTCCCTGTAGGAATGGGTGTAAACTGTATGGTGGCTTCTCCACCATCTGCCCCATACTTCACAGGTTAAGAGCCATCACTGGTATCCACAGGGCTCTGCTCAGCTTCCCCTCCAAGAGCCACTAAGCTGGGAGGCCCTCTTGGCTTGCCCTCTCTACCCTTTTCTCAGCTGTAGTCATTCTTCCTCTTGGTTACCAAAGACGCTGGCTCCCGACCCACAGCATCTCTCTAATAGGAGTCTGTTTCTGGCCTTATAACTGACTTGGCTACTTATCCTGCTCTCTGCCTCTCCAGTCTTGGCCTTTCATCTTTACAGCTTGTCCCCCAACTCTGACCAGCCACCCTGTGAGAGCACCATGAGACCAAAGTACCTTCCATGAGAGCAATTCAGCTCTCCAAAATCCAACACTTCTCTCTGCCTGGCATCATTTCCCAGTTTCCACCACATCAAGGCTTCTAATTTGATGATCATTTCAGTCAGCTGTTCTCTTCGATTCCACCTTAGCCAGACTAAACTTTGAGCTGCATAGCCCATCGCTGTTGTGGTAGCCAGACCTTTTGTTGCCTTTTGAAATAATTTACAGAGGGAAAGATTTATTCTGACTCACGATTGTGTAGGCTTTATGAAGTTCAGGACCCACTGCCTCCATTGATTTGAGGCCCATGGCAAGGCTTCTGGAGGAAGGGCACAGTGGAGGGAAGCTGGTCAACCTACCGCAACCAGGAAACAAAGAAGAGTAACAAGAAGTCAGGGCCAAGGTACATCTTCGAAGACCCACTTCTTACAACTAGGCCACATCCTCATCCCCATCCTACTAATTCTCAACGGTTTATTCAAATTTGGAATCCATGAATGGAGTGCACACCCAGGGGTGTATTACCAATCTCTTAAGGATTTTCAGTCCAACCAAGCTGGCAATAAAGACAAATCATCACAAGTGGTCAAGGGAGACCAATCATCATGGGTGGTGAGGAGAAAGGAAGCACCCCCCCAACCCCCCGCTATAACAAACTATAGAAATGATCTCTGAATGTATAGTCTTTCCCTCCCCACTCTAAACTGAGCACTTTGTGACTCGGCCTGCCTTGGCATTCTCCCTCTATGTTTGTCCTCTACCCTCAGATTCCTGACACTGCACCCAGTTAAGTAACCAAATCCCAGTGCTGCCCAATCCAATGAATGGTTCTGACCTAACTTGCTAAAACTCTCAGAAGTACCTACAACTTAAAATCAGCTTCTCCTTGTGTTCCTGGTCCCTTTTAATATGTCCTACCCCTCCTCTCAACTCTCTGTGCTGGGCTTCCTTAGGGCCTTGACCTGTCTACCTCCTTTCTCAATGGATGACTTCACAATGTCTTTATTGAGTTAACTCATAAATTTATGCCACAATGCTCCATGTGTCTACCTTAAGCAGACAGACCTCTTCAAATCTTATTCCTCTATCCACTGGGTTTTTGTCTTTATCTATGAATAGCTTATAGCTTAAAAAGTCATCCTCAGGGGCTAGAGAGATGGCCTAGTGGTTAAGAGCGCTGACCGCTCTTGCAGAGGATCCGGGTTCGATCCCCAGCACCCACATGGCGGCCAAGAACCATCTGAAACTCCAATTCCAGGACAACTCCAGTTCCAGGGGAATCCAACACCCTCTTCTGACCTCCGCGGCATTGCACGACATGGGTGCACAGACCTGCATGCAGACAGTACATTGATACACATACAGAAATAAATAAAATTAAAAAAAAAAAGTCATCCTCAGTGGATAGGAGTACTGGCTGCTGTTACAGAAGACTAGGGTTTGAATCCTAGCACCCACATGGCAACTGACAACCATCAATAACTCCAATTCCAGGGGATCAGAATCCCTCTTCTGTCTTCTGTAGGCACCGCACAACACAGGTGCACTTACACACATGCAGGCATAACACTCATACACATTAAAAAATGTCATCCTGGAATCCTCAGCTTTCTTGACCACCCCCCCACACCTTTCCAACAAAATGCTCATCAGCAGGCCCCCTCAGATGTCACTGTGACCTCTACCTCTGTGCATCTCCATTGCCCAACTCTGGTCCAGGTTACCACCCTCTCCCAGGGAAACTAGAGGCAGAATCCTCTGTGTCTGTATTAGTCACTTTTCTGTTGCTGTGATAAAACCACCATGACCAAGGGAACTTACCAAAGGAAGAGTTTATTTGAGCTTACGATTGCCGGTTCCAGGGAATCAGAGTCCATTGTGGCGGGAAGCATGGTGGCCGGGGCTGGAGCAGCAAGCCGAGGGTCACATTTTGCAATGAGCACAGGAAGCAGGGAGAGGGAGAGGCTAGAGACTGCAAGGCTTGTTAAACTCACTAAGCCTGCCCCCAATAACATACTATCTCCAGCACAGCCACACCTTCTAAGACCTCCAAGAACAGTGCCACCAACTGGAGACAAAATGTCTGAATACTTAAAGCCTATGGGGGACACTCATTCAAACCATCAGTGTCCTACTTCAGAATGTTTCCAATTCTTGGTCCACATACCAGGACTTCCTTGAACCATGCAGTGGGCCATTCCCCATGGTCTGTAAGAACTCCTATCATGGGCTCCTGCCCACTTCTCCAGTGTTACCTCCCCTTCTTTAGTGTTGCCTAATCATACTGGACTTTTGTTTCTACATCATGTTCTTGTCAATGTTGGTGACAAACGGTTAATTTTCTGTCCTACCCATTATACCACCACCAAGAAAGTGTTTAGTCCCCTTCCCTTGAGTCTTGGCCAGCCTTAAATGATTTACTTGAGGAACAGAGTATAGAAAAGTACAATTTCTGGGGCAGGTTGGTAGTGTACCTTGATCTCTTGGTATCCTTCTCTAGGAGCTGAACCATGTAGGAATTCATCTAAATAGATCACCATGTTGTTTGAGCCATATGCAGGGGTCCCAGTTGAGCCTAGCCCTTTATCCATCACTACTAAGGTGTTAGAACTCTGAATGGAGCTATCTTAGATTTTCCTGCTGGGCCCTATCTACTAGTTCAATACCATAGAGATGTTTTTTGTAGATAGGGTCTCCTGTATCCCAGGCTAGCTTCAAACTCACTATGGCTGAGGATGACTTTGAAATTCTGGTCCTTCTACCTGAGTGCTGGAAATAGAGGTGTCAACCAAGCCATTTCTAAGATGCTAGGGATAAAACTCGGTGCTTCATGCATGTGAAGCAAACCATTCTGCACATCCCAGCCCCCAACTAGACTTCTAAAAGACCCACATTGGTCATAGGAACATTTACCCAGCCTGGACCCTATAAGTCTTGGAATAGAATAAAATAGTTGCTTGACTAAGAAATATGTCCCATGATCATGATTAAGAAGTCCATTCTGAAAAAAAAAAACAAAGAAGTCCATTCTGGGACATTATGACAAGACTCTTCCCACCTCAGGCCTTCACTATAGAAGGTCCTTCCACATTCCTCCATGAATGCTCCCTGCTTTCTGTTTAAGTGTTCTCCACCTGAGCCTTTCCAGACCAAACCAACTAAAAGTTAAAAGCATCCAAACAGAACCACATTCAGTCCTTGTTTATTTCCTTGTAAACACTTATGTGCACAGACATCATAAATATTAGCCCTCTAGAGAAGCCATTGGTAAGCTACAGTCCAGACATTACACCTGCTTTTTTATTAGTGTCTCACTGGGACATGAAACACAAGTTTATGTATTGTGTGGCACAGCTGACGTGGCAGAGTTAAAGGGTTTCCACTAAAACCTGTGGCTCGCGAGGCCTAAAATATTTACTGTGTAGTGTTTTAAGAGGCTGTGTGGCTACTCTGTGCTCTGAGGTCTTAACAACATGAGCTATATGGGACTTTAGACCTTTTATTATAATACAGGGCACTTAGCAGGTACAAACCTGTCTGTTGAGAGAACTGGGAGGGACTGGAGGGACTGGAGGCCCAGCTATGCTTTTCTGGGAGGCTCTTTTTGGCAGAGCAGGATAAACAAGGGCTGGATTAAGTCCTCTGTCATCTCCTCAGAGAAGAAGGCAAGCTTATACAGGAAAAGAGGTATCGGAACTCAAGAGGTCTCAGGCAACTGCAGGGGAAAAGTGTGTGTGGCTGGTTAGGACCTCACAATACTCTCTGAAAACTACTGCTCAGGTCAAGCCTTGGGTAAGGTGGGAGCATGCTCAGGCAGCAGAAGTCTTCTGCTTCTGTTTCCCCAACAGGCAAGAGCTGAGCTGGACCCTGAGCAGTATCGGGGAGAGACTCTTCTCTAATTACCAGGAAAGGGGACTGTGGCAAACCACACCTCACCCGTGCTACATCCTGGTTACACTGGACAGATGTGCGTGTCCCAGAATGTGTGGGGTCAGACTGCACACGGGCATGCCTGGGTCTCTCAGGCTCTGTCTGCACATGCCCAGGGAAGCCTCAGAAAAATGACAGGCCCTTTATAAGCTGTGATGCCATGGGAAAAGGTCCTCTGTTCAAAACATAACCCACATACACTTCTTTTTAAAATTGGTATCATCTATCACCCCTTAGGCCCAGAAGAGAAGACATCATCCCATCCCTTCCTGCCTCCCTCCTTCCCTCCTATTAAAGTCCTCATCTCAGGCTATACAAATCCATGGAGGGTGGACTCTACATAGGAGCTGGGATCTTGAGGCCTGAGATGGAGCCAGGTTCCAGAAGTTCCAAGTCTCGGAGGGCTTCCAGCAGCTGCTCCCGGGCAGCACCAATAAACGAATTCTCCAGGAAGGCAGGCAATCCTCCCACACCATCCCGTAGGGTGTACAGGGGCACTCTCACCAGGCCCAGCACCTGTGAAAAGGAGAGGAAACACGTGGGACATCAAGCAGCTCGTCACATTACCTCAATCCACCCTGCAACAGATCTCTCTAAAGCAGAACCAGGCCCAGTGTCCGTCCACACCTCAGGAATGGCTTAGTGGGCCCCATTCTGTATAGGCAAATGATCCATGCTGGGAATCCAGATCCATCCATGCTAATCCACCCACGCTAACCCCTCTCCACTCTCCTTACCCTCACTGGCTGCCACCCACGCTAACCCCTCTCCACTCTCCTTACCCTCACTGGCTGCCACCCCCAGGTTCAAAGGGAGAACCTAAGCAGCTGTATTGGCATCACTTGTGTGCTCAAGAGGCAAGTACTCAGGTCTTCCTCCAATGCCTCCCCCAACCAGTTATTGGTTCTGATGGTGTGTGCATTACCAAAGTGTGCACCGTAATCACCATTTCAATTCCTTCCTGATCCCCAACATCATACTTGTCAGAGTTTGGGAACCACCTCCACACAACATCTGTCTCCCTGCTCTGCTTAAGAAAAATATGGGCCCAAAGTCAAGGGGGTAGAGTGGCACAGGGAACAGCAAACAGGCCTGGATGTGTGTTCTAGAAAGTTCTCTGCAGAGGCCAGTAAGGGAGGTTGGGGGGGGGGAGGTGCAATCTTCGCAGGAGATCAGGTTTGTAGTATTAATCCAGCCTGGAGATGACCAAGATCTCAATCAGTTCTTGCCACTAGGAAGGGCACAAGGTCTGAGCCTCACCCCATCCTCACTCCACCCCCACGCCCCGCGGCTTTCCTAGTGGAAGGACGCGGGGAAGGGGGAGGAGGCGGGGTGGGGGTAGAAAGAGAAGACAGGACATCGGGTGGGTCCCAGGCTGGCCCCACCTCCAACCCGTGGTCCTTGGCTCGTGGGGCACCAGCTTCCACAGCCTGAAGCTGCTCGAGCGTCAGACACTTGGCATAGAAGTGGGCCACCACTCGCGGTCTCGTCCCAGCGTGTGAGCTCCGGTAATCGGTGCGCTCCACGCGGAAGGCTGACACCGAGTCCCCCAGCTCCTCTCGCAGTTCACGGTTCAGCCCGTCCTCCAGGCTGCTGTCCTGCGCGTCCACGAAGCCGCCAGGGAAGCCCAGGCGCCCGTCGAAGCGCATCTGCATCTGGCGGAGGAGGAAGGGAAGGTTGGTGTGGACATCCCGACCGTGGGGCGCAGTGGAGTGGCAGGGCGCACCCCGTCCTCACCAGCACCGCGTAGCGCAGCGAGATGCGGCCGAAGAGCATCCCGGGGTCGGGAGCGTAGAGCAGCGCGTGGCAGGCGTGCCGCCAGCCGGGCCCCAGAGCCAGGGCCTCAGTCAGGTCCATCCTACGCTCCCCCGCCATGGCTAGAGGGATCTCCCTTCCCAGTCCGGCGGCCCACGTGGATGATCCAGTCAGCGCTCACCAACTGGAACCTTGGCCAGGAGCCAGGGCCAATCCCTGCGGCTTGCCTCACGTTGGGGCGGGGCTTCAATGGACGGCAGCAGCCAATCAGGGTGGGGCTCTCAGGCTGTACCTAGAAGATGGACCTTGGGTCCTTCCGTAAACTGAAAGCTTCGTCAGCATTGGACCTCAGGCTGGGGCGGGGCTGAAGGGGAGTTTGGAGCCCTGAACTCTGACCCAACCGGTTAATAAAGGTGCAGGACATAGTCTGAAGTCCTCGGTAGTTCTGGACAGATCCAGACAGCGAGGAGAAACAGGCTTTGCAGCCTTCGCAGAATTTAGTTGCCCAGGAGTTTCGGCAGAGGAAGGAACAATGTAGAATGTTCAGGAAACTACATTTGGATTGTTCTGGATTATATGTAAAGCGAGAATCCTGGGATTAGGAGGGGAATAGCCTGGCTTCCAATCTGGGGACTAACAGTTTTGGGGATGAGAATGGGAAGAGAATTGTAGTTCAGTGAGGAACTGCACCAGGCAGTGGTGTATAGTCTGATGCCCTGGAAGCGGCTTATGGAAGATCACACAGGTCACAGAAACAATACTTACCTGGGCTAATCTTTTATAAATCCCTTGAGTTCAATGAGGGAGAAGGGGAAGGAAACTGGGGTAGGGGTTTCCATGGGCCCAGGGATGGTTCTGGTTGGAAACTAGAGAGGCTGAGGCATTTCCCAGGGAGTTCAGGGTAGAGGGAGGATTTATTTGGGGGCACAGGTGTTGGTGAGGGGGAGCTAAGGATACTTCTCCTTCCTTTTGAGTTTCTTTTATTCCAAGGGCAGAGGTTGATTTGTGTCTGGATTATCCAAGGGAGCACAAACCAGTGCCAAAGTCTGAGAGTCCAGCTTATGGCCCTGAGCTAACTCGGGATGGTCCTTTAGCTAGAAAACAGTTATATATGGGGGATTCAGCCCTCCTCCCCATTTCCCCTCTTGCAGCAGAACTCTAATTGGAGAATGATGATATAATTTAGGGTCTCCCATATGGTTAGGTTTCCCCATCCTCCAAGAGGTTTTTGAACCAAATCTGGGTACGGAAGAAAATTGTTATTTCCTTGAAAGGATTTGAGAGTAGAGTTTGTCCCCACTGAGGCTCAAGATGGAGAGGAGAGCTAGCTGTGAGTGGAGAGCTAGCTGTGAGTGGAGAGCTAGCTGTGAGTGGAGAGCTAGCTGTGAGTGGAGAGCTAGCTGTGAGTGGAGAGCTAGCTGTGAGTGGAGAGCTAGCTGTGAGTGGAGAGCTAGCTGTGAGTGGAGAGCTAGCTGTGAGTGAGTGGAGAGCTAGCTGTGAGTGAGTGGAGAGCTAGCTGTGAGTGAGTGGAGAGCTAGCTGTGAGTGAGTGGAGAGCTAGCTGTGAGTGGAGAGCTAGCTGTGAGTGAGTGGAGAGCTAGCTGTGAGTGGAGAGCTAGCTGTGAGTGGAGAGCTAGCTGCCAGTGAGACCCTATGGCCCAGAAAGGAGAGTGAAGAGGGAGTCAGAAATATAATCTTCATACCATCTCAGTTTGAGAGTAAACTTAAGTAATCTCGAAGCTTTAAATTCTGAAGAAGAGTGGGGCACACTCAAAACCAAATACTGAGAACCAGATATTCAGGGTCCCTCACTCAGCTAGACCGCTTGTGCTGGATAGCTACAGTTGTTAACTTGACACACCTGGGAAGAGAGAGCTTCACCTGAGGAATCTCCTCTCCACATGGCCTGTGGGAACATCTGTGAGTCCTTTTCTTGATTGTTGAGTGATGTGGGAGGGCCTAGCCCATGTGGGTAGTGTTACTCCTGGGCAGGTGGTCCTAGGTTGTGTAAGAAAGCTGGCTGAGCATGGGCAAGAGGAGCATGGCAGTAATCAGTGCTCCTGTATAGTCTTCAGCTTCTGCATCCAGATTCCTGCCCTGAGTTCTTTCAGGGACAGATTGTGATTTGAGAGTTGTAAGCTGGAATAAACCCTTTCCTCCCCAAGTTATTTTTGGTCAGTGCTTTATCACACCAACAGAAAACCAAACCAGGACACATACACAGAGCTCCAAAGATTGCCTCTACACTAAGAAACTATGATATTACACAAAGAAGGCAATTCCTGAAGAGGGTCTGGGTTTAAAGTTCATGATAGAGCACAGAACTCATCCATACATAGGCTTGTGATCTACTGAACTCTCAGGTCTCCAGTTGCATGATGGTTAAATGGAAATGGTACCAACCTGTTAGGATACCAGGAGATGTAAAGGTGCTCAATAGAGCCAGGTGCATAGCAAATGTAGCCATTCTTGGACTTGAGGTGGTGGTTCAGTACTATGTTGCAGGTCAAAGCTTAGGATCGTCATCCGGAGGGGAGGGCAGTGGAGAGTAGTCCCAGGCATCATCTTTCCTCAGTCTGCTGAGTAGCATCAGGCCAGAGATGTCGTTTATTAACATGAGGCAGTCATATCAGTGTGAGGCCATACCTGTGATATAGTCGTCATTAACAGGCTGAAGCTCAAGGGACCTGGGACATATTCCTGCTTATATATTAAAGTCACCATGCAAAACAGGTTATAAGAAAACTTGCAAAACTTGGTGATTCCAGGGACTCACCCAGGAGGAATTGTGCCAGAATCTCTAGGGGTCCTATAGAAACATGTGTGGTATTTTGTTTCTTTTATATTTGTATGTGTGTAGTATATGTGTAGCTATGTGCTGGTGTGTGTGTGTATGTGTGCATATTTGTAGAGGCCAGAGGTCAATGTTGGTTGTCTTCGTCTATCCCTCTCCATCATATTTCTTTGTTTCCTCGTTGTCTGTTATGAAGATGGGTCCAGCTATTTCTCAGGCAACATAGTAACTACAAAATCAAGGTGCCAGCTATGTGCATCCTCCAGCAGGACCTCCACAAACAGCACCACCAATATATTCAATTACTTGGGAGTCTATGGGGGACCTTCTCACTCCAACACATCACAGTGGTCATAAGCTGTAACCAGGGATATTCCCCAGTCCCCTTGAACTTTAGCCACCTAATGACAACTGTATCACACATGTAGCCTCACCCTGATGTGGCTGCCTCATGTAATAAATGGGATCTCTGCCCTGATGCTACTCGGGAGACTGAGGAAAGATGATCCCAGAGCTTCTGAAGCCATCTTTCCTCAGTCCTTGACTTAAGACACCACAGGTTTTCAAGGATGTTTGAAGTTGGAAGGCCTCACCCAACCTTCCTATGCTTTTCAAATTGCTCTTTGAATATGTCCTGCCCTTGTTCTCCCAACCCCTGTTTTGTCACACTGGGGCAGATTTCCCAGTCTTCAAGGCTGGAGGTAGACTGAGCCATATGCCCAAAGGCCAATCTGATAGTGCTGATTACCCTTTAGTTTTAGCCTGTAAAGAACTGATAGAACCTAGGAATGATTGTTATTGGCTGAAAACATCACAAAAGACATCTAGTTTGTGAATATGTCACAATGGAAGAACCCACCCTGCCATGAAAGAGTTTACATCAGAATCCTGAAGGACAAAATCCTGAATGTCATCATTCTGAATGTCAGAATTGTGAAAGATTAAAACCCCTGATGTCAAAATATATTGAGAAGCCAAAAATCTAAAAAATAGAATTCTGGAAAACTAGTTAAACTATCCTTTAGAAGATATACATTTTGTTTTTTTTTTTTTTTTTTTTGTCTTTTTGAGACATGGTTTCCCTATACCTCCAGCTGTCATGGAATTCACTATGTAGACCAGGCTGGCCTTGAACTCACAGAGATCTGCTTGCCTCTGCCTCCCAAGTGCTAGGACTAAAGGCCACGCCCAGCTAGAAGACACATTTTAAAGGGTATTTACTTCAGAAATAAACATAAGTGGACACTTCATCGTCTACTTTTACACTAAAATAGGCAATAATAACACAATTAAGTTTTTTCGATATATTTATTTTTATGTGTGTGTTTCGCCTGCTTGTATACAAGTGCACCAGTGTCATCCAGTGCTTGAAGAGGCCAGAAGAAGGCCTTGATTCCCCAGGAACTGGAGTTTAAGTCGGTCGTTAGCCACCATCCGGGTACTAGGAACCAAACCTGGGTTTTCTGCAAGAACAACTAGTGCTCTTAATCACTGAGCCACCTCTCCAGCCCATCTGGGGCCTCTCTAAGGCCAGTCCTGCTATTCATGAAGACTTCCCTCTTAGGATCTAGTCCCCTACAAAGGCCCCACCTCCAATACCAGCACAGGAGGAAGTAGGATTATATCCTGAAAACTGGGGTGGGGGTGGGGGTGGAGAGTGCAAATAGACAGTCATAAAATGAAAATGGAAGTCTGCAACTGTCACATTAATGATGAAGAGCTCAGAAGACAGGACAAGAGGAAGTGAAATTGATATCCTGGAGCATGGAGGGTATTGTATTAGGTAACAGCCAAAGGAATCTGAACAAGGCATGGGGTTGATTAATAATAATGCTTCAAAATTGGCCTGTTATTTTAAGAAATAGGTCATACTAAAGATATCAGTAGACTATCAGGAAATTGAGTGGAATATATGTGTACTCTCATAATTTTTCTACAAATATAAACTGCCTAAAACTGTTTGCTTTTTTAAAAAATCCTGAGGACACAGTCAGTAGAAAATAGACTAGATGTACCAGGGGAAGTTTATGGGCAATTGACCTGGTTTCTTCAGTCCTGTATTTAATAACAAGGCCTGAGGATGGAAGAAAGGAGAAGATAGATGTTGGACAGCCAAAGGCCTTAGGCAAAGCAAACAACTCTGCTCTGTATTCCTAAACTTCTGTGGAAAGCTTTGGCTCAAGCTGCATCATCATGGTCTGCTCACAACCCTAGCTCATTGAGGAACAGCAAGTGCTCCTCCTATAGACTTTCCTAGTTGAAGTTTCCCTGTCCTCTTCCAAATATACCAGTGTGTGTTCAATAAGAACAAAGCTTTCTTTTCCAATCTTCATGAATGTGCCCCTGGCTCTAGGTGTAGTAGACATTTTCCAACTTCCAACTGCTGTTGGGGTACCTGTCTCTAGGACCTGGGCCTTTTGTTGTTATCGCTGTGTCTTCCTTCCCTATGGCCAACATCTGTAATGGCTCTCTCTATAAAGCACGTAATCTATAGAGACAAAATACCAAGAATAAAAGCAAAGTTTCAATATTTAACCATCAGGCCAATCAGGTTATGACCATTTGCAGCCTGACCCCTATGACCCATAATGTCTTACATAAACCCTTATAATTCATGGGGCCTTTCACAAGTGGCCAACCCCAAGAAAAACAATTCATATTATACAACTTATTACTTAACAAGATAATTAGAAGTCCACCTGTCCACCTGGATATGGGTTCCAGACAATCCATGGCAACAAACCCAAGCAACTTTCCCCTCAATAACTAAACAACTAAAATTTATCATCCACAATCCTGGAGACTGGGAAATTGCCAGTGCTATGCTTCTGGGTTCCTGTCAAAGAACTTCGACTTTCTTTTATTAAAAGATCCCCTGATCTTGAGAGCTTTGGTTCTATAAAGCAATTGGACTTGGGCCACATTTGGATTCAAATTTGAACAAAGAAAAAAAAAAAAAAGAGAGACATGTGAATAATGCTGTAAGAAATGGCAGGTAGAATGTTGGTGGTAGAATAATTTACCAAGACACCAACAGACAAAATGGGAATTTATTGAAACACACTACAGAAGAGCAGCAGGTGAGTGCCAGAGGGGGGACTGTGTGCTGGGGAGAGGGAGTGGCTGAGGGGAGAGAAGTTACTCCTGCTGGAACCCATCCACATCCAAGTGAATGGGTGGGCCTCTCATCAAGTCACAAATTTTACAGCTCAAGTTTTTTGTTTGTTTGTTTATTTTTCTTGACTCTGGCCATTTGTGCAAGGTGCTGCAAGTGATGAGGAGCTAGGCTCCAGAGGTCCCTGTGAGGCATCATGGGTCACTGGGAGTCAGGCTGCAAACGGTCATGGACTGATGATTAAAATGTGTGAGTTTTGCTTTTATTCTTGGCATTTTGTAGAGACAAATGGGTTGTATAAGAAAGCAGGCTGAGCACAGGCCAGGGGAGCTAGCCAGTAAGTAGTGTTCCTCCATGGCCTGTGCTTCATTCCTGCCTTCAAGTTCCTGTCCTAAGTTCTTGCCTGACTTCCTTCAAAAATACACTGTGCCTTAAGAGTGTAAGATGAAATAAACCCTTTCCTCTCAAAGTTGGTTTTAGTCAGTGTTTTATCACAGCAATGGAAAGTAAACTAAATATGGATTGTATGCTTGGTATATAGAAATATCTGATAATTATTTGAGGTATGGTAGTAATATTGTGGCTATATTTTAAGAGTTTCTTGCTTCTTAGAGATAAATTCTGAAATATGTATGAACCATGTGCTAAAAATAATCCACCAAGAGGATAGAGGCTGAGAATATGAATAAAATTTTTGAAGCTGGATGTTGGGGCCATTAAGGGCTTATTATGTTCTTAAAAAATAGTTTGATGTTTTCTATAGTAAAAAGTTAAAAGTAGAAAGATCTTTGGCTTCTCCTGAAGTTAAAGGAAAAGGTTATAATTTACATTTCAATGAAGCTTTTGCATTTCACAGACTCCCTTTTGGTCAAGGAGAAGGAAGGAGAAATAAGGGTCTCCTCTTAACTTTTATACACTAAGACCACCAAGACTAAGATAGTCTACATAGCTAGCTTCAGCTTGCTACTTGACATACCTGGGGAAAAGGAACTTTAACCGAGGAGTTTCCTCCATCAGATTGGCCTGTGGGCATGTCTGTGAAGCATTTTCTTGATTGTCGAGTGATAGAGGAGGGTCCAGCCCACTGTGGGTGGTATCACCCCTGGGCAGGTGGTCCTGGGTTGTGTAAGAAAACAGGCTGAGCACAGGCCAGAGGAGCTAGCCAGTAAGCAGTGTTCCTCCATGGTCTGTGCTTCAGTTCCTGCCTTCAGGTTCTTGCCTGACTTCCTTCAAAAATACACTGTGCCTTAGGAGTGTAAGATGAAATAAACCCTTTCCTCTCAAAGTTGGTTTTAGTCAGTGTTTTATCACAGCAATGGAAAGTAAACTAAAACATCTGCTATGTGCCTCAGAGTGTCAAACCATGCTGCACAGTCTTTACTGGATTTTCCAAATGATTTGAATGTAGAGTCAAGGTTGAAAACCACTGATTTTAGAGGAACATATGATTGAGAGGAAGAGGAGTGCTGCCAGCTAGAGCTAGTTTATCCAACACAAACATGACTCAATGGGCCTTAATATATATGACAGAGCCACAGAATCTGTGGGCAGACCACAGGGGGAAGGGGACTAAATTTTATTCAGATGTTTTGTATGAAATGCACAAAATTCAATAGAAATATACATTGAAAATAAAAAGAACTTTCTCTAAGGATAATCCATCATGGAGGTATATTTGTGTGTGTGTGTGTGTGTGTGTGTGTGTGTGTGTGTGTGTGTGTAGTGTAGTGTACATGCATGTGGATATGTGTACACATCTGTGTGTGTGTGGAAGTAGAGACCAGAGGATAGTCTTGGGTGTTGTTCTTCAGGCACTGTCCTTTTTTTTTTTTTTT